>QEPC01004738.1:486380-506814 GCA_003113815.1 Sphenodon punctatus
GGACGGGGGAGGGGCGACTATAGGGGTGTTTCTTGGGCATGGACGGTATGGCCCACGGGGTTGAATGGCTCATGCCCCGAGGGGACATAGGTACCTGTGGGAGGTGCAGTCTGACATCCCCCCACTGGGGTGGAGGAAGGAGTCAGGTTCAGGGTCCACACTTGGGGGCCAGTTGCTGCTAAACGCGAGGTCCATTGTGAACAAGGCCCCAATCGTACGGGATATAATCTTGGATGGGGGGGTGGATCTCACGTGTATTACAGAGACCTGGCTGGACGAGATGGCTGGACCAACGTTAGTGGATTTCGTTCCGGCTGGGTATGCCGTGCAGCATCAGTCCCGCACGGGTGGCCAGGGAGGTGGTGTAGTGATTATTTTTAGAGAGGACTGGCCTGTTAGGAGGTATCCAGTTCAGGAGATTGTAGGTATTGAGGCCCTCCATGTGGTGTTTGATTTGGCTGGGAGCAAGCTAGGGGTGATGCTGGTATACCGGACCCCTTCCTGTCCAGCAGCATCCCTTACCATTCTATCAGAGTTGGCCTCGGAGGTGGCTCTGAGCTCCTCCAGGACTTTGGTCCTGGAAGAATTCAACATCCATGCTGATTCCGGCCTTGTAGGAGCAGAGCAAGAATTCATGGCCACCATGGCAACCATGGATTTGCCCCAGGTGGTTATCTGCCCGACCCACGTGGGGGGACATACCCTTGACCTGATCTTCGGTTCTGGCCTTGAGGTGGGGGATCCAGTGGTGGGGGAGGTTAGAACAGTGCCCTTGTCATGGATGGACCATTATCTCCTTCAGGCCATTCTCTCAGAGCACCCCCTCCAGAAGGGGAATTGGCCAGTTAGGATGGTCCACCCTCGGAGGCTGATGGAACCCCAGCGGTTCCAGGAAGCCTTGGGGGAACTATCCCTGAACCCGGACGGTCACTTCGTCGATGAGCTGGTCCAGCTTTGGAACGCCTTGCTGGGGGAGGAGACAGGAGGCTGGAGCGATGCTGGCGTCGGCATCGATCTGACTGCGACCGACTTTTCCATAGGACCCATTTGCAGTCCTATGTTGAGGCTGTCCAGACAGGAAAGAGGGAGGTCCTTGCTGTTCTCATAGCATCTGCGAAGTCACGCCCGGCGAAGCTGTTTCGGGTAGTCCGTGGGCTGGTCAGTCCGGCCTTCCTCCTCCTGGACAGGGATTTGTCCCAGGCCCGCTGTGAGGAGTTTGTCACCTACTTCACAGACAAGATTTCTAGGATTCAGAGTGACTTTGATGCTGGATTAGGGGCAGTAGGTCAAGATTGCGAGGGGGTGAAGGCCCCGTCTGGTCCAACTTTGTGGGGGGAGTTTCAGGAAGTGACGCCAGCCGATGTAGTGGATGTCCTGGGGTCTGTGCAAGCCACCAGTTGTGAACTTGATCTGTGCCTGCCCTGGTTGTGTAAATCCTCCAGGGAGACATTGGGGACGGCACTGGTGAGGGTGGTCAATGCGTCCTTGCAGCAGGGGAGGTTGTCGCCTAGTCTCAAGGAGGCTGTGGTGCGCCCCCTGCTGAAAAAACCATCATTGGATGTGGATGCACTCGCCAGCTACCATCCTGTCTCCTGTGTAAAAAGGTTTACATGTTGCTGTTAGCCACTCTGAGTAGCTATTGGAGAGTGAAGGTCAGATAAATTGGAGAGTGAAGGTCGGAAAGAAAGAGAGGAAGAAGTTGTAAAGCCTAGTTAGGGGAAATATGCCCCCAGAGAGAAAGCTGAGAGTAGCAGAAGCTGTTTTCTGAAGTGTGACAGCCCAGTGCTATCATAGCTGACTGGGAGAAGTACAGGAGAATATTCTGAACCAGGAAGGTGTGGCACGGAACACAAGAGAATAGGGTGCCAAACACAAGGGGCTCTAGAAAGCATCCTGGGCTGTGGCAGGCAAAAGGGCTGAAATGAAGGGAGCTAAGAGAAGAAGCTTGCTTGGGAAGCTGAATCAGAGATTGGGATTATAGCTGAGATGAGAGCAAGTGTTCCCATTCCAAAGGAAAATTCTGATCTTTCAGGAGTGCTTGCAAGTGGCTGTTGGTAGTTTGTCAATTTCTGGTGATCCCAAACTTCTGCCATTTTGAGTCAATTTCAAGGACTTTTTCATCCCTTTTGTCACTTTCATCAATTTACTGGTCTTTTAGTCACTTCCTGGGACATTTGGGGACTTCCTCGTCACTGTTCAGGACTTCTACAACAGTTTTATAGCAGTTTTGGCAAATTCCAGCATTTCTCCATTGCTTAGCTAGCAATATTTCATCTCCACAGCCACAGGGGTGCACGTAGGGCACACACAAGGCTTGGGACTGGCCCATGACAGCCCCACTCAATATCCAAACAAAATCAGAAAGTGGCAAAGACAATGGGAAACCTGGTAAGTTTCCATATCCTTGGAATCTTGTCGAATTTCCTGCTTCCAATGGAAGCAGAACTCATTGAGATTTTTCATTTCAGGTCTAGCTTGGAACCCAGTGAGGGGGCTCACATACAGAGATACTGTTGAGAGACTGTTTTACATTTGCATTGCTATTGTTCATTCTTAACAGAGTACTGTATAATAAATTGACACCAAGTAGAAGAACTGAAGTGAAGCCCAGGGACTGGATCCTGCAAAAAACTCACTGGGACAGGTGTGTATATTACTGTGTCCTTCGATAAGTCATGCTCTCTCAAACTAATTATCCCATCTGTAAAATGGGAATAATAATGGCTTACCTCAAAGGTTGAAGTGGGAGTAAACACTGAAAGCAATATAGAAATAAATACATAAATAATAATAATAAATAACAATAACAACCAATTTCCAGAAACTTAGTATCGAAATCATATCAGTCTGGACACTGGGAAAAGCCCCTAAACCCTGAACTATCTGGTTGAAAATCATATGGATGATACTGTAGATATAATGCAAAAGATAGCTTAATTGTCAGAAATCCGACTATTGTGATAGAATCAATGCAAATAAATTGTTCAGAATTTTACCACATTGTGGAAACCAGAAATGCTTTCTTTACAATATTCACAAGCATGAACCATAAATAATGGTATAATATTTAACATAGTAAGCACTGGGGTATTCCATTCAAAAGTAATTTTCTAGTTGTCACACTTAAAATGCAGTTTTGAAAAGTGCCTACATTTAGTACCAAAAAAACGATGATTGCTTTACCTTATCTGATCTTATGAAGAGTATACTGGCAAAACTAATCACAACACCAAATTTGCAGCACAATGAATACTGACATGGGTGGTGTCTACACTTCCTATAAATATCTGAGCTAACTGAAACAAGCACAAAGAGGATATAACAATGTCTCACAACACAGAGACAACTACTAGACTCAGACATATCATTCATTTGAAACCCATATTATCAACTGGTAGACAAATTAACAGTAGGACTACTTGAAAACATAAGCTCCTTTGGTATATTCCATGGGTATGAAATCATAATTGAAAAGCAGTTGTACTAAACGTATGTGAAGTTCCAAATGGCAACTTGCAATGGGACATACAGCTACACCTAATTTTCACAGAGATTTAGTTCAATTTCTTTATCAAAATTAAATTCACATGCCTACAGTACTCTTGGGATTTGTGCTTACAAATTTATGATACTAGCTGACAAAATAACCAAAGCCAAAAATTGCTTGTTGCTTGAGTTCACAGGATGAAAAACATAGCTAGCCACCAACACAAAACACATCTCAAATCCCTGGTTATATTTCCTCTCACACTGCAATTTACAAGCACAACTTCATCATTTTTTCTTTTCTTTTATTCCCATGGCCATAATTGATAGGGGTGTGCAGTTTTTTAAAATTTTATTTAATTACTAAAATGAAGAATAACCCATTCATCTTAGTAATTAGAACATGAAAACAACAGGGATAATGACAACAGACAAACACAAAGGAAAAAAGCTCCCATTTTCATTACCAAAATAAAAAATAAAATAATAATAATAAAAAATGCACAGGCACAAAATGGCTGCTGGACCTGTTCTGGGCATGCATGCCCTTTCCCAAAATGTTGCATTTTCCAGAACAGCACTGGTAGCCACTTTGTGCATGCACAGTGATTTTTAAATTTATTATTGTTAATAAAATCAAATGGAAAAACGCCACTGAAAAAAGAGAAAATTAATGTTTTCACTTACAATCCCCCTCCCCCCAAATGAAGGGGTTTTCGTAAATGAAAATGAAAACAGATACAAAAACCAATGTGTTAGGACAGCCTCCCCATATCTGTCAAAGTCCATTTGAGACATGGGCCGGTGGGCATTAGACTCAGGATTCCGCCCGCCCCCCCAAGGGAGTCAGAGCAAGGATCGGGCCCAGTCACCATGGGACCTAGGAGAAGGGAGTTCACACATGTGGACAGCAGTGTGATCCAGGAAGGAGGTGATTAAGGGGAGATAGCCCTCAGTAAGTACGGGGCCATTAAGAAAGGGCGTTCTCCCTGTTTTGAGAAACCACTGGTGAATAGAACCCAGGTTAGCAACAGTCTCAAAGACATGGATCCCCTCCCCCACAGGCAGAGAGGCATGTCACCTATTAACCTTGGGGTCCCTCTCACAACTCTTCCCAAGTCACCGGAACGTCCTCTCCCCATTCATGCCCAGGTGTGTCCATTGTGTGTCTGTTGCCCATGGCTCCCCTAGGTCTCTTCCCTTTTGTGACACCTAAGCACCCACCTGAAGTCCCCTTTTGTCCCCATAGTTCACATATGCATCTTTCCTTTTGTCTCACTTAGAAACCCATCCAGATATGCCCTGATGGGTCATTTGTGTCCCTTTGTCCTCCCTATTCACATTTTGTAACACCCTTGCACCTATCCCAAATCTTTTATTCTGAACACTATAACTTCCCCTCACGTCCCTTTTGGAAACTGAGAAGGTTTTGGATACAGGAATATGCAGGTTTCCCTGTGCATTTCTGTATCTTAAGAGATCTCCAAGACTTAGGTCTGCCCCTTCTTCTCAACCCCGTGAACTTTGCTGGATCCTCGGACTGCCTGTCCCCTTTTTCCACAGGAAAGGAAAGGTAACCTCAAGTCCAGACTTCCCCGCTCGTTCTCATTCTCTCTCTCTCTCTCTCTCTCTTCCAGAACCTCCACCCCCCCGCTCCCCACCTCACTTTCATTTTCCCCGCCACCGCTTGTGTTTTTCCTTTGATCCCGCCAGCCAGACCGGGGCTTTGTTTCTCTATTTATGTGTATAAATAAACCTTTTATTTTTATTGAATCTTTGTCTCCCTCTTTTCCTTCACTTTTGGGGAGGGTACATAAACTGCTTGTAGCGTGTATCTGTTCTCAGACTGATCCTTAGGACACGCAGGAACCCCCAGGTTTAACGAATTAAGCTAATTCCCCCCAAAGTTAAGGAACGGTGGATATTGGGGTCCCAACCCCCCAATAGTCACAAGTGGGAGGGGGTTCTCCTGTTAAATGATGTGCCTGCTGCACACCCCTAATAATTGGTCCCTTGCCACACCTGATACCCCTTTAGTTTCCTGAACAAAGAGTTTAGCATGCTTTGTTGCTTAAGATAGCTGTTCTGAGGGGAGGAAAATGGAATAGAGTTAAGACAATTTAATAGAGATGAACTAGAGCTGAAACAAGTAGTGAATATATTACCCATAATATCTTAATTTTTGGTTAGCCCTATGAGTACCCGAGTGCAATGGAAATGAGAACTCACCTACCTGTTTTGGATATAAGTGGAGGAAAACTCTGTGTGTGTAAGTAAATACCCACTAATTTTATAAGAGAGCTGCTTGAAGGTGGCTTGGGCAAGCAGAGGGCACCATAGAGCCCAGGACCCTTGGTCCCGATGTTCCACAGCATAGCAGAAGGGTCCCATCAAAATGCTAATTGTAAAATCTTTATATGATCAATGGCCAAAGTAGATAGGAGCAGCTAGTAGTTGCTCTGGTAGATCTTCCAGCAGAGCTTTGGAAAGGAAGTGAAAAAGGTGGTGGTTAAAGTTTTCTACAGGCGAAGGGTAATTTCAAACGTGAACCTCAGTGGATTTCCTGTGGTGGTGACATTTCCATGAACATCAGTTTGGTCCCGGACAGATGTTCAGCACAGTGAACCTCCAGCTGGGATCAAGCTTGACCATTGTTCTCGACCTCCGGCTGGCCGAAGGTCGAGAACCGTGGTTAGAGTGGCTACGATCTGGGATGGGCCAAAAGTAAAGTGTGTTAACTTTGGTACATCCTGGATCATGGTCCCGACTGTGATATAGGACCGGGTGCAGAGGCCTCATTGGCTGCTGTACCCACCTGTCTCCCCGAGGTGGTCAGTCGGGGAGGCGGGGCTGTGTGGCCGCACATCACGCAGCGCAGGCCCATCCCCTCTTAGATCCCTGATAGCAATCAGGCTTGCATGTCTAAAGGACGGACGGCCTGATCACGGATGGTCCTGGGTTCAGCATGCGGGTCTCCAGGCCTGTTACGTCTGAAATTACCCAAAGAATCTCCATGGAAACATCAGAGAATCAACAACACAGAAAGAAGACTTGATATTATTGTTTCCCAAAGTAAACTTATAAATGCAAGAAATCACATCTTCAGCTTACCACACAGTCTAGATCCGAACCCTTGGCCTACCAGTCTCTTGTACTTTAGACTACCAGCAGAGGAGAGACTGGCCATGTCGACAGGGATTCTCCACCACAAGCCAGCACGTCTGTTTTTAACCATAGATGTTGCTTCTGTCTGATGTTTCTTGTATTGACTTTACTCTGTGGGCAGGGTAAATGGAAATGAAAGTGAGGGAAAGCTATAATTCCATTGATGGAGCTTATTTTATTAAGGGAGGAAGGAGCATGCTGGGCCAATAGGAGTGCATCTGTATTGTTTTCTATTAGTTATGAAAACAAATGGAGCCCAATCTGTTTTTGTTACTGATACAAAAATGGATGAACAAGTAAACAACTGTCATTTGTTTTCATCCACCCCACCCCCCTATTTTGCTTTAAACATAATAAAAAAATAAAAATCACAGTGCAGGCACAAAATGGCCATTGGGGCCATGCTGTGCTTGCACACCTTTTCCAAAATGGGTCCGATGTTGCTAGTGTCATTCTGGGAAATGGTGCGCATGCACAGAAATGCCAGACTGTTCTGCTCATGCACACTCTTTTTAAAATGGTGCCACAGTGTCTTTGCCATTTTGGAAAATGGTTACACATGTGCAGAACCGCTTGGCAGCTATTTTGCTCACACACAGTGATTTTTAAATTAATTTTTAATAAAACCACAATCTCCTCTCAAAAAAACAGTAGGGTCATTTACGAACACCCCTTCCCCCCACTAATAAAGGGTTTGGGTTTTGTTTTGTTTTTTAAAAAAAGAAAAATAAAACAAGAAAATAGTTTGTTCTGAAAACCCCTATGGGCCAGTTGTCTGTTCTTAGGATTTCGTTAAGTGTTAAATGAGCAGTCTAAAAGGAATAGATTTGCATAAAGGGTTTGCTACTGGAGCTTGCCCATATTATTCGGATGCAGGGAATAACAGCAAAGATCATCCAGGGTTTTAATAACAATCTGAACTAGTATTAAGCAAATGGATCACAGCGAACTTAATTTGAACCCATAGTAACACTGTATTGCAAGCTTAATCCCACGTTGCAGGAAACTGTCCCTAGAGTGCTAATGGCAAAAGTGGACTTGCCACATAGGGAAATGAATGACCAAGAAAAAGGCTTGTGTCTTAGGAATTATATTAAATAGACATCATGATATCAGACTTATATCTTCAGTAGCATCATAATAAAGTACCATGACCAATTTACATACATGCAAAAGACCTGTAGAATTTAACAGACTTGTTTTAATGCTTCTAGTTAAAGTGTTAAAGTAAGTGATAAAGAATATTTCTTGAGTGGCATTCTCTATTGAAACATTTTTCTACATCTTCCCAATGCTGTTGTTGAACACTGCATAGGGCACAAACAAAGCTATGTGATTCATTGCTGTCCTGGGCTACTTTTTGCATACCATCTGTGTTTGGAAACACATGGGATAGTATTAAAATATTTAGAAAAATATAATTTGATATAAACTCTCTAGAATGTCAGTATTTCTCAAACTGGGAGGTGCACCTCCCTGGGGAAGTGTGGGATGATCCACAGGGTGGCCTGAGACTACACCCAAAACATGCCCTCTCTCACAAGCAAACCTCGCCACATCTAAATTTAATAAACTTCTCATCTGTTTGTATGTATCTCAGTCTTTATGCCCCCCTTTTCCTTGTTTCCTTTTCTTTGTCTCTGCTAGACTGTAAGCTCCTAGGGTCAGAGACCAGCCTACAGTTTAATGATTTCTAAGATACAATGTTGGCAGTGTATAAATACTTAAGAATAATAAAGGTCACAGCTTTAAGCATTACTTAATTCTAGGTCTGCACTGAATAGGTCATCCGAGTGTTTGGATCAAGTTCTGAAGTTTTGAGTACCCAGACCGGGTCCTCTGAACTTTTCTGAGGACCCCAAATTCAGAACTTGGAACTCCATACCTTTGAAATCCCTGGAACGTAGAACTATGGAACTCAGTGCCCAGAAAAGCAGGCTAGCAAGAGTGGGACAATCACTCAAGATGACAAACCCATAAAAGTGCAACTGCGTGCAAGAATAATTTTAAAAAGGAGCCAGCAGTAATGTACCCACAGCATGCCCCACCATCAGCAGTGCACCCACTTTAAAATCATTATGCCAAGCAAGCGGTGTCCAGAAAAGCAGCCTAGCAAGAGTGGGACAAATGCTCAAGAAGACAAAGCCACAAAAGTGCAACTGCAAGCAGAAAGGCAAAAAAAAAAAAAAAAGCCAGCCAAGCAGACATAACACCCACAGGAGAGAAACCAAACATTCACACACACACACCTATACAAAAAGCCTCAACTGTGCCTGCCCAGTGCCCACCTATGTAAGGAAAGCCCCCTTCTCATCCCCACACACCATATTATTTTAACCAGAAAGAAAGTATATTTCCCCTGTGCCCCTACTCAGTGGTAAGTCACATTTTGGCAAAGTTGAACCCACAGACAAAGTACAGTCACAATACCCACAAAAAACACAGCAAAAGTGATCCCTCTCTGACCTCTATGGTGGCAACTTGCCAACAAGCAGTGCAAGACACAGCAGCACCCACTTTAAAGTTTAAACTTCAAGTATATTAGGCGCTGGTGGCAACCCCCAGCATTGCCCCTAGTATATGGACAGCCCAGGCCAGGGGAAGCGGAGCTAGGCAGAGCCCTTTGTCCAACATTACATTATTTATTTATATTTGTATCCTGTCCTTCCCTGAAGGCTCAGGTGCCAAGCAGTGCAAGTAGAAGGCAGAAGTGACACTCACTTTTTTGTTGTTCTTGTTGTTAAAGGCATGGCATTGGTGTGGCACTGGTAAGTTGGCCAGTTCACACCAGAGGAAATGGAGCAATCCCTCTGGATGGTACAAAGCAACAGGCAGCAGCAGTGTGGCATCCATTTCTTTTTTTCTTGCTTTTTTTAAAATCATGGCATGGTGGAAGCAAGTAACCCCCATCATCAGCATTGCTCTTATGGACAGGCCATGCCAGACCAGGCCACCTATCCTGCCCCCCAAAACCAATTACCTACAGATCAGCAGTGTAGCACACAGCCAAATTCACCAAAGAGAATAGAAAATGGCTCTACAGCCACTTTTATTTTGACCCTTCCAGGCAATCAAAACCTGTCCTGTGGCTTGTCCATCACTCCACTGTCCCCTCCCATACCACCCTCCCAGGTCCATGCACTTGAATCCATTTCTCAGCCAGAGGTAGTGAGGCTGGGCGTTGAGTTCTTAGAAGCAAAGTCTCTTCTCTCAGTACATTGCTTCAACAGACTAGCTGACAGGCTCCTGACCTCCAGCTATAATCCGAGACTCATTGAGTCCTAGGTTGAATGAGTTCCCAACTGACACTGTTCTATATGGGTCTGAATGTCCCTTATAAGTCCTTGTGGGGGAAACCCCTAGTTTCTTCTTGAGTCTTCCAGAAAGTCCTTTTGTTTTCCCCCTCTTCTCTCTTGAACCTGTGGGCTCACTCACGTATGCAGTTTCCTTTCATTTGCATTCTTAAAACTGCTGTTTGGGAGAGACACACCTTTTGGAAAGACCTCTGTTTACATATCAATGCCCTTTGGGCAGCTGTGCTGCTCCTATTTCGCAATGTCTCCTATTTCACAATGTTACGGTAATGGTTTAACATCTCTCAGCTTGGCATCATTGTCACAGATTGGATTCTATAACTTAATAGTACATGTTACAACTTGTCTTTATGTTCTCAATGGAAAAACTCCACGCAGGGTTACATGGGAAGCTTAACAGCTTCAAGGAGACCTGGATCCCCATTGTGCAGGCTTTGGATAAAGAATTGGCATGGAAGAAAGATCACCAGACCTTTTTTGACGTTCAGTTCTAAACGTTTAACAAGGAAAATGCACAATTCAAGAAGACTGATTGGCATGGGTTAGACTCATTTCTGAGCACAAGGGTCATCATATCACTCTTTAGTAGCACACGCACTATGTTTTGCTTTGGTTAAAATTTTAAGTTTTCTTTGGGGTTTTTTTTGTAGTTGTGTTATTGTAATTGTTCGCATTGAAATACTGTGTAACATGATTATGTTTAAAGTCAAAGGAACAATGTTATTTTTGAAAATATCAATAAAAATAAATTTTAAAAATGAATTTAAAAAAATAGTACATGTTACAAACTGGTTTCTATAAATTAACAGTGCATGTATGTTCTCTCTGGTCATGTGTGACCCTATGTTCCTTCGTCACATACATCAAAATTATTGGGGGCACATTACAATGTTTCTGCTTCTATTCATGTTCCAGGGAAACATAGAGGTGGGACCCCAGGGCAATTACCGGGTACCAGATTTACCAGATTCCGGTTTCCAAAAAACCGGATTCCCGGATTAAATCCGGTATACCGGTACCGTATTTATTCCATTAATTTCAATGGGGCACTGTCCCCATTGAAATCAATGGAATAAAAAAATTCCTCCCCCCTCCCCCTCCCAGGCTGTGCGGGTGGAAGGGGGGACACCACCCACCCACCCTGCCCAGCCTGGATTTAAAAAATTCCCCTAAGTGACTCTCCGCCGGCAACCCAGAGCCAGCCCAGCCAGCGCCCGTTCCAGCAGCAGTCGGTAAGTATTAGACCTGTACTGTATGAACCCAGGGGGGTGTGTGTTAACACCCCCCCCAGGGATCACCCTACTTCCAACAAGTGCCCAGGATCCTACCTTCCAGTTCAGCTCCGGGTGGCGGCGGCGGTCCAGGGGCCTCAGCGCCGGCTGTGGCTGCTGGCTTCAGACGCTGTAGGCCTTCCAGGGAACTTCATTCTGAACCAGCTGTAGCCCCTGAATCAGAACCAAGGGAAGCCCCACGTAGAGTGTGTTGCAGTAGTCTAGCTTCGAGGTGATGAAGGTGTGAATAAGAGTGTCCAGGTTGGGCTCGGAGATGTATGGGCGCAGCCTCCGCACCATATACAGCTGGCAGATGGTGGATTTAGCCACCACCTCAACCTGCCGATCCAGATGGAGGCCTGGATCCAACACCACCCACGGACTTGGCTATGGGAGGGCAGACCCCCCCCCACCAGAGGGGTTGGCACCTCCCCCGCCCTACCCACCACCTCCATCTTATCAGGATTGAGCTTCAGTCTGCTTTGTCACATCCAATCTGCCACAGCCTCCAAACATTGGGAAAGCAATGAGACAGCAGGACCTTGGTGGGTCAAAAACAAGAGGTACAGCTGAGTATCATCAGCATATTGGTGACAATGCACCTTGAACCCTCCCACGATCTCCCGCATGGGAGATATATACATTAAACAAATGCGGAGACAGAATCGAACCGTGCGGAATGCCACAGGTCAAGACCCAGGGGCTAGATGTTTCAGCCCCCAGCACCACCCACTGGCTTCTCCCCAAGAGGAATGAGCGGAACCAGCCAAGGACAGTCCTGTCCAGACCCCCCAGGTCTCGAGCCATCTCAGCAGCAGCCCATGGTCCACGGTATCAAAAGCGGCTGAGAAATCTAGCAGGATCAAGAATGTAGAACATCCTGCCTCCATCTCCCGGCGGAGATCGTCCACCAAAGCCACCATCACTATCTCAGTGCCATAGCCAGGGCAGAACCCAGATTGAAAAGGGTCAAGGAAATTGATATGATCCAGATGTGCCTGGAGCTTCAGAGCCACCGCGCGTTCAATAACCTTCCCTAAAAAGGGAAGATTAGAGACAGGATGGTAACTGGCGAGTGTGCCCACATCCAACGAAGGCTTCTTCAGCAGGGGATGCAACACAGCCTCCTTGAGACTGGACGACAACCTCCCCTGCTGAAGGGACACGTTAACCACCCTCGCCAGAACCGACCCCAATGTCTCCCTGGAAGCTTTTACCAACCAGGACGGGCACGGATCTAATTCACAACTTGTGGCTCGAACAGACCCCAAGACATCCACCGCATCGGCCGGCATCACTTCCTGAAACTCCTCCCAGAAAGATCAACCAGACAATGCCTCCATAACCTCACGCTCATCTCCTACTGCATCCAATGATGCAATAACAATTTCCAGTCCTCCTTTAAAATAACATTGCAAGAAGCAATGGTTATTTGCGTGGTGGTTCGCCTGCAAAATAGAATGCTTTTGTTTGATTGTTCAGCTGTAATGAAAATTGAAACAAAGGAAACCATTAAAATGGTGCATAGTTGGCAAGTTCTGCTACTTGTATAATCCAAGATTGTAGACCCACTGGTCACCTTGCTCCTTAACACAACTCTTATGTGAAGAAAATTCATCCGAGTAAAAGACTAAATGTTGATGGAATATGTGTATTGATTTTCCTGAAAGGGGAGAAGAGATTATTAGGGGGAAAAGGAAAGGAAACAACTGATGGCTTCACGTCCTGCATTCAGAAACTGTTGGAATTCAGTCATTATTTATCGATCCACTGAAAGCTGAACAAGCTAATGTGCTTACGGCAAAATCCTACAGAGCAGACAAGCCATAATCAATGTGAATTTGATGTTACCAGTGTTTCTTTCTTCTTTTGTTGGGTGACAAAACAAAAAGACCCTGGAACATGATCTATTGAAGTAGCAAAGAGATGAACTCTGTGGCACAAGGTTGTTAAGTACGTTCCATATCCTGCTACGTAGGGAAACATACATTTCACTAGTATAACTGATCAAAGGAACCTTATAACCAGGCATACTGACTGATCCACACAGCAGTACTCTTTGAAAGTTTAAGCCTAATAAAACTTCCTTAGTGACAATTGATCACTTGTAAGCCAGTTTAAAAACAACTGAATATAGAGCTTTCATAGAAGATAATGAAAACAGAAAAGTGACCTCAGGATAGTAGAGGTTCCAGTCTCAGCGTTTAACAAGATAAAGTACTTAGATTTTGGTATCTTCAGCTAAGAATACAATCTCACCATACTGCATTCTATTTTAACTTTCCTAATTACAGTGGTGCTCTGCCACGCTGCTGTAAATATTTCCATAGTAAATCTTTGAAGGAACTTAGGAATTATTTATTCCTTCCTCTTTGAATCTGACATGCCAGATTTCAGTTTTGAAATTAAGTATTTTCTCTGCAGATTTGCACCCCACTTCTTTCAGTTTGTTTGTATGTACGTGGCAGAGAGATAGCCCTGATGATGTCATTTGAACTAGGAGATGAGAGGAATCTGCTCACAGAGAATCCAGTTCAGAGAAGGGAATCTTGGAGTGCATTTTTCTTGGGCTTTTTAAAAAATGTAATGTACTTGAAAGAAACAGAAAATGGCCAAATTTGGAGTCCTTTTGTGTGTGTGTGTGTTTTAGAAGGGGACTGGGGTTAGGTTTAGTGTTGAAATGGCTAGGCATTGTTGTATTGGCATGTATTATTTGCATATTTGGAAAGCTAGCTAGATATCAAAATAATATCTTCATCCAAATTGGATATTCACATGTCTGTTTACTGATTCATTCAATTATTCTGTTATTTGGTTTGTTTACTTTATTTGGTTAGTCAGTCAGTTATTCAGTTTGGTTACTTTATCTTTACACTATTTAGTGCAATTCCACATGCACAATAAGCTGAATAAACCAAGTAACTGTACTGAATAACCAAATAAATTAACTGACTAACCAAACAAATAAACCCAATAACCAAATAAACCCAGTAAATCAAACCAAACCACCAAGTAAATCAAACATCCAGAAACCAAAATATCCTAACTGGAAATTCAAACAAAGTATGATGAATATTCACTCTGATTTGGTTCAAAGCTGCCAAATTCAATAGATAATATATTCACTTCAAATATTTGTTTCACTTCTAGTTGGAGTGGTATAATTTTTACTTATAAAATAACCCACAAAGGGCAAATGAGTATTTGTCACCACAGCACAGAAGAAGGAAAGAACACAGATGTGGTTTCAAAAAGCTGAACTCCTTATTAATAACTACATCATCTGGAAAAAAGTGCAGGGACCTGTGTGCCTGCTCCTCCTCATTAAACTGTGCTCCAATCCAAATAATCTAATTACCTATCTTAACAAGGGTTGAAACTCAGTCCTCGGTTTTACTCAGGATTTACTGAGGATCACTGTGCTCGACTTGATTTTACTAAGTAGTACTGAGGAACAGTGGAATTAACACGGTACTTGGTTCATCGGTAACTCCTTGATCGAGGGTAGGATGGGGGAGAAGGGGCAAAAGGGCACCGGGGCCAGGTAACAGGGCAAGATGGGTGCAGGGAAGGGGCCATATCTAATTCTGCCTGGGAGCAAGCTGGACTACATTTCTCAGCATGCTTACAGAGAGCTTTACCTCATTAAAGGAGGCAGGTCTGGAGCAGCATGACTGTCTCCCACGGCTTGAGACAGAGTCCAGATAGTAGCATGTACAGCTCCCAAGTGGCTTTTAGGTGAGTCAGTGGCACCTTATTTCCCCCTTCCCTGCCCTCTGCTGTCCTCCCTGCATCCCCTTCCCTGTCCCTCAGTGCCCTATTCCCTGACCCTCCCCTTTCCCTGGTCCATGCTGTATAGTCCAAATGCCATTGCATACTCCAAATGTTCTCTGCCCCCCTTCTGCACTCAGCCCCTCTGAATTTTGAGTATTCTCCAAGCTTCTAAGCAACTTCCTGAATATTCAGAACTGATACTCGGAACCTCAGAAATACTCAAGAATATATATATATTTTTCAATATTTGGAACAGGCCTAATTTTAACTCTTGGCAGGAGGTCTCCAAGGTGCTGCTTGGGTAGCTGCCCTCTGCCTGAAATGCACCAAATGAACTGACCCCTTACCCCCTTTCCAGAGGTCACCCTGGTCAGGGTGGGGGACTTTTGGCAAGCCCCACCCCCAGTGGGGATCAGAAAGAGAGGGAGAGAGTAACCAACAATCTTTTGGGACTGTGATTGTCCTCAGATGGATTTGATGATTCCCCCACTTCTAGATGGAGTGGTGTAATTTCTACTTGTAAAATCACCCCAAAAGGACAAATGAGTATTTGTCACCTCACCACATCATAGAAGGAGGCAAGAACACAGCTGTGGGTTCAAAAGGCCCACCTCTGGAATGGCTGAAACAGTTGGCTGCCCTCTGTCCATTTGTCTGGCCCTATTCCCATCTCATAAGGAAATGCTTCTGATTATGCTCTGTTCTCCCCCCTCCCCCCCATAACCTAATACTATGTGACATGTGTGACATGTATTAGTAACTAAATTAGTCACCCAAAACAACTGCCCAGCCTCATTAGCCAATTTAAGCAATTGCACTAACAATACTTCCCCACCAAGTACTGTGGGGAAGGCAAAAAAACCCAAGTTGCTCTGGCCCAGTCAGAGTTCCTAATTAAAATTCTTTCCCCACCCCAAGATGGCAAACAGTTCTCACTCACAGTGCTGCAAGCCAGGTGGGTGGGACAGAGCTTGCACATCTTCCTGGGTACTTTCAGACGATACGGGGCCCTTTGGCCCCGTACCGGATCCAACGTCTTCGTTCCCCGCCGGGGTCACCCCTGCATGGCCCAACAGACGTGCCGGGGGGATCCCGGCGGGGAAAGTGGGAGGGGCCGGGGCCGCGCGGCGCAACGTGCGGCCGCACGGCCCCGCCCCCTCCACGCACCCCGCCGCCCGCCCTCCGAGGAGACGGGCGGGCGGCGGGGCCAATGCGGCCGCCGCGTCTGGCCGATCGTGCCACGGCCCGGGATCCCGCCGGGGATCCCGGGCCGTGGCACGCGGCCAGACGTTACTTTTTGTTGGCCACGGCCCGCGGTCCATTTGACCACGCTTCCCGGGACCTTCCCCCGGCTAGCCCGGGAAGCGTGGTTCAAATTGACCCCATGTGCCAATTGAGCGTGGCCAACATCTGGCGGCCGCCAAACAGACGTTCTGGGTGCCTTGGCCCCGCCGCGGGGTTCACCGTGGTTCACTGTGGTTCAGCGTGATCTCGTCACGTCTGAAATCACCCCCTGACTCCCT
Source organism: Sphenodon punctatus (assembly GCA_003113815.1). Lineage (NCBI taxonomy): Eukaryota > Metazoa > Chordata > Lepidosauria > Sphenodontia > Sphenodontidae > Sphenodon > Sphenodon punctatus. The sequence continues at coordinate 502,914 of QEPC01004738.1, forward strand.
GGCAATGTATGGCTGGGGGAGAAGCCGCCAGCCACAAAATGGCACTGCAGAACCCCCGTCTTGTTTATTTTCAGGCCACTGCAGGAGTTGCCTAGCAACCCCCTTTTTCCTGTATCTGTCCTTGCTCCCTCTTCACTAATAGGGTGGGAAACAGGAGAATAACCTCTGATGGGGAGGAGGAGAATTCTGAAGAATGTTTTTCTCCTAGCATCCTAAATCATATTCTAAACCTCTCTGAATTCTCCTGCCCTTGTTAATTTGAGAGGCTGATTTTTCATGTACAGTAAGGCCTAGGGGTGTGCATTTCAGTTTTGTTATTATAATGAAGATAAACATTTTGATTTTATTTTTTGTTATTGTAATTACAAAAATGACTATTATAATAAAACTCGACATCTATGATGGTAGCTCTAAGGATAGGGGATGTGAGCCATTTTTGGAACATTCTGGATTACATAATTAAGCCAGCTTGTAGTTTTATAAGTGTTCCAATGCTGAATTGCAATTGGAAAGAATTTTGGGGGCTCCTTTATAAAGAGCAATGCCTAGTATGTCCTGAACTGTGTTCAGAGATTGTTAATCGAGGAATTTTATCTTCACTGGTACTCGATTTTAATATAAAGGAAATAGAGGAGCAAATTTTGTTACTGAATGTGAACAAAGTGCCTGGTCCTGACTGTACTACTGCAAAGGTGCTTCAAGCCGCCCCTTCGTGGTGGTTCCCAGTTCTTCATAAATTATTCAGTTCAATCAATGAGGCCTGTAGGGTGACAGAATCATGGCGTATAAGTTGGATAGTTTCTATGCATAAAAGAGGCGATTGCATGGATCCTGCCTGTTATAGGCCAATTAGTCTTCTTTCCATTATAAGAAAGCTATATGCCAAAATATTACTTTCACAACTCCAGAAATGGGTCGATGAAAATAGGTTGATCCCTATGGTGCAATTTGGATTTAGATGTGGGCTTTCAACAATGGATTGTTGCTTCACCCTGGAACATCTAATTTTTAAATACACCAAGATTAGAAAGGGAAAACTATTCCTGGCTTTCATTGATTTTACCAAGGCTTTTGACTTCATCCCCAGAACCAATCTTTGGAAGAAACTGAAGTCCTTGGGTATTGATGACAAGAGTTTGGCTATTTTGGTTCAACTTCATACAAATAATACGGCAAGGGTTAGAACAGGGAAGTTGAATAGGCTGAGCACTTCAATCCCGATTGCAAGAGGAGTTCGACAGGGATGCGTTTTGGCTCCCTTGTTATTTAATGTGTATGTTTCAGACCTGGTGGATTTTATAAAAATGGAAACTTGTGATTCTCCTAGGGTTAGGTCGCATTCAATTTATGCTTTGCAATTTTCTGATGACGTGGACCTACTTTACCAAACTGAAAAAGGTCTAAGGGGACTAATTGCAAGGTTAATGAGGTATTGTGAGATAAATAGTTTGGATATTAATACCGCGAAATCCAACATTATGGCCCTAGGAATAAAACATTCAAGAGCCAGCTGGACAATTCAAGGGAAAACGTTGGCTGTAGTTAAATCATTCTCCTATTTAGGAATTATATACTCTAATAGAGGCTCCTGGTGTGCGCATACTAAAACTAGAGCTAGCAAAGCAGCTAGGTCTGCACGCTGTATTTTAAAGGCTGCAAATTTATCAAGGCATGTTCCAATCGCTACATTCTTACAAACCTTTCAGCTAAAAGTCTCTACCTTTGGTCTAGAGATTATTCCATATTCCAATGTCGTGGAGCTTGAAAGAGCGCAGACTCAATTCCTTAGTCGATTATTTATGGTGGAGAATGATGTCCCAGCAGCAGTAGTTCACACACAGACAGTCTCACTTTCAATAGAGTGTTTGAGTAAAATGGCTTGAATTAGGTATTGGCTAAAACTCCTAACACAGAGCGAGGAGGCATTATCGGGTGAAAACAGACATGATGCTAACCACCCTTTAACCACCCTTGGTGATCATTTATGCATGTTTCAGGGCTGCATAGGGCACCAATACAGCCCTGCAACATTCATAAATAACCACCACCAAGGGTGGTTAAAGGGTGGTTAGCATCATGTTTGTTTTCACCCATCCTTGCAATGCCTCATGGAGGAATTTGAATGCACGGGGACTAGAATATATCCTTGTCTAAAGACCTTGCATTTCTTCTAAAAAATATGGGTTTCTCTTTTACCTATTTTTGCGGGAAATCTATTGGTGCTATTGGAAGTGAGATTTTTTCTAGACTGAAGGACATGGCCAAACAGGAAGATCTTACGAGAGTTCACAATTGGAAGGTAGCTCTGTGCTTGGGTGCAGTCAAGAGTACTGCCTCATTCGAGTCCTATTTTGATAAACTGTCTAGTCAAGTTCTATGAAGATCTTATACCTTGTTACTCTTCCAGTTTATTCAGACTGCAGTTGTAGAAGGTAGACATATCAGTATTAAATTCTAGCGGCGCTGTTGCTCTTGCAGTTTGAATGAAATCGAAACTAAAGATCACTTTTAATTAAGATGTCCATATTACCAAAGCTTGAGAACTGTCTGGCTTTACCCCCTGATAGAAAATTTGCCTAACTGCAATATTTTTAAGGTTCTGCTTAAGTTGTCATCTCGGGAGGAGATTTTTACAGTGGCTACCTTTGTTCATCTTGCTGGGAAAAAAGGTTGAGAATAAAGGCAGGCTTAAAGGAACTTGCTATATTGGAATAATATCCGTTTCAGTATAGTTTTTTTTCCCCTCTCGGGCATATGGGCTACTTATTTGGTATTCTGAAATGTTTTTCTGCTATTGGATTATATTTTAGATATAACTTGTTTTAATAGAGCTTATTTAGCTATTTTATATTTTAGTTTTGTATATTATGATTTCATGAATATTTATTATCGTGGTTTTGACCTTATATTTTGACTTTTACTGTTTTTGATATCTTGATATTCGGGGTTTCTTTTTTGTTGTTTACTGTTGTTCGTTTGTCATTTCTAATTTTGTCCTTTTTTTTGCCCTTGTTGTTGGCTATGGTGAAAGCCATGCTGTAATAAGCAAACAAACAAAAAAGACAAATAATAATAATGAAAACAAAAACAAAAATGAATTTTTGGTTTTGAAATACTGAGAAAACCCTGAAAAACAGATTTCCAGCTATATATATATATATATATATATATTTCTTATTCAATTCTGATGAAATATGGGGAGATTGTACCCCCAATGGAGGGCACTATGTGTACCAACTTTTGAAAAGATTTGATAAAGGGGACCGATTTTAGAAGCAATTGCAACATAAAGAAGTTGTGATTTTATGAAAAGATCCATACACATTCCTGACTACAACATCTTTAAATTTTATCCAATTTACATGAAACCTGGGAATATTATGTCACTACACAATTTTAACGTGCCTGACAAATTTTAGAAAGATTGGATACACTGTCCTGATGTTATAAGCTATTAACTTGAAAATGCATTTCCAGACGTGTACAAGAAATTTGGCAGAAGTGTATCACACACCTTCCCTGTAATTTGTGGAGCTACAGGACAATTTGATAAAATGACCTGATTTTATAAGCAATTTATGTTGTCCCCTTGAAGACCATTATTCAGATAAATAGCAGCACATGCAGTGCCAGTCAGAAATAGGTACCTGGCAAGGCAGGGGGAGGGAGGCTGTAGGAGGGAGTATGTGGAGCAACCCAACAGACTGACAGACACATTCACTGGCCAATTACAACATGCTTCCAGCTTTACAAGACCAATCGGTGGTGGCTTTGAGGCAGGCATAGAAGGGACACAACTGGGAATTTGGGGATTATTATTATTATTATTAACAAACATTTATATAGCACCAGCAGTGTACCTGGCACTTTACAAAGTAATAAAATAGACAGGGTCCCTGCC
>QEPC01004738.1:506914-529486 GCA_003113815.1 Sphenodon punctatus
ATATGGTTACATCCAACAACACTCTTACCCTATACATTAAGCAAAAATGAGACAGAAAGCATAGGTTCCCCCTTCACATCCCCGAGGTGATCTACGATTGCAGATTTCAATAAAAATTTGACTTATTTTCTTGCATATAGGTATCCTTAATATTTGTTCTTGTCCATTTCTTCTCATCCACGGCTTGTATAACTGGTGCTCAAATTCTTTCAAAGTCCTGCATCCTATTATGAAGATCCGCATGAAATCCCTCCATGGTGTACATATACCATATTCTGTGAAATAGTTCGTCCATAAAGAGATCCTCTAGTGATCTCCAATGCCTAGCTATGATGTTTATGGCTGCTAGACAAATAATCTTACAAGAGTCCTGACATAGCTTCATGCAGTTTGTATTGGGATATAGACCCAGCAAAGCTGTTTCCGGCCTGAAAGGAACCACCTTCCCCACTACTTTATTAATTAGTTTCTAGACCTTGCTCCAGAAGAGTTTTACCTTCACACAATCCCACCAGCAGTGCTTATAACTTCCTATCTCTCCACATCCCCTCCAGCATAAACCTCTTCTACCTGGGTCCACAAATTTCATCCTCTCTGGTGTCAGGTAGTATCTGGTAATTAATATAATCTGAATTTCCCTTACCTCCAGGGAGGTCACACATTTGTTCATATGACACCATATTTTCTTTTCCTCCTCTTGCTCTAGGGGAATATTTAGCTCCTTCCTCCATTTCTTTATATATTCTACCGAGGGGCCATACAATATTTCTTTAAGTTCCTTACATATTCTTCCTAATCTGCCTGGGGCTTTGTTTCTTTTAAATAGGATCTTCTCTGTTCTAAAAGGTTCTCTGTTTAATAGGGGTGGGACTACCAGATCATCCGGTATCCGATACTGCCGGTATTGGGTGTACCGACAGTATCGGATTAAACCCGGTAATCCGGCCCGTTTACCGGATTCCCCAGTACCGGATTTTTTACATTGTGGCCATTCAAATGAATGGCCACAATGTAAAAAAAAAAAACCAACCCCCCCCAACACTTTCCCTCCCCGAGTCCAGGCTGCACGGGTGGAAGGGGGGACACCCCCTCACCCACCCTGCCCACCCTGGATTTAAACAGCAACAAAAATTTGTGACCCGTACTGCGGACTCCGGGTGGCTGCCGGTGACCCAGAGCCAGCCCAGCACCAGCATCCAGCAGCAGCCAGCAGGTAAGTAAGTACCATTACTACTGATACCTGGGGGTGGGTTAACACCCCCACCCCACCCCAGGGATCACCCTACTTCCTACCCAGGGATCGCCTACCTACCTTGAGTTCCGGGAGGTGGAGGCGCTCTGGCGGCTTCAACACTGACTGTGGCTGCTGGCTTCATCACGCTACTAGGCCTTCCAGGGAACTTCCAGGTTCCCCGGAAGGCCTAGTAGTGTTCTGAAGCCGGCAGCAGCCACAGCCAGCGCTGAAGCCACCGAAGCGCCATCGCCACCCGGAGCTCAAGGTAGGTAGGTGATCCCTGGGTGGGAAGTAGGGTGATCTCTGGGGTGGGGTGTTAAACCCCCCCCACCCCAGTGATCAGTAGTACCGGTACTTACTTACCTGCTGCATGCTGGTGCTGGGCTGGCTCTGGGTCACCGACGGTGGCCCGGAGCCCACAGTAGGGGTCACAAATTTTTGTTGTTGTTTAAATCCAGGCTGGGCAGGGTGGATGAGGGTGTCCCCCCTTCCACCTGCGCAGCCTGGACTCAGGGAAGGGAGAGGTTTTCATTTTTTTCCATTGATTTTAATGGGGACAATTCCCCATAGAAATCAATGGAAAAGATCTGGTACCGGTATACTAGTATTAATCCGGTAAGCCGGTATTCTTAAATCCGGGAACCGGTAAAACCGGTACCCAGTATTTGCGCTGATGTCCCACCCCTACTGTTTAAGCTTGCCCTGCTCATTGATGAGGTAGCCATCCCCCTCAACTGTAAATATTTTAAAATGTTAACTTTCTCTTGCATCAAATCTTTCAACTTTTGTGGTGATATGAATTCCCGTCCCCTATATAATTGTGCCATTCTAGTTATACCCCTTTTCTTTAGAGCTGCTCTAATATCCAGAGCTATGCTCCATTCCCTTATTTCTTTAGAGTCAATTGGTGTAAAGGGAGATAGCTCCCCCATCAACCCCATTTTTTTCTTTATTCTTTCCCAGTTCTTAATCAGATTCCCTATAAAAAGATGGTCTACTTTTATCTCTCTGGGAACCTTACCGCAATCCACAATCAGGTCCTTTAAGGACTGCACCCCCAAAATTTCCTTTTCCAGAATAGCCCACTCAGGCGCCTTTGCGTCATGGTACCATTAATAAAGCCCCACCAATGATGCCGCCATATGATATATCTTTATATCAGGGATGTTTAAGCCCCCTTTCTCTTTTAGTTGTACTAAAACCTGTTTCTTGATCCTAGGCTTTTTCCCATTCCAGACTATATCCTGCAGGAGCTCATCACTTAATTTAAAAAAGGAAGTTGGGAGCTGGATCGGGATCGCCATCAGTTTATATAAAAGTTTGGGGAGCACAATCATTTTATATAGATTTATCTTCCCTAACCACGACACCATCAGATTTTTCCATGGGCATACTTCTTCTTTCAGTTTTTTAAATAAGGGCAAAAAATTAGCCGAGTATAAATTTTTTGTGGTTTTGGTTAAAATTACCCACAAATATTTCAGTCCTGACTCACTTATTGGGAATGGTGATTTTTTTTTTAGTTATTCCTCCTGTTCCACTCCCTTACCAAACACTAACGCAAAGGATTTTTCTTTGTTAATGGAATACCCAGAGATTTTCCCAAATGTTTCCATCACCCTCATCAGTTCTGGCAGTGACTCCTTCGGAATAATTATATATACTAGTAAATCGTCCGCATACAATGAGAGCTTTGTTTCTTGACCCCCAATTTTTACCCCTTCTATTTTGTCATTCTGTCTAATTGCTGCAGCCAAAACTTCCAGGACCATGTTGAACAGTAGGGGAGACAGGGGGCAACCCTGTCTAGTCCCTCTCTGCAGCCGAAAAGGCCATTAATTAATAGACTGGACTTCGGTTTTTTGTAAATAGCCCTGAGTTACATCAGAAAATTACCTTCAACACCCATCTTCCCCAGGGCCTCAAATAAAAACTTTGGCTCCACAAAATCAAATTTCTTCTCCACATAAGCTGAGATTACCATGGCAGATTTTTGCTGTTTGTTTAGAGTGTAGATCACATTGATTGCCTTCTGGATGTTGTCCCTTCCTTGCCTTCCTGGTATGAATCCCGTTTGATTGATATGTATAATTTCCCCACTTATCGCTTTAAGCCTGTCTGCTAATATTTTAGAAAAGATCTTAAAGTCTGTATTCAGCAGAGATATAAGATGATAGCTGCTGCACTGATTCAGGTCTCTACCTGGCTTAGGGATCAGTGTAATTGCTGCATTATAGAAATTCTGTGGCATTTCCCCTTCTGTTAAGATGTTATTATATACTAGGGGTGGGAAACCGGTAGAATCCGGTATCCGATAATGCCGGTAACGGGCGTACCGGCATTATCGGATTTGACCCGGTAATCCGGACCCGGTACCGGATTTCGGGGTACCGGATTTTTTTACATTTCAGTCATTTAAAAATGGCTGCAATGTAAAAAAACTTAAAGCCCCAGCCCAAAAGTTTTTTTTAAAAAAAACCTCCCCGAGTCCAGGCTGCACGGGTGGAAGGGGGGACACCCCCCACCCACCCTGCCCAGCCTGGATTTTTGTTTTCAAAAAGAACAGAGTAAGACCCAGAGGCGAGGCGAGGCGAGCCCACCCCCCAGCACCAGCGGCCGCGGCGTCCCCGCAGCCGCCGGTAAGTATGACTCGATCCCTGGGGGGGTGGGGTGTTTAACACCCCCACCCCCCCAGGGATCACCCCTACAGTGCGCTTGCCGCTTACCTTTGGGAGCTCCGGCGGCGGCGGGCGGTCCGGCGGCCTCAGCGCCGGCTGTGGCTGCCGGCGTCAGGACGCTCTAGGCCTTCCGGGGAACTTCCGGGTTTCACCGGAAGGCCTAGAGCGTCCTGACGCCGGCAGCCACAGCCGGCGCTGAGGCCGCCGGACCGCCCGCCGCCGCCGGAGCTCCCAAAGGTAAGCGGCAAGCGCACTGTAGGGGTGATCCCTGGGGGGGGGGGGGTGTTAAACACCCCACCCCCCCAGGGATCGAGTCATACTTACCGGCGGCTGCGGGGACGCCGCGGCCGCTGGTGCTGGGGGGTGGGCTCGCCTCGCCTCGGCTCTGGGTCTTACTCTGTTCTTTTTGAAAACAAAAATCCAGGCTGGGCAGGGTGGGTGGGGGGTGTCCCCCCTTCCACCCGCGCAGCCTGGAATGGGGAGGGGGAGGGATATTTCATTGGTTTCAATGGGGACACAGCACCCCATTGAAACCAATGAAATAAATCCGGTACCGGCATACCGGATTTAATCCAGGAATCCGGTTTTCGTAGAACCGGTAACCGGTAAATCCAGTAGCCGGTAATGGGCCCGGGGTCCCACCACTATTATATACTATTGTGAGATGTGGCCCTAATATTTTTGCAAAGGTTTTATAGAATTCATTCGGGAATCCATCTGGTCCTGAGGCCTTGTTGTTTTTTGAGGCTATTATTGCCTACTGAACTTCTTTTTCCATAATGGGAGCATTCAGGAAAGCCACGTGATCTGTATTTAATTTTGGTACCTCAACTCCCTCTAGGAATTCCCTTATTTCTGTCTCATTCAGATTCTGTGTGGAGTATATATCTTTATAATAATCTAAAAATGTCTGCTTTATCTGGGGGAGCTCAGTACAGCATTTCTTATTTTTGTCCATCACCTTAGCTATATGTGCTTTCCTTTGTCTTGCTTTAACTAGTCTAGCCAGGGCCTTGCCTGCCCTGTTGCTATTTTCATAGAAATAAAATTTTATTCTACTGAGTTGTACTTTTGTCCATTCTAATTCCATAGCATTTATCATTTCCCTATTTTTAATTTTTTCTAACTTTAAAGCTTGTGTGTGGGAAATTTTATTTTGCGCCTCCAGATTTTGTAAATTGGCATATGTTTCCTTCTTTTTCTGTCTTTTTTCCTTGACTATTTTTGCTTGTAGGGCAATTAAATTGTCCCTGATCACCGCCTTTACAGCCTCCCAAAGTGTTGCAGGAGATTGAACAGAGTTGGTATTTATTGCAAAGAATTCTACAATATTTTCCTGTATTTGTGTTCTGTTTTCCCCACTATACAGCAATCTCCTATTTAGATTCCAATTAAATGATTTAGGGCCTTGGCTACCTGGATCTTTAAATATTGTCACCACCGCATTATGATCTGCTAATACAACTGGAGTTATAAAACATTTCCCCCCTCTATGTGCTTCTGTTTTACTGGTCAGCACGTGGTCAACCGCGTGTAGCTTTTATGTACGGTAGAGAAGTATGTGTAATCCCTCTCGGTTCCATTTAAGTGTCTCCACAAATCTACCCATCCATATTTTTCCATCAGCCTGGGGATTTCTGTACTCTCCTTCTTTTCGTCCCCCCTTCGAGAGTGATCTAGATCAGTTATAGCAGCATTGAAATCTCCCTGCATTGTAATCCATCCCTTGGCTACTTCTGCTATTCTCTTAAAGGTTTCATCCCCTACTATAATTACTCCCCTTCGTAAAGTCCAGTTCTCAAAGTCCTGTGCTGGCACAAGCCCCGTTACTTGTGAAGGCCTCTCCCACAAATACTGTCTAGGGTACCTTTCATTGAGGCCCTGTGAATGGGGTGACTCACTTTTCCCTGACACTCCTGCTGCTAGGTTTGAGTTTTCTACCATGTTAATAATGTTGCACTGTCATTGCTAAAATTTGGCCCCAAATATGCAAATGTCAATTGACTAAGATTCTCACCAAATAGTCACCTTTGTAAATGTTTTCTTTCTTGAAAAGTCTAAAAATACTGTAATGGAGTTCTATGTTTATTAACTCTCAGTGTGTCTCAGGTCCAAAGCCGTTGATGTACATCAGGCATAGGCAACCATCAGTCTATGGCATTTTTTTATTCAACCCTATCCTAATTCCTGGATAGAGCTGAGATGAATAACCACGACTATTCGGTATCCAGTCAGATCCAAGGTATCCACTGCATTCTGGAGAGGTACCAAATGTCATCTGCTTAGTGTTCAGTGGATTATCCAGTTAATTGAATTACTGGATTTACCATGTGACTGTATAATACTGCATTACAATTTACTGTGTTACCAATTGACATTTGACCATGATTCCTTTCCTATTTACTCCCTCCTCACCTCTGGATGTACTTTTAGACTAGTGATCACTTTTCAGATAACATGATAATCCATCAGCCCAGTAGGAGTCAAATTTTAGACTGGTTAACTTTTGCAGTATTATTAGGTAATCTGGTTTGGCAGATAGCCAGCATGGTAATTGGTTTATTACTGAATAAGTATCAAACTACTTGATATTTAGTATGGATTATATTTTTGCTATTTGGTTCAGCTCTGTTAATGGATATGGGCCATGTATCCAAGTGCTACCTACAAGCTCTAAATGAGGGCAGGCTGGAGTGGAGATGAGGGCATTCACTACACACCCTCTCCCTAAATTCTCTCTGAGTCTGAAGAGCTTATAATATTTTGTTAAGTGTCCTATGGCTGGAAAAGGGTACCCATCCCCTGATGTACACACGTACATCTGTACTGGTTGATACAAGCTCCACAAACCCCAACCTGGAAAGCTAGATTCTTTCTTTGTCATCGTGAGTCATATAACCATTAACAAAAGACTGTCCTTAATTTATTTTATTTTATTTTATTTTTTATTTTATTTAAAATTTATATCCTGTCCCTCCTGCCCACAGGGCAGCCTGGGGCGGCAAACAACATTCAATAACATTTTTAAAAAAAACAATTTAAACAATTTAAAACAATTTAAAATACAATACAATGAGGGGAACCCACCCCACCCCTACCCCTCGCCAAAAGCCTGACGGAACAGCCAGGTCTTAAATACACACTGAAACAGCAGGAGAGTGGGAGCCAACCGAGCCTCCTCCGGGAGCAAATTCCACAGCACAGGGGAGGCCACCAAAAAAGATCTAACATCGGTGGCCACCCACCTCACCTGGGGAACCTCCAAAAAGGCTCCCATGGATGATCTCAAGGTTCGTATGGGCACATGGGGAGTGAGACGGTCCCGCAGATAAGGAGGGCCCAGGAAATTGAGTGAACAAAGGGCGTTAACAAAGATGATGGTAGCCTGCTTTGGACCATGGAGACCTGCTTTGGCCTGTGAGTCACTGGCACATTTGTTAGTACCCTGGGAGTAGGAATGTGTGAACAGACCTGAGTTTAGATGTTTGGACATTCGGTCCAAAAACTTAGTTCGTGTTCATGGATTTGGTCCCACGGAGTTTGGACCCCTCCAAATGTTCAGAAAGTTCGGCCATGACAGAGGCTTGGGGCACTCCAGTGGGACCCCTGGGGACATGGCAGGCCATCAAAGAGACAACAGCAGCAGAGCCAGGAAGGCTTGGGACTTGGAACCCCAGGATGCCCGGGCAGGCAGGCTCAGTGCTTGGCCCCCAAGGGTGCCCATGGGGGAATGGCTGGCTGGCTGAGACACAGCAGTAGCAGCAGCAGAAGAAGCCAGGTGTTGCAGGCTGCCAGGCATTGGTGGAGCAGCGGCAGAGACCTGGTCAGGGCTTGGTGGCTAGCACCCCTACTTGGCCAGGTGTTGCAGGCTGGCATTGTACTCGACAGAGCTCAAGAAGCACTACTGAAAATTGAGCAAGCCTTGCCCGGTGAGTAATCTCAAGGACACCCAGCCCCTGCCCACAAGCAAACTCATCCAAGCTATGCTTGTCTACAAGAGGGAGAAGCAAATGGCTGATGTGAAGTACCACAAGCAGCAGCAGACATTGGATTGCCAGGGCACAGTAACTGCAGCTGGCACCCCTACTAGGCCCGGCATTGCAGGCTGGATGGCATCGGAGGAGCATTTTCAGACAGTGAAGTGAAATGACATCCCTCCCTGCCTGTAATGTGGGACTCAGAACTCTGATGGTGGTTCCTGGAGCTGGAGTGGCTGGCTGTTTCTTGATGCAGTAGAATGACAGCTCCCTGTGAGCGGAATGATGGCCCCAGAACCCTGATGGTGAGTCCTGGGACTACAGTGGCAGCTTCTGGATGATGTGGAAAGAAAGCCCTCCCTACTTGTAATGTAGGCACCAGAACCCTGATGGTGGGTCCTGGGACTGATGTGAGTGCTTCTTGATGTGGTGGAATGACAGCTCCCTGTGAGTGGAATGATGGCCCCAGACCCCTGATGGTGGTCCTGGGACTAGAATGGGAGCTTCTGGATGAAGTGGAATGACAACCCTCCCTGCATGTAACGTAGGCCCCAGAACCCTGAGGGTGGGACCTGGGGTTGGAGTGGTTGGCTGTTTCTTGATGCCGTGGAATGACAGCTCCCTGTTAGCAGAATGACAGCCCTGAACCCTGACGGTGGGTCCTGGGACTAGAGTGGCAGCTTCTGGATGAAGTGGAATGACAACCTTCCCTCCATGTAATGTAGGCCCCAGAACCCTGATGGTGGATCCTGGGGCTGGAGTGGGTGGCTGTTTCTTGATGCGGTGGAATGACAGCTCCCCGTGAGTGGGATGACAGTCCCAGAACACTGACGGTGGATCCTGGGGCTGGAGTGGCAGCTTCTGGATGACATGGATGGACAGCCCTCCCTGCCTGTAATGTAGGCCCCAGAACCCTGTTGGTGGGTCCTGGGGCGGGAGTGGCTGCTTTTTGATACCGGGTATAACACCTAAATCTATCTAATGTAATCTAAATAAATGAAACTATGGAGGTAAATGTGTGGAAATGGGTGAAATAGGAGGAGAATGGCAATGGATTGGGAGGAACACAAACTGCTGGAAGAGGGAGAGTTCTGAAAACGTCTACTGACAGAATCAGTGGCTAGCTCAGAACGATATGGAAGGGGGGGAGGGCAATTATGTTTGTTACTTGCTACACCCACCTTACCACAAGTCCCATTGGCTCTGTGCAGGCTAGCCCGTGGCCAATCACAGACTGCCAAGCCAGTGGTCTGAGGGAAAGAGGGATGGTGATTGGGCAGGCTGACTGCTAGTCCAAGCCTCTCTCCACCCCTGGGGCCAGGAAGTCTGCTCCTCACTAGCCCCACCCAGCCTGCCAGCCAGGTTTTCCCCCGCCCAAACGTACCTGAATTAATCCGAATGCGGCCGAACTGTTTGGGGTTTTTTTGCGTTCGGACGGCCAAACAGAACAGCTGAACCGAACTGGCTGAGTTTGGGCCAAACCCCAAACCGCATTCGCACTTCCCTACCTGCCAGTTGTTTGCCCAGGATTGCTTTTGTGTGGGCCACAACAGAATATAATGTTTGTTACAACCTGCAGAGACCTAGCTCAGATTAGGTCCACCACGGCCAGCTGCCATGGCATCTGCATTGGCTGCCCATCATGGTTGGAGGAAACCAACCACATGTTTGTGAGGTTCCCGCTCCCCCAGCAGCCTGACCACCAGCACGTTTTTTGGCCAGCTAGACCCGGTAAGAACTGTGTTGCCAGCATGTCCTGAGTTGGTGGGGATGAGAAAAGAGAACAGACCAACCTGGTTCTTAGGAGCGGGGTAATCCCCTATAAGGTTTTGGGATCTTACCACTGTAATTGCCAAAACTCCTATCTCTCTAACCCTAGCCTAGCCATCTGAGCCAGGAGGATCATGGATGGTTGTGCTCTGTTCTGGAGAGTGTGCATTGTGATTGGTGGCGAAAACATCCCACCTCATTGGAATCACAGTTACTCAGCTACATATTAGATCTTCAATTTTACATGGACAGTACTAGATTCAGAAATACACTTTGCATCTCTCTTGCTTTCTACATTCTCTTTGCAACTCAGAGTTATTATGCAATTCTGTTGATGGTGCACAACACAGAGTAAAATCTATAGTTTGCTCACTTTCAGCTGTCTTGTCTCTGCAGCAGATGCAGGATTAGAGGCACTAAACGCTTATGTTTGTCACTAAAATCAACAGTGATGGCTGTGAATATATACAAGAAGCAACTCCGTGAAAGAAGAAAGTTCTATTTTTTGCCAAATCAGTTTGTAGTCTGGAAGCTCACTTTACAATTATTGACTTCTGTCCTGATCCACAAAGTGCTCTGGCAGCTCAAGCCCAATTTTCTTCCAAAGCACTTGCACTGGCAAAGAGCTTTGAAGTTTGTACTGCCTGGCTGCAGTCCTGAAAATGTTTATGAACTTGGGAGTCATTGAAGCTACTAGCTGCATTACTGGAGTCTTTACTTCGAATGCACAGGAAGGACATTTGGTGTCTTTAGATATAACGTCAACAGGTGTCTGCATGTGTGTTTGACCTTGATATGAACACCAGTTTGGCCCTGTGTTCACCATGTGTTGCTGTTTAGGCGCACAGCCCATCTTGGGGCAAACTCGTGTTTTCCTCGCCACCTGATCACAGCATGCAAGCTCTGCCACCTCATTCCTCAAGTTGTACCTTCTAACACCCCACACGATATCATTAGACACAATGTTGGCCATGTGTTCAGCCAGAACGCACAAATTGTTCTTGTGAAGCAATGGTGTTCACAAAATACAGGTTTAACGAATGATCAATGGGTGGTCAAATGGTTATTGGGATTGTTATGGTGCTTACACACAACAGCCAAACACGTGCTTAGGGGTTTTGACACCAGATCTGTGTTATGTTTTTTAAAAAATAGACTATATAAAAAAAAGCAAAGCTCATAATATCAGTTGTGGAGGATGTACCATGACCTTCAGAGTGAGGTCCACAGGTTTCTGAATCTAGTGGGCCTCACAATGTGTTCAGGCAACCTACATCTTGATGGGGGTGTGTTCCTTCTGTTGAGGGCTGTAAATCAGTCATTCATATGGCTAATTAGCCTTATCTGGGAGTACAGAGGAATCTGCTAGCCAGTTGAAGGGAAACAGTTTAAAATAGTTCACCCATGAGGACCACTAAGGAGTGGTTTGCCTGAGGGACTAAAAGCTTGTCTCAAGAGCTGCCCTAAGCAGGAGGCAGCAAGAGGTTTGCCTCAGGGCTTTGTGTCAGTAGGACCAAGCTAGAAAACTAGGGTCCAGGTCAGGAGCCCAGGGAGGATTGGCCTCACTAAAGGGCCTAAAGTAGGACAGACTGCAACCGGAGCTGGTTTGCAGACTATTTGTCTCCTAGATGCACAGTTCACCAACATTACCTACAATCCACATTACAGTGAAGTTTGCTTAAGTGGAAGTTTTCCAGCCATATAAAAAAAGTTCAGCTTATCAGAAATCCTACTATTACCCTATAGGGGGTTATGACAGAGGTCCCACGAGCAGCCTAGGAACCTCAATCCAGCTCACCTGGGAAAACCCGCAGAACCCCACAAGCCGGCAGCCCGCCATAGCACTGGTGGTGGAGTGAGAAGGCGGGGCCACCAGCGAGACGTCAGGGATGCAGCCCCGCACCCGGAAGGATGAGTGCAACAGAACCGGGGCCGGAAGGCCCCGAAGAGCCAGGATGTGCGGATGGAAGGGAGGCGAGAGGCAGGGGAGCCGAGGGAAAAGGGAAGTACCCCTGCGTGCCAGACTGGGGCGAAGAACTGTGAGGAAGGCCCCCATGAGGGAATGGGACGGCCTTGGGGATGGAGGGGTTGGGAAGGGAGCGCGAGTCGCTCAGAACACAGGGAGAGGGTAGGATCAGGCTACAGCCTGTGGGGAACACCCCGCCGAGGGGTCAGGCACTGGTCCCTGTTTCCCCAAGCGTTCCCCCAGAGAACAAGGAGGCCTCCCCTCCCCGCTGGCCCCACATCTGGTAGCCGGCGGGGCACATAGATAGAGGGAGGCTGACAGGGGTGTTGACAGTTTTTAGGGGACATTAGCTCAGGGTCCCAATACACACAACACTTCAGTCCTTGACAGTAGAAGCCTTACTCAAGTTTGACTGTCCAGTCCACAATCCCAGAGTGGGTCAACTCAATACCACCCTGCCCTGTCCTGATCCTGGGGCAAGTGTTTAAACACACACACCAGTGCCTGGAATAAGGGTCTGGCCTCCTACCTTCCCTGACAGACAGCCTCCACCACCAGAATGTTTAAGGCTATATTCCCCTAAGGGAGAGTCAAGTCTCTAGATGTAGTTCTCCAAGCCTGTGCTGGGCAAACAACAGGAATGTCCCCACCTGGGAGTTTCCAGGACGTGGCATATCTCTCCTGGTATCAAAGTCCTCTTATGGCTGGTTCCAGACTGTAGTGCTCTCTGACTGGTCTCAGCCCACACTTAGCCCAGCAACCTTCCAGGTCTGGGTTAGGAATTGAAGAGTCCCTCTTCTACTGCTCATTCTCCTACGAGCCACTGCCAAGTGAGCTCTCAGTCCTTAAATATCCCACCAACCCTGACCTTTCTGTTCCCAATTGGTCAGCAGTATTCAGTTACACCTGTGCTCAGTACGATAAGCTAGTACAGTCCTCCAGCTGGTCAGAGCACCTGCTTCTTTTTGTGTTGGTGCCCTCTTAAAGGGCTAGGTCTTTATTCCCTGTTAAACTTACTTTCCTTCAGGAAATGCAACTGGAAATGGAGAAAACTCCAATCCCTTTCCCTCCCCTCAGAAGAAGAGAGTCAGAGCAGACAGCAGGACAGAGCTGTGTGTACACATACATGTAATCCTGTTGGTTTTGACTCTGGGAGTCTTAGGTGGGCTGGAAACAGGGAAACCTGGTGTTTATTTCTCTTCCAGCCCACTTGAGAATCCCAGAGTCAGAACTGGAAGGACTTAGCACACACATATTCACTCAGCCCAGCCTGGCTGTCAGTATGAATCTTCATGTTCAGAGAGCTGGAGAGAACTCATGTTCTCTAATTCCCATTTCCACCGTGCCTGCCATGAAGACTCACCCTGTACATACTACAGAATGTTAACTGCATGTTGCCAAGAAACCATCAATACACCTACATGTCCTGTTATTTGTAGGTGGGTGAATATATTTTATACACTTAAAATTTTTTGGTTATTGGGGTTCAGAATTCCATTTATCCAGACCAAGATCTAATATATCTCCATAGATCAGGGGTTGGAGAAACCAAATTAATTCTATTCCTCCAGAAATTCAAATTATACAAGTTCTACTTAAGTGGATTACATTGTATACAGACTGTAAGGGAAACAGAATGCAGTGTACATTGTGTGTCTGTCCTGGTGAGACTTGTGGTTTGGACAAGACAAACATGTTACAAGGAGCAATGGATGTTTGAGGATCACTTTGGATGAAGTACAGACATGGCCAAAAGTTTAGTTTCTTGGCTTAAATAACCCAGTTCACTCCTTCACCAATAACAATATATAAACCTTACAATGGTTGCATTTAAATCAGGTCACTTCATTTAATTAAATAGGAATTATTCCTAGTTTACACCAGTGTTTGTGAAATTAAACCCTAAAATTCCATGTTTTAACCACACCCGTTTTCCTTGACTTTGTGTGTAAACAGACATGATGTTGGTTTACTGTGCCCCACTTTGGCCTGCTGTGGCCTGGGACTGACCTGCATGTTTGTTCTCCCACTGAGAAATATTAGCCCACAATTGCCCAGGGTCAGGTAGATGGCTAGCCCAGGATGTGCCCTGGGCCTGATCCCAGGAGATGATCCTGGGCCAAGGTCTGCCCACCCAGAACAACAGAGGCCCACCTATCCCATCCACAAGACAAGGTCTGCCAGGACCACAGAGCTGCAGGCGAGAGGACAAGAGTGGTCAATGGAGTGTCCATGCCTCAATGCCCTCTCCTCAGAAGACAGGCCTGGCACCCTTAAAGGGAACCAGCAGCAAAGGCAACACTGTGTTTGGCATACCTGGTTCCCACAGAAGCTGCTGCCCAACACCCAGCTCACCACACCAAAGAGTGGAGCAAGGGGGGGAGGCATGGCAGCCATCGCACAGTAGTCACAATCTATATGTGTTACATCTCTATCCCCGCTGCCCCATCCACAACCGGAGAAGGCCTCCCTCCACCTGCCAGAGGAGGGCCCCCTGGAGTGACAAGGAGAAAAGGCTTGGGGGCCTTCACTGGTCTCGGTGACCTGTGTCTAATGTACCAGAATGAGTGAGTTCATCAGCGGCTCACCACCCAGATGATGGAACTAGGCTACAACAGTGACAAGAGGCAATGCTGGCAGTGGGCCACGGTTCTATGGAGGTGCATGAAGGAGGTTCATGATAAAAACTATAAGTCTAACCGGGGGTACCAAACCAAGCCCCGCATGGACCTCACTGAATGCTTCATCTGCATAAATTGTTCCATTGTGGCCCCGTAGATACCTGGTACCAGGCTCTCATCAGGTGGTCATCCCTTCACCAGTGCATGGCCCTGAAGCACTCACTAATTCTGACAATGGTACCCTCCTCCCCCAAGGAGAAGGCTGATCCATCGGGGATGCAGTCCATCATGTCAGATCATACCCCCTGGCCCCGAGCCAGCCTCTGTTTTGGAGAAATTAGACATCACTCTTGAGACTCTCTCCACCTGTTCCCTTGAACTAGAGCTTAAGACACCACCCAAGGAAGAACCAGAGGTGGAGGCAGAGAGAACAGGGAACCCAGAGACCAATGGGAACAGTAACTGAATTGAATGTGGCAGGAAGGATCGGTGAACCTGCCATAGGACAGAGCAGTCAAGTAATGCCAGTCATCAAAAGGGATGGTAGAGTTGTTCACAGGTGTTCATAAGGTCAAGGGGGAGTGCAACCTGGAGGAGGTCTGGGATGCAGAGAAACACCCTGGGGAAGGTAGGCACAGCAAAGGAAAGGGAGAAGCTAATATCCAATCAAAAAAGTTATTAGCATTCACCTCACACTAATAGCGGCATCATTTTATTTGTTAGAAGCACTTTCTCCTTTAATATTATTATTATTATTATTATTATTATTATTAACAAACATTTATATAGCGCCAGCAGTGTACCTGGCACTTTACAAAGTAATAAAATAGACACGGTCCCTGCCCCTAGGGCTTACAATCTGAGAGACAGGAGCTGGGGGAGAGACTTAGGAAGGGGAACAGAAGGAGAGACAAAGGGTCTAACATTCATGAAGATGCGAGGTCTCAAGTGCCCGTACTTGGCTTGGTTACGATGAGACTCAAATGACTGTAGGAAAATATCATCAAGGGCCAGTGAATCAATGTCTAGGCTTAAAAATTAGTCATATGAGTAAGGAATACACTACACAATACTTGGAAATTAATGTGTAGTGTAGAAATAACAATGCTCAAATCTTTTGTTGCTTAATTCCTTTTAACAAGATAGCAGAAACATTTTTTGTACATGACAGCTTAATGTAGAAAACATTTACCTAATCAAATGATTAATACTTGGATTGTCTATATGTAAGATTATGTAATTTTAGAATAATGAGTCAACAGCATGCTGACTATATTTCAGGGAGACTGATATAGCAAATCCTAGACACATTATAGATATGTATCTTACAATAATGAGCATTTTTAAACACATAAAATAGCTGGATTAAAGAATACTGATGCTGTAAGAGGAGACATATAGAAGGGAGTGTTGAAAACAAATTAACTGGGGCGTTTCTATGTGTCTGAAACTCAGAACTGGGCATGCAGAGGTGCTGAGGGCTCCAGATACACTGATTCAGGCAGCTGGAGAGAGCAGAGATGCGGTGCCACCATTTTCAGTTTCAGAGTTCACTGCTCATGACAGAGATCCAGCTTGCTTATGCATGTCTGCAGAATGGGATTAGAATTCAGAACAACCTTGGTAAATTGGGGATCTTGGACTGGAAGCAATAACATGAAATGCAGTAAAGACAAATGTAAAGTGCCGTTCATTGGAAAGAAAAATAAAATATTGCCTATCCCTGTAGAGGAAATGCAGACAGGCAGAGACCACAGAAGCGATCTTATGGGACTCATCAACTGTGAGGTGCCTAAGGCTGTCTGGTGGGAGAAGCTACAGCAAACAGCATAACTGAGAAAGGTTAGGAGACTGCATTTCTACTTTGTATTCCTCAAGATGGACAGCCAAAGAGAAAACATGAAGAATTTTCAGCTTGGCTTTAAAAAGGTTGACACAGTTTGGAGATGATTAGGAGAGAGAGACTGAAAGATAAACTAACTTGGGGTTTCCTTGGAAATGGAGCAAAAACTGAGGTCACAATTCACCAACAACTTACCCCAGAGTAGTCATTGAAACCGTGCAGCTTCAAGGGACTGGGGGAATGAGGAGGCCTCTCTCAGTTCACCAAGCCCGGCTTCCAGCCATAAAATCAATGAAAACAGAGTTGCATGCAAGTAGTGCGCGCATTGTGCAGGTTGCAGGAGGAACCAATGAGCACTCCTGCTATGGGGACTGTGGTGTGCTGTATGTCCATTGGTTTCCAGCCAGAAGCTGGGGCTTGACATACCAGGAAAGGCCTTCTTACTCCTCCCCCCCTCAGAAAAGTGGAGCAGGAAGGACCCGGTTCAGCTAAGCAGAAGTTGGACAGAGCAGCCAGGCAGGCAAGTCAGCCATTTGGGGCCCCAACCAGGTTTGGGTTAAGTCAGGCACAACAGATTCGACAGACTGCACTTCTAACCTGTACCCTATGGAACAGCAAGGACTGAACTGAACTATTTGAGTTATTAATGAAGCCCTGGAAAGGGGAATAAATGCAACTATTTGGTGTTAGCAAGCTGTGCTGGAGAAATTGAGGCATGAAGGACCAGCAGATATCCAGAAAGGTCACTGCTGGGAAGGATTTGGCGACATAGTAGATCACACATTGAATATGAGTGAATCAAGGTGATGACATTGAAGAAAAAAACAAACAAATCCCACTCTGGGATTAATCATATGTAAGACATAGGGTGTAGTTCCACTCTCAGACTGGTCAGGTTTCAGCTGAATTACTGCCTTTGGGTATAGGGCTAAGAGGTAGGCAAATTAGAGAGTGTTGAAAAGAAAGCAAGGAGTGGAGCAGCAAGATCTATGAGGAAAGGGCAGAAGACCTGGGCATGGCTTGAGAATGGGCAGGTCTATCTTCAGATGAGAGATACATGCCAATGATTTTTTTAAAAGAAGAGTTTGCAATTGTTCACAATGGTTGTTAAAGGTAGGAAAAGCAGGAAGACATTTAAATTGCAGAAAGGAAGAACTAAGTTACCCCTTAGAACAAACCTTCTGAATAATGAGTGTTTGGGAAGTGGAATGAGTTACCAGAGGAGATCATGGAATCCCCTTCATTGGGAGTGAAAATAGGCTTGATAAAGAACTGTCAGGAATAGCGTATGGATCAGCTAATCACACTGTTGTTATTCAGAGTGCCACGGCTTCCTGGTGCCACTAAATGCGGGTGATGTGCTGCTGAATCTTGTGTCAATGTGACCAGCCAAACGTTTGGTGGAAGAGGAGCCTACATAGCTTATATTATAGTAGGGTTGTTGTGGTGCCAACAAGAAAGGTGAAGGTGCACACAGTAGAAAAGGATCACACCATAAACTGGTGTGAAAAGGTACTGGCACCAGAGTATAGGATTATACCAGTAACCCATCAGATGCAGGAGCCCCAAGGTCTCGTTGGGAATAATGACAAGCTCTAAGTGTGAGAGGAGAGGCCAGAGAGTGAGGAGCTGTGGAGAGAGCTCATTCACACCTGGGACCTGTCAGGACATGAAGATGCAGAAAGAGCTAGCCTCCAAAGTAACCTTCAGATTGGGACTTTCTACTTATATGCCCAGAAGGTTTTACACTTACTTAGGGCTTGGAACCCTACAGAGCTGGGGAAAGACCTGAAGACTTTGTTGGAATAGGCTGGCTTAAGGGGTGGTTGGAGGCAAGTACTACTCAAACATAACCAAGAGCTTCTTATTAAAGCTAAACAAAGAATAGGCCTAGGCTGTGGTATTGTGAAGGACCCAAAGGAGAAGGGGAACAGACATTGCATAGGCTGGGACTTCCAATTAATTCCCATGTCCTGCACCAGCGCCCGCTAAACAGGATTGGTAGGTCCACACAGCCACACAAATGGTTTAGGATTAGCTAGTAATCATGCTCAGTGCAGGGGGATGGATTGATAGTTCTGGAAGATCCCATGAATTCCTGCAATTTTATGATTCTACAGTAATCAGGGTGAGAGGCTTGGTCATTGTCCCATCAAGGCACCTCTCAAATGTCTTATCTTAATGCAAGTATTAAGTAGGTTTTATGTATATTTGGTGCCCCATTACTTCTGTTGTTGTATTTATTTCTGTTCGAAATAAGGAATTATAAAACTGAAATCACAAATGAATTATTTACACGAATGGAATGGCTCCTATATGCTCAGTTTCATATAGTTATGTTTCTCTGTGCTTTATTTTTGTCACACATTACATTTTGTAGCTTGGAAGGTTATAGTCTCAGCAACTGTGGAGCCTGACAACAGAAGCCATAATATGTGTTAGTGAGCAGACCATTCACCTCCAAAAACCAAACAGGATTTAACCATGTGCTTCAGCACCTTACAGACACAACACATCAATACTATTGGCTGAAAAGTCAGATTCTGAGGGTCAGACCCCAGTTTGGGGACTGTATGCCACAACTCAGGGAATCCCCTGCCCTGCCAGACTCAACTCTAAAGTCACAACAAAAGGCCCAGAGCAGCTGGGAACAGCTACCTCAGCATCTCATAATATATGGCTGCGTTGCTAGCTGAGTGCAATGTGGTATGGAATTCAAACAAGGAGAAAGTCTGGTTGTAACCCTCCAATTGTGAAATCCCAAATCTCAAAGTGTTCACCTCCACCTGATGTCTGATGGCAAGAAAGGCCATTAAGTAATTGGCCAGACTGGAGCAGTGGGAAAAGGTTTCCTCAATGGCATTGACAATGCAGGCAGGTGAGGCACCTCACAGTCCAGGTGATGCAAGATTGGGACAAGCAGAAGATGCAAGACCCAGAAACTTTTCAAATCTAATTCCAAACCACATTCTTTCTAGTGGTACTAGAGATTCCAGAGACAAAGTGAATCTAGGATTCATTGTGATTCTGGTGACGGACATGATGAGCCACAGCCTGTGATTGCTTGAAGGACATAAGGCATAGGATACCCGTGGAAGATTTCCAAAGCATGTTTCATTACTCTCTGTGCCATGGCACAGGTAGTGTTCCACCATGACTCTGGAAATGAGAATAGGACTTATGGATGGACTGCTTGGCTGCCCAAAGGATATTGGCACTGAACTTTGCCACACAAGAATTGAAGTCCTCCTTATTATGGGTGAAAACTAGGGATGGGTGAATGCAGTTCGGACGTTCGGCATTTGGCCCGAACTTTGCCAGTTCAAATGACCGAACACGAACATGAACATGAACACGAACATACTGAACATACCGAACACCGAACGGCGAAATGGTCTAACACTTCGGTCAGTTCGGATTGCGTTCGGTTGAGTTTGGGTGGCTAAAACGTGGTCTACTGTCAGGTCACTGGAAGGCCAAATGTAGCAGGGAAGGGGAAGTCATCTGACTCAGCTAGGAGCAGACTTCCAGGCACCAGGGGTGGAGGGTGGAGACTGTCTTGGAGTAGCAGCCAGCCTGCCAAATCACCATCCCTTTTCGCCTCAGACCACTGGCTTGGCAGTCTGCGATTGGCCACAGGCTAGGCTGCTCTGAGCCAATGGGGTTCGCGGTGAGGCGGGCGCAGCAAGAAACAAAACTGATTGTCTCCCCCCTTCCCAATACCTTCTGAGCTAGTCACTGTTCCTGAACAGCAGGCATTTCAGAAGGCTCCCTCTGTCCCAGCAGTTTTTGTTCTCCTCAATCCATTGCAATCCTCTTCATATTTCATCCATCCAACCCATCTGCCTCCATATTATCATTTCTTTAGCTTAGCTTAGATAGATTTAGATGTTATTTTTTGTTTTTATCCCTCCCTGTGTTTCTTGTGCTTAACCTTCCTTCCTCCCTCCCCCTCCATTTAATCCTTTCCCTCTCCCATATTCCATCCCTGATTCCCTTCACTTCCCCTGTTTTTGTATTCATTTAGAGTAGGATTATTAGATTGATAGGTTTCATTTCAGTTTTGAATTTTTAGCCCTCCTTGTGTTGTTTGTGATTCCCCCTCATCCAATAAATAGGATGCAGAAGATAGATAGATTGTAGGTTAGAGATAGTAGAAGGTTGTAGGAGAGTTAGTTTAGTGATAGAGATATCATTTAGTGATTTAGTTTTAGTGTTTGTAGGAGTAGTGTGTACTTAATCCATTCATTTAGTTCATAGCATTTAGGTTATTAGTTATAGTACTTACTTAGACTGACTGTAGGTATATGTATACATACAATATTAGATAAAAGATTTATTAATAAAAATATTTTTTCCTTATATATATATATAAAATCATTATTTGGGAGGGAGAAATGGAGAAGGGAAGGAGAGGCCGATCTGCTGCCCGTAGGGGAGGCAATGGGGCACGTTCCAGAGGCAGGCGGGGCCGTGCACAGGGAGCAGCAGAAGGCAGCAGCACTAGCCAGAGGTAGAGCACATCACACCCCAGCCCCCCCCCAAAAAATCAGCAGGCCTGTTTTAGGGCAACAGGCTGCTATGCATCGCCTCCTGGCAGTGCCCTCCACTGACACGCAGGGCATTGGAAGGACTGCAGGACTTGAGGTTCAGGCTGCATCTGTCTCTGCTGTGGGTGGTGCTGGAGCAGGTGGTGGGGCTGCTTCCGATGTTCCTCCAGGGCCACCAATGTCCCACACAGTCGAGGCAATCCCCAGCAGTCCAGAGCTGGTGGATTCCACCCCGGCTGCTAGAGGCAGGGCCCGATCCCTGGGCAATGTCAGTACTAGGGAGAGGAGCAGCAGCAGTAGCAGCACTAGCAGCTACAGTGAGGGGCACAGGGAGAGTGCCAGCAGCATGGGGGGCATGGGCAGTCTAGCCTCTGGGTCACAGTACTCCCCTTCATGGGACATCACCATGATCACCGGGGACAGTGAGGAAGAGGCAGTCAGTGACACTAGTGCCACAGAGGAGATCTCTGTACATGAGGCGATGTCTGAACCTCCTCCCAGAGCTGCATCACCAGTGCCACAAAGTTCTCCCCCTCCCAGCAGTGCTGGTAGCAGTGCGTCTGCCGGGTCAGGCAAGAAGGCGGGGCGGGGGGGAATCCTCAGTCTGGGATCATTTTAAGCTGGTACAGGCAGATGTGCACGAAGGTGGTGAAGCGTGGGCAGGTACTTGCCAACCTTGGCACAACCGCAATGGCCAGGTACCTCAAGGCATGCCACAGTGCTGTGTTGCTGAGCAGGAACGCAGGGGAAGTGGATGCCAGCAGGTTCCCAACTCCAGTGGCCAGTCGCCTGGTTCATTCAACAGGCCAGCGTCCTGCACCAGCTGCTGATGCCTCTACCAGGAGGAGCAGTATGGGGGCAGAACAACACCAGGAGCCTCCCCAGCAGCGGCGTCAGTCCACCATGGAGGAGATGGGGTGGGGGGATGTGTCAAGGCCGTGGCACTGGCTTCCAGGAGAAAGGCAAGATCCTGGTGGCCGAGATGATTGCCCTGGATGGCCAGCCCTTGTCCATTGTGGAGGACAAGGGCTTCCAGCAGCTGACTGGGTTCCTGGTCCCCAACTTTAAGATGCCTTCCCGCTCCACCCTGAGTCATACTCTGGTGCCACAGCTCTATAGGGCTTTGAAGGAGTGGGTGAGGGAGCTGCTGGCAGGGACTGGGTGTGCAACGGTCCACTTCACGATGGACCTGTGGTTCGCAAGAAATGCCCAGCATGTCTACCTGGTGGTGACAGCACACTGGTGGCAGGACGCAGAGGCAGCGCTAGGCAGTGGCAGGAGGGGACCTGAAGCAGGGTATAGGTGGGCCAAGTTATGGACAACTCCCACACCGCAAGGAACCTCGAGGCAGCCTTGGCCAACATGGTGAGGGAGTGGGTCATGCCGGGAGCGGCCTTCACTAAGGGGTGTGTGGTCATGGACAACGCGGCCTATATCCTTAAGGCAGTACGTGACAGGGGCTTCACGAGCATCCCTTGCGCCGCACACACCCTCCACCTGGGGTGAAGGATGCTCTGGGCTTGGGGGAGAAGGGGATTGGGCCAGGCACCCTTAGATCCCTGGTCGACTGGGGTAGGAAGCTTGCGGGCTTCTTCAACCACAGCATGAAGGGCAGTGAGCTCCTCTGGGAGAAGCAGGCCGAGCAAGGGTTCCCGGTGCACACCCTTGTCCAGGATGTCTCCACCTGTTGGAACTCCACCTTCCTGATGCTCGAGCGGCTTCTTGAACAGAAAGCCGCCCTGCATCAGGTTGAACTGGTGACAGACATCGAAGCACCTCCAGGGTACAACAGGGAGGAATGGGATGTCTTTGTCCTGAGATCATTCCTGGGTGTCACAGAGACATTGAGCAGCTCCACCGCTACCCTCAGCCAGGTGACCCCACTGGTGCATAGTCTCCGCAACAGTCTGGATGAGATTCTGGGGGTGGGGGG
>QEPC01004738.1:544571-555208 GCA_003113815.1 Sphenodon punctatus
GGGGGGGAGGGGACAGGACAGCCCACGTGGCTGCCCTCTGCGTTCCCCCCCCTACCCCCAACTCACAGGTCTTTTCTTCTTCCCCGCAGGCGGTGTCCCGCGGGGATGGAGCAGCGGCGGCGGCAGCCTCAACGGGGCGGATGTCGGCGGCGGCAGCAGCGAGGCAGGCAAGCCCCCCCCCACAGCAGCAACAGGCAGGTGAGTGGGCGAGCCAGGTGTTCCCCCCCGCAAGCTTCTGAGACGCATCCACGCATTTATTTAAATAAATAAATAAATAAATATATTAAGCAGATAAATTGCTAGCTCTATAACAATGGACATAATTGGTATATAACCCCTTAGCCAAGGGAATATCTCATCCATGACCCTCCTCCAGGGACTTTACCCATTGTTCTGGGCAGTGTTCTTTAGATTCAAACCCTGGGAAAAAAACCTAGCAATAGTAAGCATTGTTTTGGGATCTTGGTCTAACGGAAGGGCCACCACATCTCCTGAGGGGAACAAGCTTACCTCAAGGCGATAAGGGGATCGATATACCATGCTCTCAGGACAGGTTTAAATAAGCTGGACAATTAAGCATTATATGAGCAACTGTTTCAGTTTCAACTCTGTTGTCAGGGTGATTATAATATTGACATATTCTCTCTTTATAAGGGATCCCAACTAGCAGCTTACCTTCCATAACAGCCAATGGAAATAAGTTTAACCTAATCAGCGTAAACACTATACTGCTGTGCCAAGGAAACTGGTTCGATAGATAAAAAGCCCCATCTAAAGGAGTCGAAAGCTCACTATAGGTCTTTGACACCTTTTGGTTGGCAATATGTTCCTGCAGGGATTGAAGCTCTTTGACCTTTAGACTAGTTTTTATCATAGCCCAAGCCCTTTGAGTAAAGCATGGTAGAGATGTAAATTATACAGAATCTCAGCAAATGTAAGATCTCTTCCACCTTTCTTATCCACTGGCCAGAAGCAGAATACATTGCCACCTGGGACAAAGAATCTTTCTGAAGCAGTTTTAATCACAGCCAAAATGTTAGGGTGGCTAATTTGGCCAGACAAGTTACTGAATTAACACCTGTCTCTATTCTGAGTAGGGCAATAGGAGTGTTTTTAGGCACATGAAGAACAGAACACAAAAATCTATTTTGCTCTGCCTCTAAATCATAGCTCAAAGAAGGGCTCCATATCAGGGCACCATATAAAAATTGTGCTTTGCCTCCAATCATGCAGAGGATGCAGCACTGGAAAATCAAGCTCTACATGCTCTGTATGATCAGAGGCAAAACTGCATGACTTTACTTTCCCACGAGATTTAAGGCTGCGCAGCATTTGCCTTCTGGAGTTTTTCCTGGAGGCAAATGCTGCACATATCACCTCACAGGAAAGCGCCCACAGTTAATGAGGCAGATTTTCATGAGGAAGCTGTATATGGAAGCTCTGATTCTCAAATCTTTGCTCCCACACAGGCCACATATGCGAGTACCCATTTTGGTCACAGCTATTGTTAGAGTACTCAAAGGATTTAGGCCAATAAGGATTGAGCAAAATGTGAAGCCACTGAGCAGTAAATATCTCCTTGCTTGGTGAGGTGATACTGGCTGTGTAGTAAGTTGTAAACATGGATAAACTCATGGAATATACCCCACTCAAACTTAACCATTTTGCACATCCCCATTGGTTTGTCTGTTAATTAATGTTCCCTGCTGATAACTCGTATTGGGATGATCTTGGTCCTGGTACTTGACATAGGGTATTTTCAGATGCTACGAGATCACGCTCAACCACAGTGAAACACGGTCAATCCCGCGGCGGAGACAAAGCGCCCTGAACATCTGTTCAGCGGCCGCCAGATGTTCACCACGGTCAATACCCACATGGGGTCAATTCCAACCATGCTTCCAGGGCTCCCCACCGGACAATCCCCGAAAGTGTGGTCAAAGAGATTCCTGATGGGAACCAACAAAAACTAACGTCTGGCCGGCAACCACCGGTCAGAATCAAAGGAAATGATTCCCAGCCGGGGACAAAGCATGCAGTGTCGCTGCTAGGCAACGAGCAACAACACAGGCCGGGGAGGGAGTTTTAAGGGCGCACAGCAGCAGCCGGGACGAGCCGCCCCAGTGCCTTCTGGGTACTTTGACCACGGCCTGGGCCGAGATCGGCGTAACATCTATTGCACTGCCCCAGGTCATGATCTGTCGGCCCGATTCCCTGCCGTGGTCCTGGTCACGTCACGTCTGTTTGGGGCTTTTGTTGACCACGGGGGGGTGGTTGTTCGGTTCACCCCCGCTGGGGATCCACTGTGGTGAATCGGGACCGCGTAATGTCTGAAAATACCCATAGAGAGAAATGCTCGAGAGCAGCAATTTAGTTGTTTGTTTCACCAGTACTAAAAATGATATAACTGAAATACTGAAATGACTGAACAACCGGAATAAACAAACCAAAGAGACTCCCAAATGGAATATTTTAAAAATGTGTATAAAGGTACCCATTTCAGTCTCAGATATTATTAAGGTACTCAAAGGAGTACCACAAAACCAATTCAGATTTACTGGGTAGTGACTGGAAGCTGCCCATTTGCCACTCTTTGTGGGAGAGACAAAGTACGTAAGGGCTAGAGCTGAAATGAATATTTGCTACACATGCTTAGGCTGATTAATTTCACCAATTCATCTTCAGTTGTGCAAAATGAATTTGGAATTCAGATTAGAAACTATTTGTGAAATGTGCTTTGGTTTTTTCTTTGGTTGTTCATCACTGTGGTACTTGGTACACATTCATGTGGTTGTTTTGTATTATTTGGCAATTTAAAAAAAAAAAGAAATTTGAATGTTAATTTTATTGGATCATGTAATTCAGGAAAAAGTCACTAAAGTATCACAACTGAAATGAGTACCTGAAAAAGTGGGCAAGTCCACTGAATATGCCCTACCTGAACCAATAATGTTAGTTTGGGTAACCGTGTAACAGGTCCTGTGCCCTGGGGTGAGTCTTGTCTGGCTCCAGCCCCCCCAAAACGAGGCCCAGATGCGATCTTCACTGCAGGCTTCTATTTCAGTCTCCAACACAGTCCATATACACACAGGGTTCCAGGCCCTTCCTCCTAAAACTTTGCCTGGCTCTTGCACAGTCTCTCTTGGACAGGTAGCAATCCCCATAGTCCCCATTTCATTCCCTGCGACAGGCTACCAGCTCAGTTGCCTACATCCTGTAGACTATCCAGTTTCTTCTCATCTACCAAATCAGTTGCCTATACCCTGTCGCCTGCTTACATAGAACCTTCACTTAAGCTGGCCAGACACAGACCCTCCTGATGCCAGTCAGAGACAGTTTGGGAGCCAGCGAGAGCCAAAATAACAAATACCACTACTTGTTCGTTTAACCAGTATACCATGCTATACCAGCATGGTAATAATGAGTAAGGTGCTGGACTTGAATCGGGGAATCCAGGGTTCAAATCCTGCCCTAGCCAGGAACTCACTGGGTGGCCTTGGGCAAGTCACAACCTCTCAACCTCCATTCCCTGTCTGTAAAATATGGGAATGTGTTCCCCTCACCTTTTTTAATCTTAAGATTGTAAGACCATTGGGCAAAAACTTGTCTCCAAAATCTGTGACTGTAAAGCTCTGTGAATGCCTAGTAGAGCTGCAGAAATTATTAGCATTAGTGGGCAGAGTGTTCCCTGCTTCAGCCACAACCATCTTCCCTCTCTCTGTCAGAACTCAGCTATCCAGCTTCTGGGTTGGCCCAGCCATGCCCAGCATGAGACCATCTGGCCCTTTGATTCCAGGTCCTGGAGGCTAGCCCAACTGAATTCCCTCAAGGCAACATCCTGCATCATCTCAGTGGCTATGACCTGCAGGCTGGCACTAGCTACTCTTAAAGGGCCAGGGCTCCGTCACTCAGCCTGACCCTGCTACAAACTGATATCCATTTACATTTTGTCAGTTATATGTTTTACTTATTTTGGTGGGTTGAGGGGAGAGAGGGGAGGTTGTTAGTTTTTGTATGTGTGTATTTCAGGTTTTCCTGTTCACTTGTTTTAGTCATTTTGGCAATACTATTACTATGTCAAATGTACAATTTCCAAAAATGACATATCAAAATGAATGAAAAACCAAAGTAACCAACAAAAACAACAACCCCAAAATGGAATTCCTGAAAAAACAAACATGCAAGGACCTGTTTCTGTCACAGATAGTACTCAGTTACTCAAAGAGCTACTTGAAAATGCAAATACCACCTGAAAATAATAAACTCAATACTGTTTCAGATAAAAAACCAAAGCTCAAAATAACAAAATATTTAATGACAAAGTGGACAAAGCAAAATAAGAAAACTAAATGTCCAATCCTGAACTATTGTAGTGCAGACCAAACAAAGTGACAAAATACCAAATAACCAAAGTGACAATCACATCGTCAGCAAATACCAATACAGATATTTGTCTCTGGAAATGAATATTAAAATTGTATTCTTAATTTTAAAAATGCACACTCTTTTCAGCGGGAAATTAATTTGACTCTCATTCTTCTCTGCCCTGCATGCTCATTTATACCTGCACAAAATAAATATAAAATGCTACCATTCTACTCTACACTCGCTTTGTACAAGTGTAAATGCGATTACCAGGGGAAAAACAATGTTGAGCTAGAGTTTTATGCCTGTACTTTTAGAAAAATCATGGAATTTTTTATTTCTTGATTTACTATATGAACTAAAATGCTCATCATAGGTGGAGTTTCTTAGTTTCATTTTGACATAGAAAACTGTCACATACTAGTGAGCCCAGCTGCTCCTCGCTTTTCCAGACTGTAGTCTGTGGTTTGAATTATTGTAAATAAAGTGTCTGTCTCCTGTGAATGATCATTTTTCTCTTCACTGTCCAAGAAGCATGACTTTCCCATTTGAGAAATGTCCTCAGAATGAAAGTGGGTTTTTTTTATCGGTGATTGCTGTTTGCCTTACAGCCAGTCTGTTGACCAAGAGAGATCTCAAGTTTTGATTAGTACAGCTTAATTGCAACAATTTTTCTTCCTTTAGATTTCTAAGTCAACAGGGACAAATTTTCATTGTGCCCATGAAATGAAGCAAATATCTTTGTATGTTTATGGCTTTATTTACATACGCTATTGTGATTTTGCATAGGTTAACATGCTAAAGATCCTGTGTATCCTCATAACTACTGGGGGTCTGTGTAAACAATTTCCATTGCCTCTGTGGAGTTTTTAGTTTTGATCAGAGATTCAAGGGATAATTATACAGTCAGAGGAAGAAAGGCCTCTTTGTGCTGTGACTGTGCTAAAAATAAACTACTCGCCCCTGGACAAACACTATGGGCATGGTGAGAGCACAACAAGATGCTCTGCTTTAAACAGAAGTGGCTTCTCATGCCACCCACTATATGATGGTTGTGTATAAGGGCATTAAACAGAGTACTACGGTGAGCTCATATGCATATATTGTATTGAAACCAATCAGCCTTCCAAAAGTTTTTTAAAATGCTTGGGGTAGCTTTTGGCAGGAGAGCTACTTTTGCTACTTCACTTGTATTTGATGAAAGACTTTCCCTTTGTTGTGTAATCAATTTGATGATAAATAATTGAAATAGCTTAGGAATACGGGGTAGATATTTTTTACATCATTAACAACAACAATTTGGTTGTGGAAAGGGAACCATATTTTTGTGTTTTTACCCAGTGTTCCTGGACAAGGCTGATGACATTAACACTAGATACACTGTAATTTACAAGATGGAATGCAAAATTCCCCTTCCCACTCGCATCAGTTTGGTCCATCTCTGCTGAAAAGCATAAAAATCTGTGGGCTGTGCATTAACAGCCTCTTGATAGAAAGAATATTGAGTCATCCTGCTCTTATTAGTCTAGAATGAAGGACAGCTACAAGTGCTATTCTTAAAGCTATTCTTGTAGTACTTGACAATATGCTAATATAACATAATAGCATTGGCACTTTAAGTACTCTAATTTTATGTTAACAGCCAAAAGATGTTGTTGGCAAATATACTGGCCACCTTTGGGCTTCAGTTATAATTCTCACCCATAGCCAGTGCAGTACACGTTTTCTGTGTCCATGAGACCAAGCCACACAATTTATGGGCAAGTACTCCGTAATCCATGCCCTTTGGACTGAGAATTCCAAGTGGAATTTGGACTGGACTCTTATTTCTAAGGCTGCATTGAAGTCACTGACAAAACTCCCATAGTTTTTATTGAGATAGGATTGCACCCTCAGAGACGGAAGTTGTAGTAGCAACACTTTGCCAAAAATGCTCATATTTTCTAAAGACTCATTAAAATGAAATTTATTAAGAACACACAGAGAAGAGAAGATTGATGGCTTCATTCATCAGTCCTTTAGGCTAATTTTGCCCATTGAGTTAACTAGAGTGATTTCTGGTTTGCACCCATCTATGAATTGACAGCCAGGCACATGTCTCGAAACTTATGTTTATATGACTGCTTCCTCTCTCTTTGATCCTTTTACATTCTTATACTTCTGACCCCTTTCTGTGGACTGCATTCCACAGAAACATTCTGGTTTCAGGTGTCTTAAATTTCTCTTTCCTCCAAGAATCTGTGCCTTTGTGTTCTATGAACTTTCTGATATAAAAGGCCTGACAAAATTCATTATTATAACAGCCATGCTGTCTGAGCAAAAATCAGCATTTCAGTGATATAATTGCACCTCCCCCATTAAAAAGGGAGGTTGTTTGCAGTGATGGTGAAGAGTCGCAGTCTTGCCTCCACTCCCTGCACCACCCTTAGAGGTGGGAGGGGAGGGAGGGAGGGAGGCAGGAGAGTTCAAAGCTTTCAGTCATTGCAGTGGCTGGAATCTTTTCCCAGGCTTTGTGGTTCACGTGGGAGCAGGGGTCCAATCGGATTCCCCTGCTTCCTGCTCCGGGGCCCTGCTGACCCAGTCAGAGTTTCAGCAGCCAGGACCATGGCAGGAGTGAGGTTCCTTTGTGATGTGGAGGGGCTTGCAAGCATCTGTAGGGGCAGAAGGCAGGGCAGTGGTTCTTTCAAAAAAGTGGAGAGACGCAGAGCGCTGAGGCCTGGAGTGGCGTGGAGCCTTTTTTAATTTTTTTTTTTTTTTAAAAGGACTGCCATTTGTGGGGATTTGGGGAAGGGATAGGAGGATTATTCCCAAGGGCAGTGGGTTGGCAGCATGATGGGGAAGGGAGGTAGAGGTGGTAAGGGTCTGGGAAAGGCTGAAAAAGGGAAACCTCGCCCTGCTGGTAGGCCTAGGGCTGGTGGGGCCATGGGAAAAGCTGGGGGCTAGGGCCAGAAGAGCCCCTTCCCAACAGTTTGTTATGGGACTGGGGGAGGAACTAATGGTGCTGATGAACTCTGTTGACACCAGCCCGTGAGATGTTTCCAGGCAGTTGGGAGTCTTGGGTTAGTCTGCTACATTGGGGCAGGGGCATGGGGCATTGGGACGTGGGGCATTCCCTGCTCAATCTTTGGGTGGGGTTTCTGATTTAAGGGGGCAAAATTTGCCTCAAGGTGGGACAAGTCAGGCCACAACTACTGCAGTGGGTGTGTTTTGGCCTCTGGGGGCTGCTGGCTCAGCCACTTTTAATGTGGCAACTCAGGGGAGAGGGCATCACAGCAGGTGCTGGTAGCAGACATTCATGAGTTGGGGCAGGGTCAGGCCAGTGACTTTGTGGCTCCAGTTGAGATTCCCTCTGGTGGACATGGATTTTGGGTGTGTTCAGCAGGTTGGGCCTGCTCATGTTGCCTCTGGGTCTGGGCAGGCCAGCATACAGCAAGGGGTGGAGGGTGCATTGGGAAGTTCTTCACCCTTGGCTACATAGCAGGGGGAGGTGAGTGTCTGTCCTCAACTTAGTGGTACTAGGGTGGAGGGTGTAGCTGGAAGTTCTCTACCTTTGGATTCACAGCAGGGGGTGATAGGGGTTCGTTCACAACCCAGTGGCACTGTCTCCCCTTCTGTGGTTCCTTCTCATAACATCCATTCTTCTTCAGTTTCTTCTCAGATGTTAGACTCTGACAGGCAACATCCTTTATCCCAAGTGGGGAATGGGTCGCAACAGCTCCCTGTGCCTGCAGAGACCACTGCTTCAAGTGTATCATCCTCCTATCCATCATGTCAGGCGGGTCCAACTCAGTCACTGGCTTCCAGTGTGGGTGCTCCCCAGCAACACCCTTGCCTGCAGGGAGTTTGGTTTCTGTTCCTGGCACTTCACAAGCAGGTATGGTGGTGATGGTGGTGGTGGTGGGGAATAGAGTTGTATTAGGAGGGGGAACCCACTTCAAGCATGGGGTCAGGTGATAGGGGGTGGCCAGAGCCAATTAGAGAATATGAATAGGGGAACTAGCATGGTGACAGGAGAGGTACAGCAAGTGACTACTGGAGTAGGTTCCCAGCAGAACATTGCAGAGGAGGGCTTCAGTCAGGTAAGGCAACCTTATGCAAGTGTTTATAAGACCTTGGGGGTCTCACCTATTGCCTACAACCAAAGGCAAGATTTTAAGAGGTGAATACATCAATATTTTTCACTCCTGAATAGGGAGACCATTAAGGAGGTGGGGGGGAGGGGGGAGCCAAAGGTGGTCCGCAACTGGAACAATTCCTAGTGGCTTATACACTTTTTATGGGGATAGTGGTGGACGCTTGTCTGTGACGTGCATCTTCCCTCATAAAATACCAGGCAATCATTCAGAGAGTGAAGAATGTTTATGGAGGGGAGGCTTGGTTAGTTTATGATGAGGAAGTAAGGGCAAGGGCGGTGGAGGATCCCTACCTCAAATGGAAGGTGGCGGACTTAGAGTTGTGGCTCAAATGTATGTGTCCATCATGCCCCTTGTCAGGACTGAGAATGAATAGTGGGCAATTCTTACTTTTTGTGGCCACCCGGCAGCAAGACGCTGCAAGAGGGGTGTGTGGGGATTTAATGATGGCCGGTGTTTTTGAGCCAATTGTCAGTTTCATCATGAATGCAAGTTCTGTGGGGGACAACATGGAGGCTCCAGTTGTAAGGCATCAAAGGGTCAGAAGGGTAGTGACAGAGGGCAAGAAAACCAGGGCCAGGGAGGTGATGGATCTGGTGTGGTGGTGTAAAGCACCGTCATCTAATAATTTGGCTTTTCTGGAAGAGTTATTAGTTGATTATCCTGTAATTGAGGACAGTGAGGATTTGTTTATAGGGTGTAAATTTGGGTTTAGGATTCCGTTTGAAGAGGAGAAAAGTCAAATGGTGTTGAATAACTTGAAATCAGTCCAGGGTATGGAGTCGGTAATGCGAGACAAGATCAGAGAGGAAGTGGAGCTGGGTAGGGTAGCAGGCCTGCTTACTAACCTCCTAATGCCTAACCTGAGGATAGGGGTATGCATGTCATTTTGTGATTACAATAACGATAATGAAAATTGTCATTTTCATTATTGTTGCTGTAACAACTGAAATGATAAATAATAATAATAACAATAGAAATGAAAATGACACTTAGTTTTTGAAATAAAGGGAAAACACTGAAAAACGTATTTCTGGCTATAGCTTTTTGGTGTCTTATTCAAGTGTGATGAAGCTTGGAGTTCTTGTACCCCCAATGGAGGGCATTATGTGTACCACGTTTTGAAATGATTTGATAAACGGAACAGATTTTAGAAGCAATTGAATGTTGTGATTTTAAGAAAACACCATACACATTCCTGGCTACAAACTCTTTATCTTCCATCCAATTTGCATGAAACCTGTGAATATCATGTCCCTCCACAAGCTTAATACACCTGCTATTTCTCAGAAAGATTGGATGAAGGGTACTGATGATATAAGACATTAACTTGAAAATAATTTCCGAGATCTGCACATGTGTCTGAGCTTGTGGCTGGGAGTCCCCGATGCTCCACTCCTCTGACCTCTAATTAAGCCATTCTAAAAAAACAACCAAGTAAGGAAAGACTAACTGAACTGAGGAATGACTGTCAAGAGCAGAAGTAAAAAGAAGATTTCTAAGGAGAACGCGCTGGAGCGACTGTGGCAGTGAAAATCCCCAGAGCAGAGGGGGATGAGAGCTGTCAGATCAACATGGAGTCAGTTTCAGCAGACTCTGCAGAAGAAGCTGAGACAGGCAAGTCTTTATACACTCTCCTATCTCAGATAAGAAAAGAAATTAAGGTTGATATGATTAAAATAAAAGCCTCTGTGGATGAGGGCAATAGGAAGCTGGAGGGGTTAGCCCTCAGAATTGAAACTGCAGAGGAGAGAATCTCCTCCATTGAAGATAATGCCCTGACTGTAACACAGCAAGTGAAAGTTTTGCAGGAGACAACCACTTTGCTGAAACAAAAATGTGAGGATCTGGAAAACAGATCTCGCAGAGGTAATTTGAGATTCAGAGGAATAAAAGAAGCAACAGGAGAGGAAGGGGTGAATGAGATAATAAAAGCCCTGCTTAAGGAAAATTTTCCTGACAAAGAGCATGTGCATGAAGCAGTGATTGAAAGGGCCCACAGAGTAGGCCGCCCAGGCCATAAAAACTCTGAGCCCCCTCGCACAATAATTGTGAAATTTGCTGATTTCCAAATAAAGGAAGAAATCCTGAGATTAGCCCGCAGCAGATCAAAGCTGATGTTTAAGCAGCAGGTGATAA
>QEPC01004742.1:13270-41116 GCA_003113815.1 Sphenodon punctatus
GGGGGGGGGGGGGGGGGGAGGGCATTAGGGCCCTGTGTTTTGGTGAGGGAGGTCTGGGGCGTGGAAGTTCTGGGGTGCTGAAATTCCAGAGGATTTGAGTGGTCTTTGATTAACCAAGTTGTGATTCTATGTCAATCCTGTTGAAAAAGCGTGCTGGTGAGCAAATCTTCACGTATAAATTGTTGCATAATTATGCAAATCAAGTTAATTATGCACATATTAATGCTCAGTGAGTTTGCAGAATTTGGCTTCACTGGTTGCAGAATTTAATTTTATTTGATGCAGCGAACACGGGGCCCTGTTTAGAGGACGTGAAGCCAGTGGAATCACCACAGTCTCAACTGTCTTTCCCCATACCACAGGCTAGATGCAGTCACAGATTCATCCAGCACAGAAATTGTGGGGAGGGGGTGGGAGATCTACTTAGGAAAGACAGAGCATAGGAGGCACCACTTCCAGAGTTCGCTCCGAAAGAAGGGATCTGATTATTTTCCCTTCCCAAATACCTTTATCTCAGAGGAGTAAGGGGGATTGGCAGACAAGGTGGTTTTGTCTTCACCCTGAACCCCTGCCC
Organism: Sphenodon punctatus; assembly: GCA_003113815.1. Lineage (NCBI taxonomy): Eukaryota > Metazoa > Chordata > Lepidosauria > Sphenodontia > Sphenodontidae > Sphenodon > Sphenodon punctatus. The sequence continues at coordinate 13,845 of QEPC01004742.1, forward strand.
AGCCCTGTAAAGTCTGAGGAGAAGCCACGTACCTGCTCAAGGTGTTTCTGACATTCTAAAGGAGAGAGAGAGAGAGAGAGAGGGCTGAGTTTACAGTGTGAATATGAGAAACACTGGGTAGTTTTACATGGACGCGGGGATGCTCAGTGCTGAAGCAAGTACAGGGGTGCACTTCCCCCTTGCAGCCATGCTTGGGGCCATTTTAAACGGACCTGGCAGCTGTCATGGCCTGCAATCTGCCCAGGCGGTACCCTCCTCCCCAACACCATAGAGTGGATCGGCTGCTTCTCTAGGCTGCTGCCCGCAACTCTATGGCATTTTCCGGGGCAATCGCTGGCTGGGAGCAGACTTGCAGCAGTCATCCCCCGAGTAGATAGACTGCAGCTCCGCCTCCGGACAGTGACCCCGGCTTTGGGTGGTCTACTCCGCTGGCAGTGCTCTGGGATACCAGGCACCCACCAATACCAGCGTAACCTAGTAGAGAAGGTTCTGAACAGAGTCTGGAAGACCAGGATTCAAATCCTGTCTTAGGAGCTTTCCCAAAGCCACCCACTGATTTCATGACTCTCTCAGCCTCATTTCCCCAGCTGTAGCACAACACCTACCTCACAGGACTGCTGCGAGGGTGAAAGAATTTTGGACATCAAAAAAGCTATAAAAATGGAGTAATCATGGGCATTTATGGATCTTAGAAAACTCCTTTATTAATTCAAGAGGTCTCTTATCTTAAAAAGTAGTTGGAAGCAAGAATATAGTTTCCCCTTGGCAACAAGACTGCTACGCTGCTTCTAGTACATGCCACGCAGGCCCAGGAGGGAGCCCCCAGGATCAGGACAGCAAAGGGGGGTATACTATTATGAAGGCTTATGGTGCGCTCCTCCACTAGAGAGACAACAGGAGTTTTGCAATTGGCCTTAACGGTGGAAAATTACACCCCAAGGGTGTTCTAGGGAGGGGGGCTTTGTATTGGTCAGAATTTCAAGCATCCATGGAAAAAGGAACCTAGTCTTGACCATATCCAACAACAGAAGGGAAATAAGAGGGCAAGAGGAATGGGATTCGGGCTCACCCCAGTCACCAAGCTGCAGTGCTTGGTACAGGCCTTACTGCACACGCCATTCTAACCATCCTGCAGGAATCATTTCCAGCCACCACAAGGCAGCTCTCCCCTTAGGGCAGGAGAGAGGATTCTAATCCCCTAGGCCTCAGTTCCTGGCTCTGACACAGGATCCTTCCTGGGAAGCTCTGCACAAGCAGCTCCAGTTCTCTGTGCCCCAGTTCCCCGTTCGTAGATTTCAGAAGAAGATCTTTCACTCAGTTCCTTCCCTCCCTGCTCTCTCCCCCAGCCCCTACAGATGCCGTTTCCACCATCTCCCTTTTCAAATTTCCCCAAGTTCCCACCTGCAGGAATTCACTGGCTGGCTGCTGACACTTCCCCTCCATCTCACTGATCAGGTCACCAAGGTGGGAAATCTCCTTGGACAGTTTGGTGGCATTTTCCTTCTGCCCTTTCTCAATGTCCTGGCGCAGCTCTTCCAGCTGAACTAGCAGGAGGAGCTCTTGTTCCTCCAGAAACTGGCGCAGCTGCTCAAATTTAGACACGATCTTCTGCCTCTTGGTGTCTAACTTTTCCTGTAATTGAGGGAGACAAAGTAGTTTAGATTTTCCTTTAATGAACTGACACAAACAGTGGAAGGACCAATCAAGGAGGCACAGAGAGAGAGATTTCACAGACCCTGTGTCTCCGGGAGGGGGGGGGTTTCATTAAAACGCCTTACTATTTAAATTTATTTATTTATTTATATTTACATATATTTGTACGTCACCCCTCCTGCTTGGGCAGCTCGGAGCAGCCAAGGTCAGCCTTAGAATTGCCTCCTGATTTGGGGAGGGCCAAGGCCAGCCTTAGAATTGCCTCCTGATTTGGGGAGGGCCAAGGCCGACCTTAGAATTGCCTCCTGATTTGGGGAGGGCCAAGGCCAGCCTTAGAATTGCTAGGCCCAGGGCAAAAATAGTTAGTTTATTGACGGCACTGGCTCTCGCCATGGCCCAAGAGAAACAAAACACACAAAAAACAAAACATATACAAAGTATAAACAGTCACCATATACATAAAATTACTTTAGATAAAGAAAACCAAGCAGCACTGCAGCAGATAGTAAGTCTAGATGTCATAATTTGATATCAGCCCAAAATACAGGTCCGTTGGCTGCTGTTAACCAATGTTCACCAGCATATCTGATCATTATGCATTTATTGTGCCTATATTGTAGTTGTAATTTTAATTACGGCATTAAGCTTCCGCTATAGCCATTGAGAAAAATAATACAAAGTCGAACACTCAAGTGATAAAACAAAACAAAGAATACAAAGAATAAAATGCATAAAAACATAACAGCCATCAGGGCGGTATATACAACAGACAAATTACTATGAGTTACTGCAAAGTTAGCAAAAAAAACCAACAATGTCTAGTCAGTAAAACGGGCTCACCCAATCCATTTCGCCCGTTCCCTCATAGTAAGTTAAGCAAACAATGCTACGGCGTGTACAGTTTCCTCATCAGATGAGGCAAGTAAGGCTAAAATTCTAACGGGGTCCGGATTGTACAAATGGGTCCCCCAAATTGGCGCAAGCCAGGCAACCCTAATACTCTTATACAGAGAGCAGCTAAAGAGGAAGTGGGCCAAATCTTCCACCTCTAAACCGTTACAGGGACAAGTTTAAAACTCGCATGCAATATTAGCATACCTTCCCTCAGTAACAGCAGAGGGAAATAGATGGAAACGCAAGCAAGTAAAGGCCCTGCGCAATGCAGGCCTGGACAATTTATCCAGGGAGGCCTCAAGTTTATGGGTAGTTTTTATAAAGCAATAATGTGGGGAGACCTTCCAGGTAGAAAGCTTAGCCAGGTCATCCTGCCTTGCTATATCAAATACGCTTTGCCAAATCAGAAGTTTCTGGAGTGGGGGAGTTTCATCCTGAAAAAAAAAAAAGGAATGAAAACCCTAAGTTCCTCAAATAGGAAGATATCCAAAAAAGCCAGGGGTAGTTCCCAACTCCATCATATTATAATTCTTCTTTCAAACATAAAGCCGCCAAAGAATTACTGTCCAGATGGAATAATTTAGTCCAAAACCTAAGAGCTTGCACAAGTTAGAAATAGCCAGCGTCTCTGTCCAGCTCGTACTATAGCAGCGGGGACGCCCTGCAGAATTCTTAACAGATTTCTTAAAAACTTGTTCTGGATCACTTCAAGAACCCAGGTGTCCCCGTCCAGAATTACTTCTGCACCAAAGGTTAATAAAGACTGGACTTTAGCCCTATACACTTCCAAAATAGTCGAAGTAGCAATTCCCAGAGAGTCCAATGCTAACCTCAAGATCCCTTAAAGCAGCATTGGCTTTAAGGGATAAACATTTCCTGTGCTTACTCCATGAACCATTCTTGGAGAAAACAATGTCCAAATAAACATAAGAGTCTACTTGACTGAGCGTATCATTCCTTATATGCCAAGAATAACTGGACATCTTCGCTTTCCCCAAAGCCATCACCTGGGATTTAAGCGGATTGACTGTTAATTCATTCAAAAGACAATAATCTGCAAGTAACCCCAACTGATGTAAGAGACCTTTCCTTGTTTGGGCCATAAGGACCAGGTCATCGGCGTACAACAAAATGTTGAGTGATCTGCCCTGTACTCTCGGGGGGGGGGGGGGGGGGGGGGGGGGGGGGTGAGCAAACTCAAAGGAAAGGCACTGGGGTAGGTCGCTAAGATAAAGATTAAAAAGCAGGGGAGCCAGGAACAACCTTGCCTGACTCCCCTTGCCACAGTAAACGACCAAGACAGTCTACCGTCAGTCCCTATTCTGACACTAGCTGTGTTATCCGAGTGAATATAAATAAGTAAGGCAAGCAGATGTTGATCTATACCGCAGTCCAATAGTTTTCTCCACAACCTGGGACGAGAAATCGAATCAAATGCTTTACTATAATCAATAAAAGCTAAAAAAGAAAAAGGATCCCTGATCTAATTATGGTATACTTAGTAATGACATGACGCAATACAAAGACATTATCCATGGTAGATGTATTTTTCCTAAAGCCTTGGGGGGGGGGGGCGAGGCAGTCACCTTGCCCTAAAGTTGGGCCTGCCATTTGGAGTGAAGCATTCCCAAAAGTTGACAGAGAAGGCAGTGCAGGGAGAGAATCGTGGAGATGTGGGATCAGTCGGTGACCCCCCACTGGGGCAGATACATCCACATCTTCACTCACAGCAGGACAGACACCCAATCCCCACATCCTTGCTAGGTAGTAACAATAGGCACCTACCAGCCACTCCTGACTCTCTCTCTCTGCGGCTAATTTCCATCCCTGGAGGTTCTCTCGCTCTCCCTTCAGAGTCTGCAGCCGGCTCTGGATTTGCCCCTGTGCAGAGAGAAACGTTTGGGTTGGTTTCCATTTCAGGAATTTCCTCTGCATTGAGAGGAGTTCCTGCCATTTGTTCTCCGTAGAAAATTCTCTCCATAGTTCCTGCTCGATAGTCTTTGGAACAACTTTGTTTACTGAATTTATATTCCACCCTATCCCAAGGGCTCAGGACAGGCTATATAACACGTAACAAAATGTAAGACAGAAATGAAATAAAAGCACTGAAAATAAATGTAAGCTAAAACCCCCAGAGCTCTCCCACCACCACAATCACACCTACCCTGAACCTATCCCTGACCACCATAAGGCCTAGCAGTTCCCTTCGGTGAATTGCCTGGGGAAAGGCATTCCAGAGATGTGGATCAGCTACCAAGAATGCCTCTCTATGGGCCTTGGCCATACAAGCTTGTCACGGTGATGGAACTAGCAAGAGGTTCTGCTCAGCTGACCTTAAGGATCATGATGGAGCACAGGGGAGAAGGCAATCTTTGATATGTAGGACCCAAGTCATTTCTCACTTTGTAGATCACCACCACCACACTGAATTGTTCCTGGAATACTATTGGAAGCCAGTGAAGACAGAGCATTGGTGTAACGTGTTCTCAGTGACCCACCTCTGAAAGGAGGTAGGACACCATATTTTTTCTGCACCCGCTGCAGCTTCCAAAAAATCAGAGACAGCTGCTTGTCGAGCCCATTGCAGTAGTCTAGCCTCAAAATTAGGAAGGGATGGACAACAGGGTCCAATTTCTGAAAGAAAGGGTCACAGACTTCTTGCCAGATGAAGTATTCCTGGCCACCTCTGCGACATGATGTTGCAGGTGCAGCGATGGATACAGTCACACCCAAAAAGGTTTCCGAATCCCATCAAGGATAGGTGTCCGTATCTTCCTCGGGTCAGATCCGCCCTTGTCGGCTGATCATTACTTTCATCTTGTCGGCATTCAGCTTCAGTTAGCTCACCCAAATCTGGGTCCCAGGGGCACCCAGGTACTGAGTAAGTACCACGACTGCAGAATCTGGGTCAGATGAAATCAAAAGAGAGCTGGGCTTCATCCGTGTTCTGGTGGTATCTAGCACCAAATTCACACATAATCTTGCCCAGTGACCAAAGGTATACATTAAACAGGAGGGGAGACAAGATGGAACCCTACAGGGCCCCACACAGAGGTCCCAAGATGGACAGCGGTTCATCACCCATCACCAGTCTCCTCACCGTGAATGAGTGGAACCAGTGGTTCGACGCACACCCTTACAGTTATGTCAACACCTCATGGTCAACTTTATCGGTCACCAAAAGATCTAGTAAGATCAAGCAGGGAATTTTTTCCTGTTAAATCTCCAGCCACAGTTCATCCACCAGGACCACAAGAGCAGCCTCAATATTATGTCCAAAGTGAAAATAAGACCAACAATGCTCCAGGAAACCAATAGCATCCAGGTGTGTTTGAAGCTGCAAGGCAGCCGTTCCATTCAACAGCCTTTCCCAGTGAGGGAAGATTAGGAAAAGGCCAATAAGTGATCAGGGAGTTGTCAAGAGATGGTTTCTTGAGCCGGGGCCAGATAACTGCAGATTTGAGGGCATCCAGCAACATACCCTCCTGAAGGAGGGCACTAACAGCCCCAACCAGCACTGGCCCAGTTTCTCCTGGCTTTACACCAGCCTTGCCCCTCTGCATTGGTCGGTGACACCAATTAAAATTCATCCAAATAAAGAGGACAGGACTGAGCCTCCTAAACCACACACTCTGGTTCCGATATCAAATTAGCAGCCCCCAAGTCCAAGGGCATAGCTACCATGGAGCAAGGGGGCTCAGCTGAGCCCAGCCCCCAAGACTCTAGGGGGCCCCTTTGCAAGCAGCCTGAGCACCACGGAGGAATTTTCAGAGTGGGTGGAGGAGGGAGCAGGGCCAACATTCTACCCCCACCCACTCTGAGAATTTTCTAGTGGTGACCAGGCCATGTGCAAAGAGCCGCACCAAGAAGGAAGGTTTCAGAGTTGGCTGGGGTGGAGTGAGGTTTTCTGCCTGTCCCAGGGGACCTCACTGGAAGCGAAGGCAGCACCACAACCATTGCAGGGGGCAGGGAGGCGCCGAGGCTGGCTAGGAGCCTTGGGAGGGCTGGCACTGTAGTCCTTTTTACACGGGCAGCGGTGGGTGGGGGATGGGTGTGGTGCCGTGGTGGATGGAGATGGGTGGGTGTCCTTTCCCACAGACACACACCTATCTCCACCCACAGAACCTCCTCTCTTGTTCCAGGTGGCTCCATGGGTGGGTGATGGGTGGAGATGGGTGGGGGGGGGGCATGCATGCGCACACCTCCACTCACCGCCTGTGGTGCTCGCATGGACAAAACACCCATCCCCCCACCCACTGCCACACCGTTTCCACGGACGCCCCCATGCATCTAACACCCTCCACTCACGCAGCGGGGGGCATCAGTGTAAAAACAGCTTTAATGAAACCCTGCCCCAAGTGCCACAATATTGATGTCCAAGATTAATGTACTGTTATTCCCTAATTTAACCAGGCCATTGACAGAGCAACTGCCAAGAGTCAGTGGTTACATCCTCCAGAGCGCTGTGCAATCCAATAGGCTCCATTAGTCTCCGAGGCAGTGAAAGGGATAAATGAGGGGGCGGTGAAATTTACAGGCGCTTGGGAACCATAGGTGTCCAGAAAACTCAGGCTGGCGACTGGTTCAGGGGTGCAGCGGGGCAAGAATGGTTTCATATCAGGATAAAGTCTGGCGACTGAATTATTATTTTTTTGGCTCTCCGAGTTCAATCTGAAATTTCATGCCTTGAGGGCCGTGATCTGGATGCCCAGAAGGTAATGATGCAACCATGACAACGGTGTCCTTGTGACACCCCCCTATAATCAGAACCCGCCATTTCCAGGTCAGTGCAAGCCATCAGGCCCAGCCTGTGTTCTGCCTCCTGTGTGGGGCCAGTTATTATAAAGGGATAGATTATTATCTAGGGTGGACTCATGACTTTCATGGGGGGTGGGGTGGATAAAGTCCAGCTCCAGCCCTGAAGAGCTCTCCTTAACGTGTATGTTGGAGTTATCAAACACAACAAATCTTGTGGGCCAGAAAAGATTTGTTATCAAACACAACAAATCTCCAGGACCAGAAAAGTTTGACTAGGCTCCCCACTTGCTCCCTTCCACAAATCATATAACGAACGGAGACCCTATACAACACACTCAGGAAGGATTTCTTACCTTATAGTCCTGGGCCGCTTCCTCTATGGGCAGGACCGTGTGAGCTCTGTGCTCCTTGGATTTATCGCACACCAGGCAGATCGGGGCCTGATCCTCCTCGCAGAAGAGTTTCAGGGGCTCCCGGTGCCTCTCGCACGCTCGCTCGCCTCCTGCGCCTTTGCCTGGCTGGCAACTCAGATTTTTGGCGATTTCCACCAGGCCCGCCAGCTCCCTGCAGGGCCGGAGGCTTCTCTGCTGCGCGGTGTCTCTGCACTGGGGGCAGGAGAAGTTGGCCCCCGATCTCTCCCAGCACAGGGCGATGCAGGCGCGGCAGAAGCTGTGCCCGCAGTCGATGGACACCGGGTCGGTGAAATACTCCAGGCAGATAGAACAGGTGGCTGCATCCCGGAGGTTGCTGTTTGTGGCCATGACGGCCCTGTCCACGAGCAGCGACTGACACAGCGGGCAAGTTTCGTTTTCAGGGAGCCAGCCCCGAGCAGAAAACGGGCGTTTCCCGCCTGGCTCCCTGATTGGCTGAGCTGGAGAGTTGTTGGGAGCAGCTTCCCTTCCTCCCTCCCTTTCCCAGCTGTCCGCACCCACCCCCTTGTCTCCGCCTCCTACGAATCTCCAGAGCGGAGAACTCGGAGGATCTAGAGACCCAACCCCCGATCTGGTCCCGGCTGAGCAGAGGCAGAAAGGGAAATGATCCGGATTCAGAGATCTAGATTACCCCCACCCGTCGGGGCTTAGGAACCCGATCATAGACCAGCCCCACTCAGGGGCAGGTGGTGCAAATGCACTAGCCTCCCCCCCCCAGCTGGGGCTGAAGGGGATGCGTGCTCCCTCCCTGGTGCAGCTGCATCCCCTGTTGGTGGGAAGAGGCAGGAGGGGTGGAAGGCCTATTCCATCTCTTGCACCAGGATGCATTCCAACCCAGCTACGCCCCTTGCCCGTGCTCGGGGAAGGAAGGAAGACTGTGCTCCACAATGTCTATTTCTCAGGCAGCCTATATATTACGAGTAAGGCAGATTTACAGTGGGATTGTCAATTGATTTTGATGTTCTGTCTTTATCTTTCTACACACACACCCCTCTCCCCCTCACGCCTCGTCAACTGCCTCTCTGATATCTCCGCCTGGATGTCCCGACGTCAACTCAAGCTCAACATGGCCAAGACCGTACTTCTCATTTTTCCTCCCTCCTCTTCCTCTAACCTGCCCATTTGCATCGATGGAGTCACCATCCATCCTGTTCTCCAAGCCCGTAGCTTGAGCTTCATCTTTGACACGCACATCTCTTTTAAACCTTACATTGACTCTGTTGCCAAATTCTGCCGATTCGCCCTCCATAACATTGCTCGGATCCGCCCCTTTCTCTCTAACTCCTCGAGCAAAACCCTTGTTCATGCCATGATTATCTCTCGCCTCGATTACTGCGACCTCCTCCTTGCTGGCCTCTCTCGCTCTCACCTGTCCCCCCTTATCGCAATCCAAAACTCTGCTGCCAAGGTCATTCGCTCTGCCCATCGCTTCGACCATGTGCAGCCTCTCCTCTTCTCTCTTCACTGGCTCCGCCTTCCTGAACGTATCCTGTTTAAACTCCTGGTATTCACGTTCAAAACACTCCACAACCAAGCTCCCCCTTACCTCTCGGACCTAATCTCTCTACGCACTCCTCCACGTACTCCCCGCTCTTCCTCTGTCCCCTCCCTCACTCTCCCTCGTTTCTCCTACTCACCTAACCGCCTTCGACCCTTCTCCCTCGCTGCCCCCCATGCCTGGAACTCCCTCCCTACCCACGTCCGCCTTGCCCCCTCCCTCCGCTCCTTCAAATCCCTCCTCAAGACCCACTTTTTCCTCGCCGCCTTCCCCAATGCCTGCTAGTCGTTCCCCATATACTTACTGTCTGCCCTCTGCAGACTGCTGCAACCAACCTGATTGTAACCAAGCCAAGCATACGCACCTGAGACTTCGCATCCGCTTGAATGTTTGTTTGTCTTCCCTGTCTCTCCCACTGTCCCCTCTCCCTGTCTCCCCCTCCTTGTCTTTTAGATTGTAAGCCACAGGCAGGGACCGCATCTATTTCTATGTTCTGTACAGCACCAGGCACATGGCTGGCACTATATAAATGTTTATAATAATTATTATTAATAATGTTCAAGGAATAAATGACTGTGAGAAAATGTAAATAAAGCAATGCACGTGGTGCTGATGTGGCCAAACCTCATCTAGTACCTGTTCAGTCCTTGGGGGGTGGGGTGGGGGGGGGTTGTCTCTGAGCAGCCTCTTATGCACTCCAGTTGGAATTCAGTTTTTCTAAATTCCTGTCCATTCTGTCCAGCTTGCTGACAAGCCTTTCCTTCTCCTTTTCTCCTGAAACAGGGTTTATTATTGAAATGGGGGACTGTCTCACCCCCGGGTTCTGGATCAGCCCCTGTGCTCATCAGGGGGTGCCCCTCTTGAAGTTCCCCACATTTGCTGGGTGGGGACGATGGAGAGTGTTCTCGGTGGCCGCTCCGAGGCTCTGGAATTCCCTCCCGGTGGAGGTTTGCCTGTCCCCGGATCTCCTCTCCGTCCGAAGATGGTAAAGACCTGGCTGTTTCACTGGACATTTGGCGAGGAAGTGTGTGGATGTGGGTAAGGTAAGGGGGAGGAATTCATTTTTATGTAATACCATTTTATTGGTTGTTGGTTTTATTGATATTTTGTATGCTTTTGTTGTGCTTTATTTATTTTAAACAAATTGTGAGCCTCCCCAAGCTGCCATTGGGCGGACTGGGGTCAGATATTAAGTTGTGTAAATAAATAAATAAATATTCTTTGGGTGAAAACAGACATGACGCTAACTCCGCTTTAACATTTCTTATGCGTGTTGCAGGGCTGCACAGGGCACCAATAGAGCCCTGCAACATGCATAACAAATGTTAAAGTGGAGTTGGCTTCTGTCTGCTTTCACCCTTCGTGCCGAGCAATGGAGACAGCTCCTTCTTGCTGCTTAACCAAGTTAGAAATTAAAATTAGGCAAGTGGAAATTGCCAGCACCCCCTCCTCCGAGTTCCCCTTGGTGTCTTACACTATGTAGGGTGAAATTAGGCTGCGCATGGTGCCGTGAGCGAAAGCTCTCTAAGGAGATCTCTCACAATCTGTTTGTGAGAGATAGGACTCCTCCCTTGTGAGATAAATAGCTGGGGGCAGCACTAGTCAGGGCCAGACTTAGGATTTTAGCACCCCATGGCAATTCAGGCTGCCCCTGCCCCCCCCCCCAAGTTCTGGTGCATGCGCGGGAGCAAGCAAGTCTCTTCCTCCGTGCTTAACACCACCGCAGAGTGCATTTGAAGGGGTCTCGGGGGCAGAATGGGGCTTCTACAGGTGGGGATGGGGTCCTCCTTCAATCTGCGGGCAGCATAGGTGAGGCAATGCAGTTGAGGCAGGGGGAGGGGTGCTGTGACCCAGCAGGTGTGGGCTGAGAACAGAAGCCCCAAAATCTGCCCCCCCCCAAAAAAAAGATCTGCTGCCCATGTTAGGTACCTATGTTGCCTGCCCCTAAGTCCAGTGACTTGACTTCACTTGCTGCTATTGAGCATGCTCAGACCAACAGAGCATGCTCAGCAGCAAAATATCACAGGAGGCAATTTCTCACACTACACTGGCCCTGGCTCCAGTTTAACTGGAAATGATTTTCAGTTTTAAGAAGACTCTTCTCCCTGCCTTAAGAGCAGCTAAATACTGGAAACAATAATAACTGTGTCCATGTCATCTGACTCAGAGTAGGTCAATCTATGTTCATAACATGGAACAATTTTGACAATTTATTATTATTAATTATTATTATTTTTAAATGTCAGAGCAAAGTTGATACTCTTACATTTTGAACTGTCAGTGAAATCCTACAAAGTATTTCATGAAACTGAAAATAAATTTTCTGTGACGATTTCATATGAATATCAATTGTCTTTGTTTTCCTTATTTGTGAGAATTAAGCTGTACTGCACTGTACCAACAGGCCACATTTTCAACCAGTTCTCACTTTATATTTTTAAACCTTCTGCTTTCTCTTCTTCCTAGATATCCCATCTTACTCTGAATAAAATTGTTAACTCCTCCCTAGTTTCTTGTTTGTAAAAGGTGTGAGACTCCTCCCTTGTGAGATAAATGGTTGGGGGCAGCACTAGTCAGGGCCAGACTTAGGATTTTAGTACCCCATGGAAACTCAGGCTGCCCCCCCCCCCCCAAAGTTCTGGTGCACGCGCGGGCGCAAGTGAGTCTCTTCCTCCGCGCTCAGCACCACCACAGAGTGCATTTGTGCATTCCCAGGAAGGACTGTATTTTGATGATTCCCAGATCTTTACACTTTTTAGGCTATAGTTTAAATCACTCTTGTCACTTTTTATAGCTGCACGTGGGTCCTGATCTGCCTAACAGAAATAAGCTCTGTGCACACTGGCCTCTGCTGCTCCAGGAGTGAAACGCAGACTGCACAGCACAGCTCCATAGAACAGACCCCACTCAACCCCAATAATTAGGGCCATCTTAAGGCATAGGCCCGTGCTGCAGAGTCCCACGACCCATCTGCCAAGAGTCGACGGTTAGTTAAACCTGATTTCAAATGAGTCACATAGCTGTAGGCTATATAAACAAACAAATTCTTTGTCTCCGCGTTTTGACTCTGATATTCTTCCTAGGAGCTTTTAGATGTGATGTGCTGCCGCCTGCATATCTCGGAAATGATTTTTCTAAATTAGTCATACAGGCACACGGCCGTAATAGACATGTACAGAGCTAAATACATGTACAGACAAAACACGGATGCCTCGGCTTGCAATAAAAACGTAGCCTACAAAATGATTACAAATTTCTGTTCGCTGTATTTCCCCTGGTAGAAGCCTCCAATCCACATTGTGCCCATGGCCTCCAAAATCCTACGGGTGGCCCCATCAACAATGTCCATTCTCTCTCTGACATTTGGATCAGAGATCCTGTGTGTAATGTCAGTGCCATTTCTGAAAGAGTTCCTGCTATGTAGGGAAAGCTTAACTACTCATTTTCTTGGGTGCCCAGAAACATTTAATTCACTGGCTCAGATACAGGGCTATTATTATTTATATAGCTCCAGCAATGTGCCTGGAACTGTAGTTACAGAGAGGTCCCTACCCCAGGGGGCTCACAATCGAAGAGACATGAGAGGGGGAGACTAGGGAGAGGCGAACGTCAGGAGAGACAAGAGCACATTCATGAGGTTGAGAAGCTGGAGGTGCACGTACTTCACTTAGTTACAGGGAACTGGATTCTGAAGGGAAAGAGGACAGGGTTTCCCTCATGACAAGCTAGGGAAGGCTTGATGGAACAGGCAAGTTTTCAGGAGGGATTTGAAAGTTGGGAGGGAGGGACCAGAGCGAATGTATCCAGGGAGGGAGTTCCAGGCGTGAGGGTCAGCAAGGGAGAAGTGAATACATTTAGAGGAGTAAGGGGGTCATGAGCAGGTGAGGGTGGGGGCATAGGAGGAGTGAAGTTCCTGAGCAGGAGTGTGTATAGCCCTTAGTGTGGGTACTGGCACCCCAGTAAGAGCAATGCCTGGCATCTTAGGGAGACTCACGGTCCTCTTTCCACCCCGGCTAATAAATGGGATGCGGGTGTCTCCACAGATGGGTTAGTTACAGATGCAAAGACAAGAGCCTCCAGCCTCCCTGTGAGTTTAGGGGCTTCTGTGCAGCCTGGATATACTGATGTGACAGAAACCAGGTGAAAGCCCCTGAATCAAGCAGAGGGAGATGCCACATTTCATACCCAGGAAAGGGGCTGGTTCAGTGGCAATGTTCACTGCCTCAAGCCCAGCACATGAGCAGAACCCAGTGAAAGGCAACAAGAGACACCAGTTCAGTAACAGTTGAGGTTTATTTATATAAATTGTTACCCAGCATCCCACCAAACACAAAGAAAGAGTAGAAGATCCAATCCTCCAGGTCTTGTGTCCCAGCCTCTCCAATCAGCGAGGAGACTGCTTTCACTATGGGGGGTGGGGGGAATGAGCATGTGACTCATGCCAAATGGGCAGCTCCATTCGCCGACAGTAAAAGGGCATCGTAGCTAGAAATCACTGAGACACAAGATTATAAATGAACTCCTAGGTCTATTTCCCAGACCCCTCCCTGGGACACCCCCCCCCACACACACCCACACACATCCAAGACCATAGAGAGCAGGGACAGACAGGCCAGTCAATGCTGATTGTGTGTTCTGCCTGGTAATTCTCTTTCTCGCTACTGTTTGGGCAGCTCAGAAATACATTCTCGCTATAAGATCATATGGAGCATAGAAGATCTGTGGTCAGACAAGCCCATTCCTCCACGGTCATAGGCACTGGGTGTCACAGAGTAGAGAATCCCATTCCATCCCCCTGTGGGATATTGTACCTATATGTGTCATTGGGACACAATCTGAGCTGAGAATCCCACACCACCCAAAACCAAGGGTAGATGATTTCCCCATTGAAANCACCTATCTCCACCCACAGAACCTCCTCTCTTGTTCCAGGTGGCTCCATGGGTGGGTGATGGGTGGAGATGGGTGGGGGGGGGGGCATGCATGCGCACACCTCCACTCACCGCCTGTGGTGCTCGCATGGACAAAACACCCATCCCCCCACCCACTGCCACACCGTTTCCACGGACGCCCCCATGCATCTAACACCCTCCACTCACGCAGCGGGGGGCATCAGTGTAAAAACAGCTTTAATGAAACCCTGCCCCAAGTGCCACCATATTGATGTCCAAGATTAATGTACTGTTATTCCCTAATTTAACCAGGCCATTGACAGAGCAACTGCCAAGAGTCAGTGGTTACATCCTCCAGAGCGCTGTGCAATCCAATAGCTGTCTCTTATACACATCTAGATGTGTATAAGAGACAGGTCAGGTAGTTCTCGCAGTGTCTCTCCCCATTTCACGGTTTTCCGACGCTTGGACAGCTCAAGTCGAGGATGAGCCGTGCCTGGATCCAGAGTCACATTTGCTGGAGGAGACAATCAAAGTGTTAGAGGTGGAGCTCAGCCCCTGGAAAGGTCGGGACCATTTCTCTCCACTGGAGCTGGGACAAACCCCCAATTCCCTGCCTCTCTGTCCCAATCTTGACTTAGAATCATAGAGTCACAGAGCTGGAGGGTGGGGGGAGATACCTCAAGGGTCATCCTAGACCCCACCCCGGCACCGATGCAGGATTCACCACACCCAAACTACCCACACAGAAAAATCTATCCAAGAAGAAACTGTCTATAAAAATAATCTGCCATAAATTAAGTAGAGACTGGGACCAATCAGAGCACAGGGATGTCTGAAACAACAGACTTCTCCCACATGAGCCCCTCCCTGCCCCCCCACATCCCTCCTCACACATGCCCACTCACATTTGCCAGCTATGCAGATTTTTAAGGAACACTCATGAAAACTACATGTTGCAGGCCCTATATTGGCACCTAAGGCCAATCATGTATGTTCTCACCCCTCTTTCATACCCTCCCTGGTGCCACTCCATCATAGATCCCTGCTCTTCTGTCTGCTCCCTCCCCCACACCCCAATTCACTCCCATTTCTCCCCCCTAATCCCCCTTTCCTAGTCCCCAAATTAGCCCCCTTTTTCACCTTCCTCCCCACTTACCTCCCCTTCCTACTCCTTCCTTTAACTCCCCTCCTCCACCCCCTCCTTAGCCTTGCAGGGCAGCAACTGCCCTCCTCCTGGGATGGGAGGCACTCTGTGGGCGAATGAAGGGAGAGAGAAGGAAATCACAGAAGGGGCAGCGAGGTCTAATACAAACTCAGATTCAAAATTTGCAATAAGTGTGTTTGAGGCTGCTGCCCTTCCCCACTCTTTGTAAAACCTCTCTCTCCCTGTCCAGACATAGGGGTTACCTTACGCCAACCAGCCAGCATCCCTTACCCATGCTGGGCAGGGAGCTTTCCTTACTTTGGGTCCCCTTAATTAGAGTGCCCCCCCCCCGCCTCATCTCACCCCGGCTGCAGAGGCTCCCTCTCTACCCTGTTTCCGTGGGAAGTGCCAAGCCCCTGACTCACTGTGGTCATGAGACCTGGTGGGGCTGGGGATTACCCAGGCAAGCCTCCACTGCTTGCAACCATCCCCTCTAGGGGGAGGGTGTCTGGGTGGAGCAGATGGAGCTGCCTCTGGGTGCAGGAAGGAGACAGTTCTCAGATCAGGAGGAGAGAGATTGGAAACCACTGCTTGGGAAGGGAATAGCATGGCTGGACACTACCTTCCCCAGTCTCTGTTCAGCACAGCTGCCCTGGTTTTTGCCAGAGTCTGGGCCTAGATTCCTGTCTCCGTGAGCCAGTCTGGGTGTTTTTACACGAGACGCCCCCATGCGTGGGCACTCACTGTCCCGGCAGGGGAGTGCTCGTGTAAATTTGATGCGTGGAGGTACACGGTCCCATGACCCACACACTGATCACACACGGGGCGCACGGGGCACTCTGGGACAATCTGGAATGCCCCGTGCAGGAACGGGGTGGGCACTGCGTGGACGGGGCATCATGCATGGGGCTGCTCATGTGAAGTGCCCCTGCACCCCATGCACCAACCACAAACCCCTCTCCCCGACAGCCATCTACACAGCTCAGCAGCTCTTGCCCACTCCCAGGCTGAGCTTGCAATGCCAAAGAAGCAGTGGGAAGATTCATATATTGGGGTGCTTCACCTTAAGCCCCACCCCCTTTTTCTGCAATGCTCCTTCCCATTGGTCAGACACTCCCTGCTCTGTTTGGTCTCAAAAGCCTTTTCTCCAAGTTGGTCCGGAGCCACAAACACAAACTGCTGCCATCTTCAAACAGCGAACCCATCTCTGCCCATCTCACGTCTCCTGTTTTGAGTTTTACCCCTCAGTCCTGTTCCCATCCCGACCCCCATACACAGCAACCTATGAAAACAGCGGTGGCCCCACATTCTTTGCACTCACCTTTTGAAAAAGTAACTTCCGCATTCACCAGTTGAGATGGCAACGTATCTGGAGGAAGAGAGGCGGGGAGAGACGAGATCTTAGGCTATTACACTTAGGTTTGTCAGGTAAGTAGCTTTTTAAAAACTATATGATAACTGAAGAAAAGAAATAGGGAACATTCCTGCAGATAAGAGAGGAGGAGAGAGGGACACACACAGGGAATGGGTGGCGTTTGTTCTTTCCTGGGACTGCAAACCATTTGGCTGCATGGTTAGATATGTGCCCAGAATCCCCTCCCCCATCCCAGTGTTACAGGATCTCTCCCTTTACTATGAGTAGGGACTCATGTCCACTGTATTTTCCCCATTGCCACAAATGGGGAAAATGCAATGAACATGGATCTCGGATGAGGAAGAAGCAAGCCTGAGCCTTAACTGGCTATTTCCAGTCTCACAGTTGTGCTCAGTAGTCGTATACCAGAGAGATCTTTGTGCAAAAGTTATTTATTTGGAGTTCCAATTCGTATCAACGTTAGCAGCTGATTGGGCAGAGATCAGCCCTTCCCACCAGCGCAGACACAGCACAATCTGTCTTTTTGGTACCTTTGAATTTCTTTAGAGTCTCCCTCAGAACATCATACTTCTGAGAAAATGCACCGAGTTGCCTTCCCATCTCAGGAGAAATCACCACCGGCTTCTTGAACTTGTCCATCTCATACCTACATAGATATGGGCTCAAATTAAGTGTTCATATTTTCTTCATTTGACATAGAGTCACAAGGCTGGAAGAGACCTCAAGGGTCATCTAGTCCAGTCCCCCGCACCACTGCAGGACCTGCCACACCCCAACCATCTGCACAGAGAAATCCCACCAATAGCTGCAAGTAGAGACTGGGACCAACCAGAGCACATCGATGCCCGAAATAACAGGAAATAGAAAAAAAAGAAGGCTCTTGTCCCAAGTAGGAGAGCCACACCCATGCTGCAGGGGAAGGTGAAAAACCCTCAGTCAACTGCTAATCTGCCCAGAGGGAAAATTCCTTCCTGACCCCAAATATGGCAATCAGACCCTCAACATGTGTGCAGGCTCCACCAGCAAGGCACCCAATCTCCAATACAGCACCCAGGCTTCTCAATGCCCCCGACAGTCCCATCTCCAGCAGCAGACAACTTTGATGCTACAGGAAGAAGTGGGGGTGGGAAACAACATGTATTGCTGGGAGAAAAAACCCTCACTTCATCCTACAGCATCAAACAACAAATACTGCTCACAAGATATATATGCCATAAATGTATCCAACCCCATTTTGAAGCTATTCAGATTCCTTCCTTCAAGCTGGAATGTTTAAACTGGTTGGAATATTTTGGTGGGCTCATACGGTAGAAAAAAACTACAGACAGAATATAGAAGCTTTCTCAAAGGATTTATTTGCTGACTTGTATTCAGCCTTTCTGTTGCAGCATGAACACCTAATGCTTGCATTGCAGTTTGCATACAACCTTGTGTGCTTTTAGTGTTTTTGAAAGGGGAAAAATAGAGTTAGCCCCTTTGAATTTTGTCTCTCACCCTATAAGCAATCTGATGCTACTGGGAATTTGGGATCTTAAGAATTTTCCCCATGTATTTTCTTTTGTTAGCTGGTAGGGGAGCTTGTAGGAAGGATACTGAAAGTGTTATAACAGAGGCGGAAACCAGTTTCCCTCCCAGGAATCAACTGAAAAATTAATACAAGCTCCAAGTGTCATATAAAAGTTGGAGGCAGAGGTGCCTACAGAATAAACTCAGGAAGAGGAGGGTCCAGATCGTGGCTCTATGCCATGGATCTGTCCCCTAACCTTGTATGCATGCCCTCATCTCTGTGCTGCCCCCCCCCCCATGCAGCCTTTCATTGTTTGGGGGTAGGAACTGGA
Source organism: Sphenodon punctatus (assembly GCA_003113815.1). Lineage (NCBI taxonomy): Eukaryota > Metazoa > Chordata > Lepidosauria > Sphenodontia > Sphenodontidae > Sphenodon > Sphenodon punctatus. Next base: position 32,331 of record QEPC01004742.1, read on the forward strand.
TCCAGTGGCCAGATCCAGGAACTGCAAAGGGCCAAATAAAACTAGCTGCGGGCCACATTTGTCCCAAGCTTGAGCTTTCCCACCACTGCACTAAACACTTTCCTGGTTGTGGAAACAAGAATTAGCAGTGGTTATTCAACGGAAGAAGATGCTCTATCCTGACCCGTCACTTCATTCACTAGAGCATCTGTGCAATGGACTCTGTGCGTAAGAGATATTCTTTTCCCTGACCTCCCTAGTGATCCACTTACAGCCTAAAGCCCAAGATCTAATTGTCCTTCTTTTAACTCACAGCGAACCTGCTTGTAAAATCTATATGAGCAATCTAGCTGCATGATCTGTGACCTCCTGTGCTAGTGAATTCCACAGTCTGCCTGCAAAGTCTGGTGGGGGGAGGTGCCCCTTCTGTTTAATCCAAATTTAACAGTCGTTGATTTTTCTCAAGAGGAGTCCGTGGACTCTGCCCAATCTGGGGATATAAAGATGGAAAGTCAAACATTGAGGGAGGAAACTCAGACCCTGAGTACAAGGTGGCCAATTCAAAATGTTCCAGAACCATGAGTTGGGCCCCCAAAATCATGAGATTCATTTTTAAAAAAATATTAAAAAACTGGATCTCTTTTCTCATTGCTTTTGGTTTTGGAGCCTGAAGGCACATGGATCTGTCCCCTATTCTTGTGTGCATTTCCTCCTCGCTGCTCCCTTACCCTGAACTCACTCACATTGTCAGTTGTTGAGGGAAGGAACTGGATCTAGGACCAGATCTTAGAACTGGAAACAGGACACATAAAAACTTGCCATGGGCCACATTTAGTCCCTGGGCCCCAAGGTTCCCCAACACTGGTGTAAGGGAAGGAGAGTAGGGATGGGAGGGGCTGGTTTGAGGCAAGAGATTAGAAATGCAGCACCATCAGTGTGGCTCAGTGGCTAAGCTATATGGTTTCCTAAAATATTCTGCCCCATGCTGCCTCCAAAGTGAACACTTCTGTTCACGCGCTTCTCACTGCAGGTGCATTTGGGCGAGAGACGGGGTGGAAATAAGGGAACTGTTTGGGTTCTTTCATGCATACCAAGACTGAAGTTGCTTTCCACACAGTCAGGCATTTATTGGGTCTTTCCCTGGTAGGGTGGATTCTCTGGTGTGTACTGAAGGGTGAGCTCATCTTGTAGCATTTCTGAGTTAGGGCACATGTAAGGGTTCTCCCCAGTGTGGATTCTCTGATGTATATTGAGTGCACCCAACTTCTCCTGAAGCTTTCCTCACATCCCTAGCATATTCAGGGTTTCTCTCCTGAGTGGATTCAATAGCAAATTTTAAAAGTAAAAGAAATCATGCCAACATATAATGCCAAAAACACACTTGAAGCCTTAACTTGCCCAAACAATTTTTTTAAAAAAAATTCTAGCACCTGATCTACAGGAGCAAATGCTGGTTTTCCGTTTTTGATTTTTTTCCCACAGTTTGGCATCCTGCTCACTATTGCACGCCACCACCATTGTGTAGTTTTCATTCTGCATACACTGTGGGTTTTTTTTTATTCATTGGGTGTTAACACACAAGCTGGGAGTGCCCCAGAACGTGGAACCACACCATTGGATCCCCATGCAACAGCCACCAGCAAGGAAAACTTTGGAAGCCTTTCAAATGCCGGCCACCACATACAACGCTAGCACACTCCCCCACCCCCCAGGCTCTCTGACAGCTGGGCCGCCACTCCAGTGATCCCACTGTCCCTTCACTCCATGAGGACAGTGAGATTGCCGGCGCGCCCCCCAGCTGTCAAGCCCCCCCACCCCCGGACATCGCAATGGTTTGCATGCCTCTCCCTCTGCCCCACCAGCTGTCCGCTGAGAGGCGTGTGCTGGCACGGACTCGGATGGAAAAGGGGTGTGTGTGTCACGGACAGGGAAGGCTTCTTTCCTGGTCATGACCCGCCTCCCCCCTTTCCATGGCTGCTGCTCTCCTTTCCTAGCAGGAAAGGAGAGGAGCAGTGATCAAAGGCAGTGTGTGGCCCCTGCAATCCCCTCCCCACAGAGGTGGCTGCATCCTGGGGAATGGTTCTCCTCCTCCCACTAGGAGCAGGGCTGGGGAGGAAACCTGAGGCAGATGCAGCGCAGGTTGCTTCCCGTCCTCCCTCCCCTCCATGCTGCCGGCTCCAGGCTGGGATTCCCCAGCCAAAGCACGGGCACACAAACCCCCACTGTGTCTGCGCTCCCCTCGCCTGGCGGCCTGGCAGCTGAGCAGGGCACGATCTGTGCTCCCCTCTCCCAGCCGGCTGTCCGTTGATAGGGGCGAGATCCATGCCGACTCCAATGGAACAGGGGTCACAGACAGGGAAGGCTTCTTCCCTGGCAGCGACGCCCCCCCCCCCCTTTCCATTGGATCCAGTGCTAGTGCATGCATCCCTCTCAGCTGACAGCCAGCTGGGGGAGGGGAGTGCAGGTTGCACCCCGCTCAGCTGAGAGGCAGCAGGAAAAGGGGAGCGTGGATCACACCCCTGAGAGCCTCTGGGGACTTTTGCGCTCCCCTCTCCCACCAGCTGTCAGCTGAGAGGGAGGTACTAGCCACTCCTCTCTGATAACGGTGGACCCAGGGCTGCAGGGGACCCTAACAATCGAGACCTGGCCCTGTGGTTGCCTGTTGCCCCAGTTGGGGTGTGTGGGGGGGTGGTTTCTTCATCCACTTTGCTGAGATCTTCTAGGGGTATATAATTTTGCCATCACCTCAGACTCCTGCCAGGCAATGTAAAGTCTGAAGAGTGAGGAGACCATGTGACGTACCTGCTCAAGGTGCTTCTGACTTTCTAGAGAGAGAAAGAGAGAAAAAAAACCTGAGTTCACAGTCTAACATGGAGAATCACGGACTAGTGACATTCACAGTCAAATTCCTCATTCACCAGGGCACTCGCCAAGCAATTCTGTGCGTGGAATCGATTGATTCAAATTTATACGCCGCCCTACCCATAAATGCTCAGGGTGGTTCACAATTCATAAAAGAGAATTTTTTTAAAAAAAAAATCAAACAATAAAAGCTTCCCCAGTGTCATAAACAGAGCTTGTACTGGGTTAAATTGAGTTCGGGCTTGCCTGTAGCCTGATGGAGAGCCCAGTGTGGCTCAAACGCTTTCACGTTCTCCCCAACAGAAGTGGGTCCAATAAATGATATCATCTGAACTACTCGGTCTCCACCTCACACGTGTTTAATAATCACAATATGGATTCTGGTCTCTAATGCCTGTTTTCCAGATACCAAAAGTTCTGCTTGTACCTTACCTAAGCTACTTCTCCCATTTGGAGTACCATTGGCCTTGGGGACTGCTCCACACCGCCTCACCCAGGGGCTTTTATTTTGATTCTGTCTGCTGAAGAGTTGCCAATTAGCCCTGCACTGACAGACATGAAGCCGCCAGGGTGAACTTTTAAAAGGTAAAACCTTGGAGTGGAACGGGGTCGGTAATAAAGAGAGATCAAAGAATGAGCTGTGCTCACGGAGGATACAGGTGGGAGGGAACAAGGATGGGGAGTTTGGTCTGAGGTGAGGGATTAGAGGAGAGAGGTGCAGTACCATCAGCATGACTGTAATTAAGCTTTAGGTTTTTCTATGATGTTTCCTTCATTATTCTGCTCCATGCTGCCTCCCAAGTATAGGACTCCATTGCTCTTCCCTTCTAACTGCAGCAGAGGTGGAGTTGAGAATGGGGAACTGTTTGTTCTTTGTACAGCAAGACTGAGGGTGCTTGCCCACATTATAGCACTGGGGGAAAACCAACAAGGAGCACACTCCCGGCGGGGAAAGTAACGTGAGACTTGGAACATGGGTGCATGGTTAAAAGTGTCACTTAACGTGTCTTCCGTTGATTTCAATCATGAAAGGCAGGGTTGGATTTTGCGTCCTGCCGTTTGTGACTGAAAACATCGGGAGACGCGTTAAATGACGCTTTTTAACCACGCGACCACATTCCAAGCCTCACGTTACTTTCCCTGCCGGGAATTTGCTTCTCGTTAGTTTTCCTGCTGCAGTAACATGGGCAAGCAGCCCAGAGGCTCTCGCTTTAGTTTTTCCAAAGTCAGGCATTGATAGGGTCTTTCTCCTGGGTGGTAAATTCTCTGGTGTGGCGAAGCTCTCACCTCGAAGCATTTCTGTAGCATCTCTCTCCTGTGTGGATTCTTATTTTTAAAATAGCGAACTTAAGAAGTGAAAGAAATAAGACCTATTTTTCCCTTACCTGAAACAGATTTGAGTTCTTGACCTATCAATCTTCATTTCTAGCACCTGACCTACAGAAGCAACTGCCTGGTTTCCCTTTTTTTTTTAATTTGCTTGCAAAGAAAGAGTTTGCATATTGCTAACTTGCTTTTTGTAGTCTTTAGATCTGTATTCACTGTGGGGGTTTTTTTAAATTCATTGTGTATTCCATAGTAATGGTGTAAAATTTTAAGAGTAGCAGCCCTTCCCCCCATGGCCCTACCTACTGCCCACCAGCCTCAAAGTCTACCTGCCGCCACTGCTCTGACCCAAGCTCCATGGGAAATCCTGGGCTAGTCACTCCAGTTCTGATCTCCAGTTCCCCATTTGTAGATTACAGAAGAGAATTCTTCACCCTCTCCCTTTCTTCTCTCTACCCCACTCTCTCTTCCAGATCCCACAAGCACAGCTTCCACTGTCTCCCTTTCCCAGAAGTTTTCACCTGCAGGAATTCACTGTCCGGCTGCTGGCACGTCTCTTCCAACACGCTGATCGCGTCGCTGAGATGGGAAATCTCCTCAGAGAGCTTGGTGGCATTTTCTTCCTGCCTGTTCTCAAGCTCCTCTTGTAGCTCTTCCAGGTGGACCAGCAGGAGGCGCTCCTGTTTGTCCAATAATTGGCGCAGTTGCTCAAATTCAGACAGAGTCTTCTGTCTCTGGGTATCGAACTTTTCCTGTAATTAACAGACACAGAAAGGGCCAGTCAAGGGGACGGGAAGAACTAGGGGAAGATTCCACAGAACTATGTGTGTCCAGGAAAGAGACGCATTTGTTATTTGGATAGACACATACCCCAAATTGACAAGAGACAACGGCTGCGGTCCCATGCCCTGTGGACCGTGTGTGCATGCGGGGATCTGCGCAGAGTTTCCACAGGGCACAATGTGCCTCCAATGCGGCTCTGCTCGGTTTCCGTGTGGTTTCCGTGCGGCTCCACACGTAGGCACACAGTCCACAGGTCATGGGATCGCAGCCAATGCTGGAAGAGAATCGGGATCAGCCAATGACTCCCAGACAGACAGACGTCTCCATTCACCCATGTGCAGTCACCCCCACCCTCTGTCTCTACTGGGTAATGACCATGGGCACCTACCAGCCACTCTTGGCTTCTCGTCTCTGCAGCCAGTTTCCATCCCTCAAGCTTTCCTCTCTCTGCCTTCAAACTCTGCAGCCGTCTCTGGATTTGCACCTGTGCAGGGAGAAAATGACTGAGCTGGGATTTTGGGATTTGGAACTGTTCGCATTTCAAGAAATACCCTCAGCAGCAAGGGGTGTTTCTGTCATTTTCTCTCTATAGAGAATTTTCCCATACTGTATGCTCATCGGTCTTTGGGTGGGGAAGGAGATTTATTGAGTTTATATTCCTAATCCAGCCAAGGGATCAGGGAGGGTTACAACACTCAATATAAACATGAAATAAATATACAGAAAATAAAAGTAAAATAAAATCCAAACCCACATAACTCCTTTCACACCTATTCCCATCCACCAAACAGCTGGCCAAACAGGAAGGTCTTACATTGGCTCTGAAAAATGTTTAGGATCCAGTTTTGGTGAACTTCCAGGGGAAGGGCATTCCAGAGTTGTGCAGCAGCCACTGAGAATGCCCATCTATGAGCCTTTTCCAAATGAATTTGGCACAGTCACGGTGTCACAAGAGGGCACCCGCAGCTGACTTTAAGTGTCGCGTTGTGGCCTCAGTTTTCACAAAAGGAAAAAGTGCCAAGTGGCCTAGCCAAACATAGTTTTAACTAGATTAGGGCTACTCTTTTCCAAATTGTAGAAAATGAGTTTACACTGTGCTTTGATGCCAAGCTAGCATTGCAAATATTGTAAAAGACAATATATTTATAAATGAGACCCAGAATATTACAAAAATAGAGCATAGTTTACTTAAATTTAAATAAAAAGTATCAGTAGCTTACACAGAATGGTATCAATAGTTAGTCAAAGATACATGATCTAAAAAACATTTCTGTTTTAAGAAAATAGCTCTAAGACTTAACATATGCTTAATTCATTGGTTCAAAGATATCAAAGAATATACATTACATTCTCCCAGTTCTTTTCCTCACTACCATGAGGGAGAAGGAAACCCCAACGTCAGTTAGGATTTCAATCTAAAGAAGCAAAGAGCGTCTCTCTCTCTCTTAAAGCAAACTGGCAGATCTGAGACGCTGACGCTGATGACGTCAGCTACCATGGAAACACAGAGACCTCCCCAAATGGTTTTCTTCAAAACTAATTGTTAGGTTATAAAGAAAGCTGACCACAGCTTCAAGGTTTCCTTCAAAATTATCTGTTGAGTTACAGAGAGAACTGACCACAGCTTCAAGGTTTCTTAACCAATTCGTTGAAGTAGCTGTGCCTGCTACGAAAAACTAAAACTTAAAACTTTCACTCTGGAGATGGTCGTACCAGGCCATAAATCAAGAGGCCCAGTTTTGATAAGAATCCTGTCTTGTTACAAGAAATCTCTCTCCTAGCATGTAGTCAAGAGTTCATTGAGACAGTAAAACTGTCAAAGTCAAGTCTGAACTAACTCAAAAGGAATTCACTGAGAGCTCACCACTTCACCACACAAAGGCTAATTATCAATACATTGGACACAAAGTCAGTATATTGAAACACAAAATCAATACATTGAAACAGAAAGTCAGTATATTGAAATACAAAATCAATACATTAGGAACACAGATGGCCAAAAACATATGCTTATTATAAGAAATACATGGCATAAGGACTGCGACTCACCATAGGGAAAGAGACAGTCTTTTAGATATGTAGGGACTGAACCACTTAGGGCTATATATGCCAACACCAGCACATTAAAATTATGCCCTGAACGCCATTGAAAGCCAGAGACACAAAGTTGTTTGAATTATATCTTTTATTGGACTAACTATTGTTGGTGGAAATAAGCAAGCTTTCGGGTCACACGGGGCCCTTCCAATAAAAGATATCATTCGAACCACTTTGTGTCTCTGTCATTTGGGACCAACATGGTGACTACACTATCTCTGGACTGAAAGCCAGTGCAGACTCTGGAGCACCAGTGGATTGTACTCTTGGTGGTCTGCTCCCATAAGAAGGTAGGCCACTGTATTCTGCACCAACTGCAGCTTCCAAACAGTCATCAAAGGCAGCCCCATGCAGAGCTCATTGCAGTAGTCGAGCCTTGAGGTTACAGAGGCATAAAGTCTAGGTCTGATTCTAAAAGATGAGTCCCAGCCTTCTCACCAGATGGATTTGGTGGAAGGCACTCCTAGCCATTGCTGCAGCCTACTGGATCCAGGCACACCCAAGGCTGCAGACCTGAGGAACCAAATGTGGCTGAATGCCATCAATGATAGGTGTCCCTATCCCTGCTCAGGTCACAAGATCTGCCTACGATCATCACTTTAATCTTCCTGGATTCAGCTTCAATTAGCGTACCGACATCCAGCCCCCAGTGGCAGCCAGGCACTGAGTCTGCAGGATCTGGGTCAGATGAAAACTAGAGATAAGAGCTGGCTGTCATCAGCATACTGATGGTACCCAACACCACATTTCTCTCCCTCCCAATCTCGCCTAGCAGCCTCGGGTACATATTGATCAGGATGAGACAAGATGGAACCCTGCAAGATCCCACAAGACCAAAGGTGACAATGAGCAGCTGCCAATCACCACCATCTACAGACCTTTCCAACAGAAAAAAATGGAAAGTGGTCCCGTGAATACCCGTTAAATTGTGTCAACAGCACCCCATGGTCAACCGTATCAAAGGCCACAAGGAGACCTAATAAGATCAACAGGGAACAAATTCCCTTGCCAACCTTCAGGCCTACATTGTCCACCAGGACCACAGGGACGTTCTTGGAGCTATAACCAGAGCAAAAGTGAAACCAGCAAGGGGTTTACGAAACAGACAGCATCCAGATGTGCTTGAAGCTGCAAAATGACCACCTGTCGGGGGTTATGGGGTCAAGCCCCTGGAACGTAGGGGGCAGGCTCTATATCATATCAACAGTCCAAGGCAGGGTCTGGCTTGCGGAAAAGTCTGGGTTGGGGGTCAAAAACCAGGAAGTCAGTCCATAGAGCAGGGCAGGGTCACGGTGTCATCTGCAAATTTGATCACCTCACTCTTAATGCCCTCAAAGGTCTGGGCCCTACATACCTGAAAGATTTTCCATTGTGCCCTTTTAGACATACTATCTGCCCTTCAAGTTCATAGAGCAAGGGTTGCACAGAGAGGCGTTCTCAGTGGCTGCCCCACAACTATAGGATAATTCCCTTCTCCTGGGGGTCCAGCTAAGTTGGAGCCTGCTCATCTTCTGGAAGTGATGGAAACCTTTTTCCTTTTTTTTTTGGCCAGGTGCAGGGTAGGGTTTAAGGAGATTTTGGACAGGGCGCTTTGTTTTATCTACATGTACATTTTAAATGTATTTGTATGTATCACAACCCATTCTTAGCCCTTGGGATAAGGCAGGATAATTTAAAATAAATAAATAAATAAGCTCATTACCTAGAATGCTGCACAGCACTTTACAGACTATGGCAAT
>QEPC01004742.1:48050-74876 GCA_003113815.1 Sphenodon punctatus
CCCCCCCCCCCCCCAATCCCAGACAAATCGCTTCTCTTTGCACAGGAGCAAATCCAGAGCCGGCTGCAGACTTTGAGGGGAGAGAGAGAGAAGCTGCAGGGATGGAAACTGGCTGGAGAGGGCAAAAGCCAGGAGTGTCTGGTAGGTGCCCCTTATTATTTTGAAGCAGGGACCCTGAGGGCGCATTTCTCTCCCTGCACTCAGTGTAAATAGGGATGGATGAGGTCTCTGTTGATGGGGTGACTGGATGCGAGTCTATAGTGATTCTCCCTTGAATCTGGAGAATGTTAATTATTATTGCTAGCCCGAAGAAGAGCCCTCTTGAGTGGCTTGGAAGCTTGCATGCTTTCACCGAAAGATTACATCACAACTACTTTGTCTCCTGTGTGAATCTGGGGGATCATGTTTCTTTACAAATAACAAGGGGCTTCAGTGAAATTGACGTGCCCTTTGTTTCTGTTAATTACAGGGAAAAATAATTACTGAGAGGCAGAAGATTGTGTCTGAATTTGAAAAGCTCCGCCAGCTTTTGGTACAAAAAGAGCGCCTCCTGCTGGCCCAGCTGGAAGAGCTGCAGGAGAAGACTGAGAAGGGGCAGAAGGAAAATGCCACCAAACTCTCTGAAGAGATTTCCAGTCTCAGTGACCTGATCACAGAGATGGAAGAGAAGAGTCAGCAGCCAGAGAATGAGTTCCTGCGGGTGAGAACTTGGATCATCGCTCTAGGGTGTGAGACACAGGAGCCTTGGAATTCAGGATCTGACAGCAGAAGTTGCTGAGTACATTGTACAGGCTGGTCCCAATTTGTTTAGATTCCCATAGATAATTCTGAAATTCTAACCATTTTTTTTTAAAGCGCTTGATGTGGAAAAACATTGTTTCCCAAAAGACAAAATTTTTTAGTCTCTTGAAACATGGATTAATATTTTTTTTCTGTTTTGTATCGATTGGGGTTTTCAGGACCACAACTTCCACTGCTCATTCAGAAGAAAGAATCAGTAATTTCTGGATCAACTGAAACTTGTTATCGGAGCTAGAAAACAAAAAATTGTTTCCCAAAAGACAAAAAAAAATAGTCTCTTGAAACAGATTGATATATTATTAATTTTTTCTGTTTTGTATCTATTGGGGTTTTCAGGACCAAATAGAGCTAGAAAACGTTATCGGGGCTAGAAAACATCACCAAAAATTGTTTTAAATTGATTTGTATCTTCACTTTGAATTTCAAAGGGGCATTACAGGAAAGCTTAAAAATTGCTCAGCAATTTCCAAGTGGGTGTCCTGCTGTGAATGTTGCTGCCCAATGATTTTCATGGTTATGCTGTGAACTCAGTTTGTTTCTCTCTCTCTGTCTCTCTAGAACATCAGAAGCACCTTGAGCAGGTAAGTGGCGCCTTCTCACTCCTCAGAATTGACCGTGCTGGGGAGGGGTTTGGAGTAATGGGGAAATCACTACTCTGCAGGAGGAAGCGTAAGGGTGGAGTAAGGGAAGCATGTTGGCCCCTTTGTTTCGAAGTGCAGGCTTGGACTAATGCATTTTCCCCTGGACTTTCCATTAGAAATAATTACAATTCAGCTATTGTTTCTCCCCCGAGTTTCTATGCTGGATGTAGGAATCACTGCAGGGGGCGCACTGCCCAGTTTGTCATGCCACAAGCCCCCCCCCTCTACAGAACTTGCTGTGAGTAGGGGAATGAATTATTTTCATGACTTTTGGCTGCCTCAGGAATGGGGCGGGGGGTATGACCTCCCCTCTAGGTAACTGGTTCCTATCCTGCCCAGGGCAGCAGAGGTGGCGAGTCGTGTCCCTCCTCCCACCCCCCTCCCCGTCTGTAGAGCGGCCTGAGTGAGGTGTGTGGATGGGCTCTCAGGATAGTGCCGGGCGTGCACACAGACACATTATGCACCGAGGCCACTTCTCCCCCATTTATTGGTAACTGCAGGGAGGAGCCAAACCCTGAACTGGCCAAGTGGGTGGACCCGTCCCTGCCCCTAGAGCTGGTCTCCGGTGGGATCCGACAACAGATGCAAAGGGGCAGTTTGCTCCACTTTGTGCAAAAGTACTTGTGAGGAGAGGATTGTTCGCTCCAGGCAATGCGGAATTGCCTGCTCCTTGACCCTTTACCCCAGAGCTTGGCTTCTCTTTTTTGGGAGACGGCTTCTGAGATCGCTTGTAGAGAGAGGCCGATGTAATGAGCAGCTGTGGGAGAAGCTTTCCCAGCCATTGGCTGTGGGGAGCAGTGGCTGGGACACATGGAGCCAGTCTGCTCCCGCACAGCAGCTGCCGCCGGCCTGGAAGTTTCTAGTGGGATGTTAAAAGAAGAAGGCAAATAACAGAATAAGGATTGTTGTCGTGCCACCCATCCGCTGGTGCGTAGGACAAGGGCTTGTGCCCGATCGGAACTCCCTATCACTGACTGTATTTGGTCTGAGACAGACCGCTGGCCGAGTGTTTGGTCTAGTTGGGAGGACAAGTGACAAAACAGGGGGTAATTCAAAGGCACAGCTCTAACGAGCTGCCTCTAAGCCAGGGTTTAAAGACCTGTTACAATCCATTCTCCACCCCCACCCCACCCCCCCACCAAGATATCTAGGGGAAACAGAAGGTTCAGAAGAAACAGAAGGTTCAGCCTCCAAGTCCAGATCATGTCGTGAATGCTGAATTCTTGCCGACATTCGTGGTAACAAACAGGATGAGAGAATAGAGAGTGTTTCTCACTTGACAACATCATCTAGTTTAGTTTACTTTTGCGTATGTATTACTCTCAATGCATAGCAAGCAGCTATCTCTACACAGGCAAGGGCCAGTTAATCTTTGGAGTTGGAAAGTCCAGAGGGCCTCCCTTAGGTCCTTAACTGTCCAAGGAAGGGTCTCCAAAGGCCTGATGTTGAGTCAGGCCTCTGGTCAATAGTTGACTCTCTCTCTCTCCTGCTCCTCTGGCTTCAAAGGAGGCCTTGTATTTCTTTTAACAAAGCATATTAAAAGTGCACAAGATGCTGGTTCGGCCAAGTAGCCTTTAATCTAGGGTCTGGGATCCCAACAAAGATAATTAGTAATGATTAATTAGAGCCTGTTTCTCTCCAGGTGCAAGAAGGGTCCATTCCAGCAGCCAATGGCGATTACTCCTGAGCTGGACCTCAAGGCATTTTCTCAGAAACCGGAGTCTCTGAGAGTGACTATGAAGAAATTAAAAGGTACTGTGGAGAGCAATTTGTGTTATTGGTGAGAGATCCGCTCTTCCCAGTCAGCTGCTAATATCAGTAGAGCTTGGAATCATAACCTTTATACAAAAGTTCTCTCTGGCATGTAAACACTTCATTACTGTTGTGAGACTGGGAATAACCAGGTAAAGGCTCAGACTGCCGCCTTTCCAGTAAAGGCAGAGAGACAGTCCCTGTGATATTGGGATGAACGGGATGTCTGGTCCTTGTGGGATTTGCTCCCAAATCAAAAGTTCTAGAGTTCCCCAAATTTTACCCTGTAAGTTCCTCTCGCAGGGATTCACTACAGACACCAATTTATTTCAAACAAAGTTGAGTTTATTTTGAAGTAGAGTGAGCAAGTGAACAGGAAAGAAGTTGTGGTTAAAAGTGGTTGCAGAATAATTCTTATCTAACCTAACCTTTCAGAGAACAAAACTTTCTGCTCATAAGAAGCCCAAATCAATTACAAAACAATCAGAAACACTTATTCCGAGAGAAAGATATTGTTAGGAAATGTATCTTATCTAATACCTATATTGGAAAGAAAGCAAAAGACTGCCCTCAGTTTGAGTTGGCCGGACTCAAATGAAGCAGAGTTATGCTCACCTAAGTATGATCTTTGCTGAACCCAGGATTCAAGGTGACGAGTAGGTGAATGAGTGGCTTTGCATGGAAGCAAGCAAAAGCATGGACCGGACCAGCTATTTTTATAGCGGTGTCCGATCTGGGCAGAAATACCGATTTAGCTCTAAATCTGAATCTTAGAATTATTCATAAGTAGTGAGGATCTTAAACTAAATATGGTGTGAATCTTTAGAAAAGATCTTATTGGCTGTTAGCAAGTCTCCCCACTTCTCGACCACATCTTTATACAAGTGATGAATAACCTGCACAAAATGTCAAGGTAACAAACTGAATGCTTGTCGTCACTGGGCCTAAAAAGCCTCATGCCATCTTATGCTAACTTTATAAGCAAATCATCAAGCAAAATAAGCCCAAAGCCATAACCATAAGAAAATATCCTACATCCTGAATCTAGTGATGGAGCCAAATATTTTGCAGTCCCAGGGTAGAACAAATGCTGTCAATTCTCCCGAGTGTCTCCTCTCTGCAGGAATGTTCCCCGTTTTTTTTTCTATTGCCAGATAGTTTTAAAAGGCTGCTTATCTAGCAGAAACCTTGGCCTAAGCGTATTACCGTGAGATCTCTCTTCCTGCAGACACGTTGGTATCTGATCTGAAGAAAGAGGAGGGGGCATCTTTTGCAAAAGGTGAGTGGGGAGAACAGGGGGGTCATGCTGTGTGTGTGTGTGGGGGGGGGATAGGGTGTCCCGCAGAGAGTTCTGTGCAGGAAATAACTCATGGCAGAATAGGTTTGGCAGAGAAGAGTTTCCTGTTGGAAGGCTGTAGCAGCACTCCGTCAGAGTGGAGCAGACTGTAGCTGCCCCACGGAGGGAAATGGGCTGCAGAGGTATTTGCTCCCCCCACTGGCAATGATATCCTCCTCGCCCCCCAACAGTGGCATTCTCCTTCCCCTAGTGTCTCGCAAGTTTTTTGTTTAGATCAGTTTCAGTGATAGCTCCAACAATGGGTGCCAAAAAAGCTGTTTATTAAATATAATAAAGCATAAAGATAAAAACAATAACCCCCATGAATACAGAAAGTAAAAGAGACTTCTCACACATCCCTATATGCACGCCGGGGAACTCCTACACCGGCTGCGGGATGATCCCCAGGGTTCTGCTGCGCCCCTCCACATGTCTGCAAAGTAGCCAGCAACGAAGTTCCAAGATGGTTCCTTAGCTGTTGCGTTTTATAGTATTTCAACTTCATAAAACTTATTATGCAATCACTGTGCATGTGTGACCATTTCTAACTAGTGCAGCTGCCTGTCTGAGCATTCTTAGCTTACAATTAGTCTTTCTCTGAGCCCTGATAAGGGAGCTTTCCACAACATCTCTAACTGGCCTTGACTTTCTAGACAACAACTTGTACAATACAGAGAAGTTGCCAAAGAGGCTTACGTAAGATACATCCATTGCATAAAAATGAGTTTCCAGTTCTCAGCTTTACATTACACATATATTTTTACATATCTGTCAATCAAAATAAGTTCTACAACATATGCAAGCCGAATTAAGATATATAAGTGCTGTCCACTATCTGGCTCAGCCGGTGCACAAAGGTCTTCTCGCAATCTTTTCACTACACCTAGTGGTAGAATCCTGCCTCTGCTTCTGCTGCCCCTTCCTGGGCCCTGCCCTCATCAAGGGGTGGTACCCTTGGGCGTCAGGAGCAGCAGGAGAGCGCTTCCGTTCCTCCTAAAGGCAACCCTTTGCCCATGTGGCAATCACTCCCTCACCTTCTCTGTCCCAGCCCAGAGGCCCTGATTTCTTCTAGGAAGCAGTTTGTGTTTTGTGGCTCTGGATCACACTTGGCCTGGGAGTGAGCAGGGGTTGCTGGGCTCTAGACCAGAGTGGCTCATGGCGGTGGGAATCTCAGCCCAGACTTTGGCAGAGGCCAGGGCTGCTGTGCTGAACAGGGACAAGGGGAGGGATGTGTACAGTCACGGCAGCGCCTTCTCAGACAGCAATTTCCAGTCTCTGGACCAGGGACAGAGAACCTTTTCCCTCCCCAGGGCCACTTAAACGTTGGGGGCAGGGCGGTGCGCTCAGGAAGAGTATGGTTCAGTTCATGGATCTGTCCCCTATTGTTGTGTGCATGCCCTCATCTCTGCTCCTTTACCCAGAGTTTGCTCTTTCAGTGTGTTGTGGGTAAGAACCGGATGCAGGGTAGGGCTGCCACCTATACACATTTTTAAGGAACACTTATGAAAAATACATGTTCTAGGCCCTGCATTGGCACTAAGGCAGGCCCTGCAACATGTATTTTCATAAGTGTTCCTTAAAAATGTGCATAGGTGGCAACCCTAACTCAGGGGCCAGATCCAGAAACTGGAAAGGAGCCAGGCCTGAGGTTCCTCATCCCTGCTTTACACCCTCTCCTCCCTACACCCCGAGGGAGCCCCATCCACTGTACCCAGAGACCTTTCCCCTTCCTATAGGGCTGGCTGCAAAGGGTGTGTGGGGATGGAGCAGGTGGCTTCTTCGATAATTCCCAGTTCTAACCCCCCAGTCCATGTGGTCTCGCTACCAAAATTGGGGCTTGACATTTCCCATGGAAACAGGGCCAGGAGCTCCAGCAGCAGGGGAGCGATGACGCAGGGAGGCTCTTTAATAAGGGTGACACACACACCCAAGTAAGGAAAGCTCCCTGCCCAGCATGTGGGGGGGGCTGGAGCAACCCCTGTGCCTGGGAAGCAGGGGTAGGAAGTGGGGGAGGTGGATCCTCAGCAGCCTCCAACTCGCTGATTAGAGATTTTGAATCTGGATTTCTACTGACCAAGCTGCCCTTCCCTCTGCCACTTTGATGTCTCTCACCCTTCATTTTAGCCTGCAGAGCCTCTTACATCATAGGGCTGGGCGCTTGTTGCCTCAAATGGGTCAGGAAGAAGAGGACAAGAAGGAAAGGGGTGGCAAGGAGGCAGGATGAGGGTGGGAAGGGGGAACGGATGAGAGAAGGGTCAAAGGGGAGAGGGGGGAGAAAAGGAGGGGAGGGGAGTGGGCAACAGAGGGTGAGGGGTAGAGGAGAGTGGTGGGTAAAAAAAATGACTGAGAGGAAGGTGGGGACACGCAGAAGGGGCAGGTGATTGGGCCTGTGCAGGGAGGGTGGGAAGAACTCATGAGGAAGGATGCAAGGACAGGACAAAGAGCTAAGAAATTTGGGAGTGTCCCAGCCATGCCCCCAGCTGCTGGGGAGGATAAGACATGGCCCCCAGCCTCCTCCAGAGCTGAGCTCTGCCTCTAACCATGTGGGTTTTCTCCTTCAGTGAGCGTGACTCTGGATCCAGACACGGCAAATCCGTGCCTCATCCTGGGCAAAGATCTGAAAAGTTACCAGTGGAAATACGAAGCCCCGGATCTACCCGACAATCTGGAGAGATTCGATATTGAGCTTTGCGTGCTGGGCCGCGAGGGCTTCACCTCCGGGAAACATTACTGGGAGGTGGAGGTGGGGGAGAAGGGAGACTGGGCCTTGGGGGTCGCCAGAGAGTCTGTGAAGAGGAAGGGAGTGAATGATCTTAACGTTGAGGAGGGGGTCTGGTCTTTGCTGACTTGCGACCATCGGTACGTCACTAGCACCAGCCCTCCGAGCTACCTGTTTCCGTCCAGGGATCCCACGAGGGTCCGGGTGTGTCTGGATTATGCAGGGGGGAAGGTAGCATTTTTTGATGCTGATACCGGCACTCCAATTTACATTTTCCCCCCGACCTCTTTCAATGGGGAGAAAATCTACCCTTGGTTCAGTGGGGCATGGGGAGCCCATGTTCGACTGTGTCCCTGAGACACATGGGGTGCAATGTTCCACTGGGGGTTCACAGAAGGGGATTCTTCAACCTCCAATGCCCAGTGTCTATGACTGTGGAGGAATGGGCCTGTTTAGCCACATATTTCGTTATTCTTTAAAGTGATGGTGTGTTCCTAAGCCACCCAAACAGTAGAGTGAAAGGGAGTGACCGGGCTGGAGATACTGGATCTCCCTATCGAGGGAAGGGAGGGGTGTCTGAGGAAATAGACCTAGAGGATAATTAATCTCTTTATTAGTTATTTCTAGCTACATGTTAGCTTTTACTGCCGGCAAACGGAGGTGCCATTTGGGGTGCTCATTCCCTTTCCCAATACAAGCAGTTTTGGGGCACTGGACTTTCTTTATTTTGAGTGTATGGGGGTAGAAGGTGGATACCAATTTGTATATCAATTTCGGTGTTTGACAAGCAGGGATAAGTTTGGGGAGGGTTTTGGGTGGGCATTATAGGGATTTTTTTAAAGCTGTTTTTTATATTTGTAAGCTGCCCTAAGCCTTAGTGGGAAGGGTGGGATACAAACTGGAAGGATTAAATATAAATACACCCTAATTGTTAATAAACTGGTGTCTCTGGTGCCTTTCACTGGCTTGTATGTGCTTTGCTAACATGTTGGGTATGAAACAGGCTTGTCTCCTTGTGCCCAATTCAGGGATTTTCACCTGGTTTCTGTCTCATCAGGATTTAGAAACACAAGAAGTTCCAGATTGGGTCAGGCAGCCAGTGGTCAATCTAGCCCAGCCTTCTCTCTCTGCCAGTGGCTGCTTTGATTTCTTTAGAGCAAGGGTGTCAAAGACATCAGTCCTGATCAACCAGTCAATCATGAGTGACATCTTGGGCATCCCAAACTTGCCAGCCATTTTAGAAGATTTGGGAGGGTAGACGATGGAGAGTGTCACGGAGGAACATGAGGCCTCACAGGAGAGAGACTGAACTATAGGTCTAGCATATATGTAACGCTAAAGGATAAACATGGATGTAATGTTGAGAACTGACAACTCAAGTCATGAAATCATGTAGTGTAAACTGACAGTTGGGAAACTCCAGGAAGTGGAGACATTTAAAGGATGTGGACTGACACTAGACAGAAATCCATTTAAGTGCAAATTAAGTTTGCCTGTGTGCCCACATGTTGGCTTTGCCTGCATGCAGAGAGGCACCTCTCCAGCTTTTCCCCAAGGCAGGAAAAGGCAAACACAGACTTTGAAAAGGCTATTTAAGCAAACAGACAAGACAAAGAGGAGCCATTCAGCCATCTTCTACCTCTTGAAGAGAAGTCATCCGCATTTTGCCTGCCAGCAAGCGACTGCTGGAACTATGGACTGAGAGGAAAGACTTTGCTTTCTACCAACTAAGAGATCAGTGCCCAGTCATTCTACATCACTGACTGAGAGTGTGCTCTTTGCAGGGAAAGATCTTATATAGGGAATTACCCAGTACAGTTTAGGAATGCGTTATGTTACTTTTCATTTCTTTAGCAACTCTGTATCAACTGTTCTAGCTTATGTAATCAATAAACTTTATTCTTTATGAAGAAGTGTCTGTGGTCTAACATTGGAAACACAAGCTGAGCAACTTGAGCTTCCAAGCTCTTGTGAACCCAGAGAGAGAGAGTCTGTGAACGGGAAGCTTTCTGGACCTTGGGTGGCAAAAGGATTCTCCCCTTTGCAGAACTGGACCGGCTAGAGAGAGAACTGTTTCAAGTGGGTTGCAAGGGAGGGAAATTGAGTCGCCCAACCCAGGAAAGGGGGGTGTTGGACCTCAACCCCGTGACAGAGAGCTTCTCCCCTCCAGCATGAGCATGATGCACTCTTTTCCAAGCCCTTTGAAATCATGGTGTTCAGAAACAGGGCGTGGCTATGCTGGAAAGAGGCAAGGCATTTCCCCCCCCCATCCCATAACTTGTCCACTGACTTAGCAAGGTGGCCGATTGCTCAGGTCTGATGTCTGGGCAAGTCGGATTCCCTACCCTGACAAGTTTGGCCACCCCTGGCAAAGTGTCTACATTAGCCAATGTGTTCACGCCGTCTACTTGTTGAGTGTCCATAGCGGGTAAATAAATATAGATGGGTTAAGGAGCTTGTGGCGGCAAGGTAATTTACTGCACGAACCCAGCATTGAAACAGTAGGTAACCCCTCCCTGGTGCAAATTCAAACATGTAACCAATCCATCAAGCGTGTTGGTTTCTCTTTACAGCCAGCTGTTGCCCCGATAACTAATTTGTATGGAACCTGCCATTCTTACTCATGCCAAATCTTAACTGCTGGCAAAGATCAGAGAGGCAGATCTCTCGGGTGTGTCTCAAGGATAGGAGCAAACCAGCCCAAAATGGGGTCAGACAGACCTCCAGATCTTCCTCAAAACTTTGATGCAAAAAGCCTGATGCGTCCCATCCTCCTTCCCTATATGGGAGATTAGATCAGGAAGCCTGTCTCCATTTCTTCTTTGTTTCACCAGCTGCAAAATTCCTCCTTTCCATGCTTAGATTGGGTTTTGGTTCTGCTTTCCATCTTCTACTTTGTGATTTCTGCCTGTGTTTGGTGAGAGACTGGCTTAGCTTTGCCCATGCCACTGTCCGCACAGCACCCTCCTCCCTTGTAAACTTACCACTTGTTCTTTTAATCTGTGTTTTTGTCCTGTAGCAAAGCATTTACACAGCCCTTGCATTTTGCTGGCCCCGCCTTCTCCCTGTGGTATTTCCCACAATGCATAGTGCATGGAAGAATGCCCATGCTATCCCTGCATGCAACATGCCAGAAGTAAATGGGGAAAGTGAAAAGAGGAGAAAGGCCCTGCTCAAGGATTCTCTGGCCACATCTGTATGATGACTCAAAGCTAGGAGTCCTGTCATTCAGAGTAGCCTTCTCCCCACTCTCTAAGCTAAGCACATGCACCAGTGACCTCTCAGCTTTATGGAGGGGTCTGGAATCAGGACCTGTAATGAGCCCAGGCCCTCTGCAACCTTGCTACGCCACTGACAGGGTCCAACAGGAAGCAGATGGGAGGGGTGTGTGTGTGCTGCAGCACCAGCAAGAATTGCTGTGGGAACAGCACCAACCCCTGCACCAAAATCCTGTTTTGCAGCCATTGGCCTGAGGAGCCTCTAGGTTCTGACAGTCGGACCTTTAGAGGTAGCAATGGCAAGGCACGATTTGGGGAGGTGGGTTGCAGGCAGGGAGATGGTCCCAGGTGAAGTGGCAGTTGTGGGGCCTGAGGAACACTACTCCGGAGGCTACCAGTACTGGACTGGCCTCCCTGTGGGGCCTGGGGCTCTACTGGCCTTGCTTAAGGCCTGCCATGCCAGGGTTCCTTGCTGATGCCCTGATGCAACAGATAGACCATTAGAAAGCAGGGAAACCAGTGGCAGCTCTGGGAATGTGTCGCTTGGTACGGGACAAGGCAACCAGATTAAGGTTGCAAGTTGGCAAGGGGAGGGACGTTACGTACAGAAGCCCCTTACTCTGCTAGCGCTGCAGCTCTGGGCCGGGCTCTCTAACTGCAGGGCCGGCCTTAGAATTTGAGGAGCCCAGGGCAGAGATAAAATGGCCCCACCCCTTCCCTCGGCACTGCCTCCTCGGGGGCATTCGCTGGAGGGCCCTAGGGGAGTTTCTTGGGGGCCGCTACTGGGGGAGAGTGGGAGCCTTGCACCCTGCCTTAGTGAAAACGAGGCCCACTGTGGGGACCCCCATTTAGGGTTAAAATATGTAAATAGGGTTGCCATCTTTTGGTTGTTTTTTACCTGACACTTCCATTTTGGCCTATGGGGAGTGTCAGGTTAAAACAAACCCACCACACAGGTGGCCACCCTATATTAGGGTTTCCACCTATGCAACATTTCAAGGAAAACTTATGAGAAATACACATTGCAGGGCCTGCACTGGCACCTTAGGCAACATGTATTTTTCATAAGTGTTCCTTAAAATTTTGCATAGGTGGCAGCCCTATATGCAAATGTTAGAGGAGATTTATGAGAAATGCAGGTTGCAGGGTTGCACTGGAGCCAATGCAGCCCTGCAACCTGTATTTGTCACAAGTGCCCTCTAAAACGTGCATATCTGGCCACCCTAAGGCTCCAGCCCCATGTAACCTCCAACAGGCTGGAAAGCGCAGTCAGGTCCCGTCTTGCTCAGCCAATCCGAGAGCGCCCTGGAAAGGGACACGCCGGTTTCCTGCTCCACTCGGCTGGAGGAAAACGAAACTTAGCGCTTGGTGCCAGTTCTCGCGTGGGGGAAGGGGAAGCTGCCATGGCCGCAGCAGCACAAAAAAGCGAAAGCTTCTGGGATGAAGCCACTTGCTCCATCTGCCTGGAGTATTTCACCGACCCGGTGTCCATCCCCTGCGGGCACAGCTTCTGCCGAGCCTGCATCGACCGGTGCTGGGGGGAATCGGAGACCAACTTCTCCTGCCCCCAGTGCAGAGACACCGCGCAGCAGAGAAACCTCCGGCCCTGCAGGGAGCTGGGGAGCCTGGTGGAGCGAGTGAAAGAGCTGAAGTTACAGGTGGAGAAAGAGCTGGAGGAGGGACCGGGTCTGTGCGAGAGACACCGGGAGCCCCTGAAACTCTTCTGCGAGGAGGATCAGGCCCCGATCTGCCTGGTGTGCGATAGAGCCAAAGAGCACAGGGATCACAGGGTCCTGCCCATCGAGGAAGCGACCCAGGATTACAAGGTAGGAAACCCGGGGATTTCTACTGCTCCCCTGCGCCGCCTCCTAGTGGGGAAGGGGATTGAATGGGGGGTTGCCCAGCAGCTTTGGGTGCCTCTCAATACTAAACTTTAGGATTCCCAAACCATCGGTCTGGTTTTCATCCTGGGTCCATGGCCAACTTCCTGTGAATGGAGATTGACAGAGGAAACTGGACCCTGTAGAGCCTGTTAGATCTTACAGCTGCCTTTCATAGGGTTGATCATGAGGTTTTGCCAGGACTGGGGGGCGAGGAGGTGGGCTGAGCTCTGGGAAATATTCCCACTAGGAGCGCGCACCCAGAAATGTGAAATGCTGACATTGGCCATTTCTGGAGTAGAAATTAAAGTCAGAAGAACCCTGCATGGTTTATTTGGCTTTTATTATTGACTTCTGTTCCCCAGCCCCTGCCGTGGCCATCATAGAGCCTCCAATCACAAGAACTCCTGTTCTTAAATTCAGCTGTAGGCTGTAGAGAAGCGGGTTAGTCTAGCTGGTTCACTTCCTTGTTCTGGGACATGGCTTGTGAGGCAGGGGGCGTGGCTTGTGAGGCACGTTTGGGGCCCCGGCCAGTCATTTTTTATAAAGGAAACACTGGGTGTTGCTGTTGCTGACAGGGCTGTGGGAGGTGGCAGGGGTGCACAGCCCTGCGCTTGACAGGTTCCATTCATTCTTTTGGGGGGAGGTCCTAGTGGGTGGTGATTTGTTCCTTGTCCCCTTAGGGCCTTCCCTGTGGAGTCCATCTTGTCTCCCCTCCTATTCAATGTGTGTCTGAGGCTTCTGTGCGAGATCATTCTGAAGTCTGGCACAAGCTGCTATCAATATGCTGACGGATGGCTAGCCTCCTCTGGTGACACAGGTTCACCGCCTGGGAGTGCGCCTGGGTCCCTTGCTGTGCTTAGAACACCAGGTTACAACAATAGTGGCCAGGAATGCCTTGCTTTCCCCAGCTCTATCTGGTGAGGAGGCAGCAACCTTTTCTTTCTGATTTGGACCTGACCGCTGTCATTCATGCTTTTATATCTTGAGGCTAGACTAGACTACTGCAACGCGCTCGACGTGGGGCTGCCCTTGGTGACTGTTTGGGAGCTGTAGCTCGTGCAGAACACGGTGGCCCGGTTTCTTTAGGGGGCGGGGTGCTGTGAGCACGTTGCACCAGTGCTTCAAGAGTCTAGTCTACACCGGCTCCTTCCCAATAGCTTTCAGGCACAATGTGAGATACCGGTTTTGACCTCTAAAGCCCTAAATGGCCTAGACCCTCGCATCTCTGAAAGATCGTCTTCCCCATTATATCCTGTCATGAACCCTGTAGTCGGCTGGGAGCGGCCTCTTGCAGGTACAGCCTCCCAGCCAGCTTGATCTAACAAGGACATGCAGAGAGGTGTTCTCGGTGGAACTCCCTTCCACTGGAGATTCACCCAAGTCCAATCCAGAGTATCTTCTGGTGGCAGTGCAAGTCCTTTTTTTTTTGGTCAAGCATTTGGCAGGTGAGGATTCTTAGGGGGCCTGAGGTGAAGTTTCTGGGGACTTTTACATTTTTGTGTGTGTTATTTTCTATGTATTTTATAAGCTCTTATTTTGTAAGCTGTCCTGAGCCTTTGGGGAAGGGAAGGGCGTAAGTACGTGGGGGAGAGCTGAGACCATGGGGACAGAGCCCCCTGCTGACAATGGGCCCAGAGCACTAGATCTCCTCCAGCGTGCCTTCTGCTTGGCCCAGTGTGTTTTACTTGGCCGCATGGTTCTCCCGAAGATCATATCAGTGAGCAGGGGAAATGAGGAGAATTATCTATGGCGATAAGAGGCCAGAAGTGGCCATTGCTGCGCAGGAAACTCCTGAAAAGGGAAACGGTCCCAAAGACCCAACCCCCAAATATCAAAATCCCACCCAAACCATTTCTCTCTGCACAGAACCAAATCCAAGACCGAATGAACAGTGCGGACGCAGAGAGAGAAAGGCTCCAGCGTTGGAAACGGTACACGGGGAGCATAAGCCAGTGCCATCTGGTAAGTGTCCAAGGTTATTGCCCAACATGGACATGGGGTGCGTTTCTGACCCTGCATGAGGGACACTCTGTAAGTGTGGAGGGCAGGGTATGTCTGCATCTGCCCCATTGAGTCACCCAGTCTCGGTGATTCTTTCCCTGCATTGTCTTTTGGACCAATCTGAGGGATGCTCTTCTCTAAATAACAAGAGGATTCTGTGACATTCCCCCTTCTTGAACACACAGGGTTCTGTAAAATGCTCCCTAGTCCCTCTTGACTGGCCTTTTCCCTGTTTGTATCGGTTAATCATAGGAGGAATTAGAAACCGTGAGACAGAAGTTTGTGTCTGAATTCGAGCAGATGCACCAGTTTCTGGAGGAACAAGAATGCCTCCTGCTGGTTCAGTTGGGAGAGTTCCAGGAGGAGCTTGAGAAGGAGCAGAAGGAAAATGCCACCAAACTCTCGGAGGAGATTTCCCACCTCGGTGACCTGATCAGAGAGATGGAAGCGAAGCACCAGCAGCCAGCCAACATATTCCTGCAGGTGAGAACTGGGGGAAATTGAAATGGATTTAGAGAACTGAGAAAAGTGGTGGGGGGAGAGAATGCTTGCAAGGAAATTTGGGCTAGGACTGCTGGGGGCAGTGCTGGATCCAGTGGCTGCTATGAGGTCTGCTGTCAGCAGCAGCTTTCATCCCTAGTGCTCTCCGCTCTCCTCCGTATTGCATACGTGGTTTTATTTTTTGCATTTTATCGTAAGCTGCCCTGAGCAGGAGGGTGTGGGCTATAAATGCGTCGAAATAAATACAGGTGGGGCAGGGGATCCAGACAGGGAATGCAGCAGCGAGGGGCAGAAACTGGGGAGGGAGCTTTGAGGGGGATCTGAGGCCAGAGCAGGTGATCAGCACATTGCAAGCCTCGGGCCTCCTTGAGCTGTCTCAGTTTGGGGCCCCCAAATGTCTTGCCTTCAGACCCAGATAAAATGCATCTCTGCACAAATGGGTCCACGTTACTGCAGGGTCTTTAGTAATGAATCTATTTTCACCACATCTCACCGGTGAGAGCACGGGTGCATCTACATTGAGGCCCTCAAGCCTGGGGCAACTCACGCTCTCTGGTGTGGCTGCATCCCTTGCCACTGGAAGGGGTTGGCATTCTACCCTAGCTATGCCCCTGGAAGGGAGACTGGTCTACATTGTAAAGGTGTGGGACTGGGGCACAGAGCTGGAGTGACTTGCCCAAAGGGGCTCAGGGAGCCTGTGGCAGAGCCAGGAACTGATCTTGGCTCTTTCAAGGCCAGGGAAGTCAATGATCAAATCCTCCCTCTTGCCCAAAGGGCAGAGCTAGTCTGTGGTGACTGGAAATAGCCCCAGCAGGATGGCTGGAAAGGAGAACAGAGATCAGAACAGGCTTGGTTCAAGAGCCCCTAAGTCCATCGGTATTATTGCCGCTCCATAAGTGAGCATTGGCTGAACTTTGGCCCGAACTGGAAGCAGTGCAAAGTAAGTTCCTGAGGCACCTGCTGAGAATCTCTCCAGGGATTCCAGGAGCGATAGCGAGATCGGAGACAGGTACTCTCTCAATAGCGTGCGTCGGGAAGCAGGCAAATTTGAATTACTGGGTGAAATTAGGTGCTTACGATGAGGGCTCTTTGCCGCTGCGATGCCTGTATGAGGAATTACAGCGCGATGGTCCTAGACAATATCCCTGGCTTATCCATCTGTTTTCCAATTTGGAAAGCTTGGGCTTTTGGGGTCTTTGGGGGACTGACTCTTGCCAAGTCAAAAAGCTTCTCCATGGGAGAGCAGTGGATATTGCCCGCCAGGATGACCTGGTTGTGGTGGCAGGCTGGAAAGCAGCCCCTTGGTACTCTTGCTTCAAAGAAACCCATACGTTTGAATCCCCGGCTCTTTGTAGNCTCCGAGAAGATTTCCCACCTCAGTGACCTGATCAGCGAGTTGGAAGCGAAGCACCAGCAGCCAGCCAACATATTCCTGCAGGTGAGAACTGGGGGAAATTGAAATGGATTTAGAGAACTGAGAAAAGTGGTGGGGGGAGAGAATGTTTGCAAGGAAATTTGGGCTAGGACTGCTGGGGGCAGTGCTGGATCCAGTGGCTGCTATGAGGTCTGCTGTCAGCAGGGGCTTTCATCCCTTGTGCTCTCTGCTCTCCTCCGTATTGCATACAGGTGGGGCAGGGGAGCCAGACGGAGTGCAGCAGCGAGGGGCAGAAACTGGGGAGTTTTAGAAACTGAGAACAGAGCAGGTGATCAGCACATTTCAAGCCTCCTTAAGCTGTCTTGGTTTGAGGCCCCAAAATCCCTTGCCTTCAAACCCAAATATGTCTCAGCACAAACAGGTCCCCGTTACTGCAGGATCTTCAGTAATTATTCTGTCTTCACCGCATCTCAGCAGGGTTGGATAGGTCACTGGAAGGGGTTTGGGGGGGTGCATTCCACCCTAGCTATGCCCCTGGAAGGGAGACTGGTCTACATTGTAAAGGTGTGGGACTGGGGCGACTTGCCCAAGGGGTCTCGGGGAGCCCGTGGCAGAGCCAGGAACTGATCCCAGCTCTTTCAAGTTCCAGGCCAGGTGGGGCAGGGGGAGTGTCAACGATAAAAATCCTCCCTCTTGCCCGAAGGGGAGAGCTAGTCTGTGGTGACTGGAAATAACCCCAGCAGAATGGTTGCAAAGGCGAACCGAGATAAGAACAAGCTTGGTTCAAGAGCCCTGAGTGTGATGTCAAAAACCACCCCCCCCCCTTCTTCCAATACTTATTGGATCTGGTCAGAACCCAGTTTCTCTGTGGCATACAATTTTCTAATTCTACTACTACTAATCATTTCTATAGCGCAACACTTTACTGTCACATATTTTAAGAGACTGATCCCTGCCCAGTGGACACAGGTGTACATGCATTCCCATTTTACAGAGGGAGGGCTGAGAGGTTGTGACTTGCCCAAGGCCACCCAGTGAGTTTTTATGGCTAGGGCAGGATTTGAACCCTGGCTGTCCAGGTCTAGGTCCAGCACCTAATCCACTATGCCACACTGGCTCTTGTTAATTCTAACCAACACTTTCATTTTCTGTTGTTCAAAATACCTATTTTAATGTGTTTCCCAAAATATAAACTTCAGATACACATTTTTCCCCCAGCTCTGATTAAGTTGCTATTATGATATATTTAGTTTTAATGTGGGGCAGTTTCAAAGGGACAGTTGCAGGGAAGAGCTCAGCTGTTCTGTACAGAGAACTTGCCATCAAATTCCCTGTTGAATGGGAAACATGATTGAAAGTCACTGATGAGTAATTCTCATAGTTACGCTGTGAGCTGAGTTTCTTCCTGTCTCTCTTTCTTTCCCCAGGATATCAAAAGCACCTTGAGCAGGTAGGTGGCTCCTCCTCAGTTCTTAAACTGTACAGTTACCTTGGGAAGGCTTGGGGGTGAAGGCAAGCCCACATCTTCTAAAGAGATAAAACATAAAGATGTAAGATTTGGAGTTCACCACTGAACTAAGCCCTGGGATTAGTGCCTTCTATATTGAGTCTTTCCCTAGTAGCCCCCTCCCCCCCGCCCAGTCTCTGTGCAGGAATCGCTGTGGGGATGGCCCTGGCCTGTGTCATGGGGAAGCAGATGAGATTGGCATGATGATTAAAGATATAAGGAGCTGCCTAACTGAGTCAGACCAATGGTCCATCTTAGCTTAGTATTGTCACAACCTGACCCAGCAAGTCAGCAACAGGGTTTCAAATCCAGCTCTCGGGCAGAGTCCTTAGCTAGACGTGCTCCTGACATCCTCTAGGATCCCCAGCAGAGGTCTCCCCCAGGCGCGCTACCAGAACTCCTGAATCGGAGATGCTGGGGACTGAATTTGGGACCGTATACATGCAAAGCATGCGCTCTACCGCCTGAGCCACGGGCCACCCAGAGTCCTTCTGCCTTTACCGTCCGTGAACCTCCCTATTGTTAGTTAACCCGAATACAGAAACTAAAACCCTTCTGTGCCTGGGGAACTGGCTGCCTGAGTAATGGGGAGCTGGGGTGGGGTGGGGTCTTCCCCTCCCGGACACAGGTCACCATCATGCCTTGGGCAGCAGGGAGGAAGAGTCTGCCCCCCTCCCCTACCCCAGTGTCCATGGAGCAGCCTGTGTGCTGTGAGCAGGGATGGGTTCTTGGCGCAGGCCAGGTGCACACGGACGCATCACACCCACCAGCGGGACCAGGACTGCTTGTCCCCCATGTATTGGTAACTGCAGGGGAGAAGCCAGACCCTGAACTGGCCAAGGGGACTAATAAGCACTAACGGGGGCGTTTTGCCCAGAGCAGAGCAATCTGCCTCTTTGCTCTTCTTCATGGGGACTTGGTCTCTCTCCAGGACATTTTAGAAAACAATTGTCTCGCTGTCAGCCGTGCGAGTAGGATCAGCTTCTTGTGTGGAGAAGCTTGCCTGACCATTGCTCCTGCTGTGGGGCTGAGACCCAGTGAGGCGCTCTGCCCCCAGCAGCTCCTAGAGGCCTGGAGCCCAGATTCACAGGGTAGGCAATAAAGTGTAATTCACAAGATACGCATGAATGACACATTTTAATGTACTCTCTGCACTTTTCTAGGAGCAACAGGAAGTTGTCCTACCAGCCCCCAGGGATTTCCGGCCAGGTGTGGAACAGCTTGGATGCCTTAGTCCACAAGCTTGATCTTCTGCCAGAAAGACTTCAGAAATTCAGAGGTATCAAGAAGAGGGACTGAGCCTCATTTCTGTGTCTGGGGGGAGGAGCTGGGCTCTGGCCAATGAGCTCCTCGTGGACATTATTTATTTTATTTATTTATTTAAATGTATACCCCATCCTTCCCCATAGGCTCTGGCCAGCTTACAATATGTGACACCCATAAAAGCATCTAAAATTAAACACCTTGCCATCCCTGCCCCTGCCTGCCAAACGTCTGACCAAACGTCTGGCCAAACAAAAAAGTCTTGCATCGCTCCGGGAAGATGACCAGGCTCAGGTTTAAACAAATCTCCCAGGGAAGACAGTTCCGTGGGGCAGCCACCAAGAACACTTCTCCATGAGACCTGGTAGAAACCTGGTTGCCTGCAAGAGAGCGCTCCCAGCTAACCTCAGACCTGAGGGATAACATGATCCGTCAGCTATCTGGGGCCTAAGGAATGTCAGTCTGAGTTCCAAACACAGCAGGTATGGATTATGCATACAGAGCTACTCTGCAGAACATGAAAGAAGATTTCTTTACTTCTTCAAATGGATACGCGCTCTCTTTCTCTCTCTGTCACTCTGTGAATCTTTCCTTTGTTTCCTACGGAATTTGTCCCAGGATTGGATTATGACTCTGGTCTCAAAGATGCAGAAATCATGGTTGTAAGTTATTAACGTGCAGTTCCACCTCTTGCCTCCCTAGACACTTTCCCCGCTGAACTGAAGGAGGCAGAAGCTGCACACCTGGCAGTGGATGGGCATGGACGCATTATGGTGTTGAATAGGACCAAGGCATCAACTCCACAGAAAGGTGTGTGTTCGGCCCTGAGAGGATTGAAGATTGGAGCGGTTTGTGGCTCTGCCTTAACATGAGGAAGCTTCTGAGAGCACGCGCTCTGGTGCACCAGACTCTGAGCACTGATTGGGTAGCCAGCCTGCCCAACAATTATGAGTTGGCCAGTCTCTGCTTTCCCACCAAATTTGCTCTGCCTCCACCTTGCGCCTATACTATCGAGGCCTAGGATCTCATCCCAGTCTGCTCACTTGTCCACACTTCAGCCTCCCTTTCTCTCTCCTGCTGTGGAAAACCCCCCTACCCCTCTACCTCATTCCTGCACACCTCCCCGCCCCTCCTCTCCCCTGTGGGAAGGAGGGAGCTGCAGCAGGAAGGGAGAAATAGGGCAGGGAAGAGGATTAGGATAATCCCAGGTAAGCAGAGCTCCTTGCCCGGTGTGTGTGGGGAGGAGGAGGAAGGAAGAGTGCTGTTGGCTACAGCAGCCCTTGGGGAGGGAGGATTTCCCATAGGGAGAGGGAAGGGAGCTACACCAACCACAAAGCTCAGTAAAAGGGTGAAAACAAATGAGACGATAGCCGACTGGATTCCGGGGCACTCTAGGCTTTTTGCTGGCAACTCGAGGGTAACAGCAGACCTGCATGTGCAGAGGCTTGCATGCAACCTAACTGCCGAAATGTGGACATGTAGGTGCGCATTAGCCTGCCCGGTGGCGGGCCCGCAATGCCCCTAGACTCCGCTCTGAGTGGCGGATGGACGGTGGCAGGTGGGGGCTAATGTCTGGTGAGCACCTAATAAATGGGCAGGTGGACACCCACCTGGTAAGGGCTAATGTGGACTCTCCTCTCGTTTGTTAACACCCTTCGCCTCAGCCTGTGTAGTTATCAACCCCGCCGCCACCCCTGTCTCTTCTGTGCTTTACTCCCGCACCCCCTTAGCCTATTAACTCCTCAGCNGCAAAGCATGCGCTCTACCGCCTGAGCCACGGGCTAGCCCTGTCTCTTATACACATCTAGATGTGTATAAGAGACAGCCCTATGTCGATCGCTTATGCCCATTTGACAACTTGGAAGTAGAGTCTGTAGGCCATATTATTCTTCGCTGTCTTCTCTATGACAAGTTGCGGATGGAGTATCTGGCGCCCATTATAGAGGCCCACTCAGGTAGCTCAGACTATGCTTTGTTGGCCTTGATCCTTGACAGCTCAAAACTGGATGTTATTAAGAATCTTGCGGCCTTTTTAATCCAGGCCTTTCAGTATAGGAAATCCTTTATTGGACATCTTCCCTTGCCTTCTTAACCATTGTGTTTGACTCTGGGGGACTTCCCCAGCTTTTATTATGTAATTCATTTATGGTCTGAGTATTTTGTACTTCATGTTGATGTGTAATGTTAGTTATCTCCTGTATTTTTAGGGTTGTACAATGGTCTGTGACCACATAATAATCTGTCTCTTATACACATCTAGATGTGTATAAGAGACAGCCCCTGCCGTGGCCATCATAGAGCCTCCAATCACAAGAACTCCTGTTCTTAAATTCAGCTGTAGGCTGTGGAGAAGCGGGCTAGTCTAGCTGGAGACTACGGTTCACATTTCCTTGTTCAGAGACAGGGCCCCCAACTTCTGAAGGACCCTGTTACCAGTCAGTGGTCTGAGAAAACTGAACTGCAACTCAGACAGATGGGCTTCTCTCCAGAACACCTATCCCACAAGCACCCGGACTCACTAAGAGGGGAGATCTTGACTCGCTCCAAGGATATGGGCCGGCAATTGGAGATCGGTGAGCTGGGCTTGTTCCCCCGTATCCGGGATTATCTGATGTGGATCCCGGAGATGGGGCAGGTTGCAGACCATTTAACTGCCCCTATCTCTGGAAGGGCAAAGCAGTTGATTTGCTGTGCAAGATTAAAATGCTTCCCCGTCCCGCGTCTACGAGGGTCGGATTGACGGTACACCCTACGTCGATCGCTTATGCCCATTTGACAACTTGGAAGTAGAGTCTGTAGGCCATATTATTCTTCGCTGTCTTCTCTATGACAAGTTGCGGATGGAGTATCTGGCGCCCATTATAGAGGCCCACTCAGGTAGCTCAGACTATGCTTTGTTGGCCTTGATCCTTGACAGCTCAAAACTGGATGTTATTAAGAATCTTGCGGCCTTTTTAATCCAGGCCTTTCAGTATAGGAAATCCTTTATTGGACATCTTCCCTTGCCTTCTTAACCATTGTGTTTGACTCTGGGGGACTTCCCCAGCTTTTATTATGTAATTCATTTATGGTCTGAGTATTTTGTACTTCATGTTGATGTGTAATGTTAGTTATCTCCTGTATTTTTAGGGTTGTACAATGGTCTGTGACCACATAATAATAAAGAGAGAGAGAGACTCTTTTCTCTTGGGTCTTGCACTTAATAGTGCCAACCCATAGACTTCCATGAATACTGCCCGATTTTTGATTCAATTTTTTTGCATTAGTAAACGTTTTCTTGATTTCAAATAGCCCTGCGTAGATTGTGAGTCATGATATGTGCTTGAGGAAGTTTGAGCATTGGAGTATACCTATAGAGGACTTTATTCTTGTTTTTCCTATGTTTATTTTCTTGCTTTTTATATGGATTCTTATCTTGTTTTTGTGCATCTTGATTATGTTTGATTGTTTGGTGATTGTATTGTTTATTGTTCGTTGTTTGTTTTTATTTTATGTATTGTTGTGGTAATGACCGTTGGTCACGCCTAATAAACCTGAACCTAGAGACTCCAATCACAAGAACTCCTGCTTTTAAATTCAGCTGTAGTCTGTAGAGAAGCAGGTTAGTCTAGCTGGAGACTAGGGTTCATTTCCTTGGTCTGGGACAGGGCCCAGGGCGTGGCTTGTGAGGCAGGGGGCGTGGCTTGTGAGGCACGTTTGGGCCCCCGGCCAGTCATTTTTTATAAAGGAAACACTGGGTGTTGCTGTTGCTGACAGGGCTGTGGGAGCTGACAGGGGTGCACAGCCCTGCGCTTGACAGGTTCCATTCATTCTTTTTGGGGGGAGGTCCCAGTGGGTGGTGATTTGTTCCTTGTCCCCTTAGGGCCTCCCCTCTGGAGTCCATCTTGTCTCCCCTCCTGTTCAATGTGTGTCTGAGGCTGCTGTGCGAGATCATTCTGAAGTCTGGCACAAGCTGCTATCAATATGCTGACGGACGGCTAGCCTCCTCTGGTGACACAGGTTCACCGCCTGGGAGTGCGCCTGGGTCCCTTGCTGTGCTTAGAACACCAGGTTACAATAGTGGCCAGGAATGCCTTGTCTTCACCAGCTCTATCTGGTGAGGAGGCAGCAACCTTTTCTTTCTGATTTGGACCTGACCGCTGTCATTCATGCTTTTATACCTTGAGGTTAGACTACTGCAACGCGCTCGACGTGGGGCTGCCCTTGGTGACTGTTTGGGAGCTGCAGCTGGTGCAGAACACGGTGGCCCGGTTTCTTTAGGGGGCGGGGTGCCGTGAGCACGTTGCACCAGTGCTTCAAGAGTCTAGTCTACACCGGCTCCCTCCCGATAGCTTTCAGGCACAATGTGAGGTACCGGTTTTGACCTCTAAAGCCCTAAATGGTCCAGACCCTCGCATCTCTGAAAGATAGTCTTCCCCATTATATCCTGTCATGAACCCTGTGGTCGGCTGGGAGCGGCCTCTTGCAGGTACAGCCTCCCAGCCAGCTTGATCTAACAAGGACATGCAGAGAGGTGTTCTCGGTGGCTGCCCTGGTGCTATGGAACTCCCTTCCACTGGAGAGTCACCTAAGGCCGATCCAGAGTATCTTCTGGTGGCAGTGTAAGTCTTTTTTTTGGTCAAGCATTTGGCAGGTGGGGATTCTTAGGGGGCCTGGGGTGAAGTTTCTAGGGGACTTTTATATTTTTGTGCATGTTATTTTTATGTATTTTATAAACTCTTATTTAGTAAGCTGTCCTGAGTCTTTGGGGAAGGGCAGGGCATAAAATTAAGTAAGTAGACTGCGTGGGGGAGAGCTGAGACCACGGGAACAGAGCCCCCTGCTGACAATGGGCCCAGAGCACTAGATCTCCTCCAGCGTGCCTTCTGCTTGGCCCAGTGTGTTTTATTTGGCCGCATGGTTCTCCCGAAGATCATATCAGTGAGCAGGGAAAATGAGGAGATATATCTATGGACAGAATAGGCCAGAAGTGGCCATTGCTGCGCAGGAAACTCCTGAAAAGGAAAACGGCCCCAAAGACCCAACCCCAAATATCAAAATCCCACCCAAACCATTTCTCTCTGCACAGAAGCAAATCCAGGACCGGATGAACACTGTGGACGCAGAGAGAGAAAGGCTCCAGGGTTGGAAACGGTACACGGGGAGCATAAGCCAGTGCCATCTGGTAAGTGTCCAAGGTTATTGCCCAACATGGACATGGGGGTGCGTTTCTGACCCTGCATGAGGGACACTGTGTAAGTGTGGAGGGCAGGGTATGTCTGCGTCTGCCCCATTGAGTCACTGACTGATCCCCCGGTCTCGGTGATTCTTTCCCTGCATTGTCTTTTGGACCAATCTGAGGGATGCTCTTCTCTAAATAACAAGAGGATTCTGTGACATTCCCCCTTCTGGACACACAGGGTTCTGTAAAATGCCCCCTAGTTCCTCCCACCTCTTTGACTGGACTTTTCCCTGTTTATATCANTGTGGGGAGGAGGAGGAAGGAAGAGTGCTGTTGGCTACAGCAGCCCTTGGGGAGGGAGGATTTCCCATAGGGAGAGGGAAGGGAGCTACACCAACCACAAAGCTCAGTAAAAGGGTGAAAACAAATGAGACGATAGCCGACTGGATTCCGGGGCACTCTAGGCTTTTTGCTGGCAACTCGAGGGTAACAGCAGACCTGCATGTGCAGAGGCTTGCATGCAACCTAACTGCCGAAATGTGGACATGTAGGTGCGCATTAGCCAGCCCGGTGGCGGGCCCGCAATGCCCCTAGTCTCCGCTCTGAGTGGCGGATGGACGGTGGCCATGTGGCAGGTGGGGGCTAATGTCTGGTGAGCACCTAATAAATGGGCAGGTGGACACCCACCTGGTAAGGGCTAATGTGGACTCTCCTCTCGTTTGTTAACACCCTTCGCCTCAGCCTGTGTAGTTATCAACCCCGCCGCCACCCCTGTCTCTTCTGTGCTTTACTCCCGCACCCCCTTAGCCTATTAACTCCTCAGCCACCCAGGGTCACCGGGCGGGGCATTTACTGGCACTGCTGCTGGGAGTGGGGCAGCTGAACAGGGGAGAGGCAGCCTCTGCAGCAGCTTAGAACAGCAAACCCCTAGTGTCTGGCAGGATCGCTGCTCAGCCCCAGCAGAGAAGCAGCTCCCAGGATCCACACAGTGCCAGCTTGCCCAAGATGGTGGCCTTTATTGGGGCAGCATTGCTGCTGTGGCAAGATGTCCCCCTGGCCCCTCAGCATTCTGTAGTTTCCTGACTCTGGGGAGTGGGTAGAACGGCGCTTAATTCATATTTTTTTAAAAATGAATTGCCAGGGCCCAAGCCTGCCCCAGAAGCTGTGCCCATCTCCCCAGAAGCCATGCCCCCCCCAGCCAAGAGCTTGTTAGAGCAGCGGAATAGACCCTATTCTCCAGCAAGCCACCCGGCCACTGGACTAGCCTGCCTCGCTACAACTGAATTAGGGCTGAAACTTGCCCGCGCAATTCTCAAGAACCGGGTTCGCGACGAGATTTCCGAGAACAAGAAGGAGTTGAGTCGCCTGTTTCTTGATCCATTCTTGCAAGATTCTCGAGAGTTTTAGACGTCGTCTGCACATGTGCAAACCAGCCATCGGGGGCCGCACATGAACAGAATAGCCGCGGCGGTAATTCCGCACATGCGCAGAGCATGCAAGAATCTTGTGAGATAGATAGATATTGTTTGTTGTGGCCGAGGCCATAAATTCGAAAAAAGACAACCAAACAAACAAAACACAAGCTTAAATACAAAGGCACAAAAACATTATAAAAAATACTTTAGTTTCAAATACATGACCATATTGTAACAAACTAATAAGGGAAGAGAGACAACCCTCTCAACCCAAGTTTAAATAGTAACCCTAACAGAAAACATGTGCCATAACTCAACTATCACTGCTCAGGGGTTGCTTAAACTGAAGAAAAAGAGTACGGAGGTTTATGGCAGCTACTAAAAACTGAGATACAGCTTCTAAGGTGAATAACTCATCATCTGCCAGAGTCAAAATGCATAAGTTTCGGTCTGTGCGACCAGGAAATTTCTGGAGAAAACCAGAAAGATATTTGGAACTTAAGGAATCCTATAGATGGCATTGGAACAATATATGGGAAGGTGTTTTCACATGATGCCGATTGAAAGGGCAAAGTCGCTCTGAGAAATCAATAGCTGAAAAGCGGCCCTCCAAAACCATTGAAGGCAAAGCATTAAATCTGGCCGACATAACAAATACTTGCCTCGAGATGAAATTGATGAACACAGATAGAGGGCCATACGGTTACTGGGCGTTACACAGGGGAGATAGTTCACAAGATGGCGAGTGGCTCTAATTGATCTAATCTCTTCCTGAAATTCCCTATCCTCAACCCTAAGCATAAGGTCCTTGAGCACTACCGCCAGCTCCTTCCCCAACCAGTAATCTGGGCTAAACCTCAGCTGGCGCAGGAATAACTCCACTGGTAGCTGCTATGAGCTCTTAAATGGCTCATTGATCCAATAATTCACAAGTCCGCTAATATGGGAGTTGTGTAATTTTGCCCCAAACTTAAGGGCACTGATCCAAGCCATAGTGGACCATCTAAGCTGCCCGGTCTCTTGCCTGATGGCCGCAAATGCGGTAGCACCAGGAACCCACAACAGCCTCTGCAGGAAGCGTGCCTGCAGCACACTATCCAATTTCCCCAGCTTTGACACGAGATGGGGTGCCCAAACCTCAGCCCCATATAGCAACTGAGCCCGAACTCTAGCATTTAGCACCTTAGTTGCTGGGAGTATAGCCCTCCCCCCCCCCCCCCCCCAGTGTTACTATAAAGTCTGAGTAAAGAAAA
>QEPC01004742.1:74976-92554 GCA_003113815.1 Sphenodon punctatus
TTTTTTTTTTTTTTTTAAGCGCCTGTGTCGGGGCCGGCCAGCCGGGGGGAGTCCTGGGTCCAGGAGGGACATTGCCCCTCCCGCCCTAGGGGGCCCACTGCCCTTGGTCTGCACATGTGCAAAACAGCCATGGACAGAATAGCCGCGGCGGTAATTCTGCACATGCACCGAGTGTGCGAGAATCTTGTGAAATATGCAGAGCATGCGCAAGAATCTTACGAGTTTCTCACAAACGATAGCGAGATCTCACCGGGTTTGCAAGAATCTCACACCATTTTCACAAGAACAATTGGCATTCTCATTCTACTCCTATGAGTCTAAAACGTTTTTTTGTGATTTAATCTATATGATAACCAACACAGGGGGTGAGGTGGGGCAGGAAAGTTTAACCATCCAGTTTGTTTTTTTTCCTGGCTTTTATTTCCAACCCCAACATGGCCACTATCGGCCCTTTCCTGGTCTTTCACCTTTGGGGGTGCACATTCCTCCTGGGAACATTTCCCAGGGCTTAGCCCCCTTTGAATTGAGTTGTTGAGGCTGAGACTTGGCATGCCCCCTTCCCCAAATTAAGCCTTGGGGTAGAACCACTGCTGTTGCTTCCGAGCCAGAAACCTCCGAATACCTGGATGAACCGTTTCCAGCTGAAGGGGGAGCTGCAGGGGAGAGGAGGAGAGCTTAGCACAGGGGTGGGGAAACCTTTTCCACGTGTAGGGGCCACTCTGAAAATGAGTACAAGTTCTGAGGGCTACACAGAAACTGGGGGTGCTTACGGGTTGTGCTCAAGAAAGGGAGGGTCCAGATCATGGATCTGTCCCCCAACCTGAGCTTTCCAGTGCTAGGGGGATAGTTCCAGGGGCCAGATTCAGGAACTGGAAAGGGGCCATATAAAAACTTGCCATGGGCCATGTTTGGCTCCCAAGCCTGAGGTTCCCTACTCCTGGCCTAGGAAGCAAGGAAAAGGGGGGGGAAGCCAGGGATGGGAAAGGGAGAAGTGAGGGACTACAGTTTGGAGTTGTGGGAGGATTAGGGACCATGGAGAGGTTGAGGGTGGTGTTGGGGTGCAGGGGGAGGGAGTAGAGGCCAGGCAGAGGATTGTGGGGGAGAAACATGAGGTGAATGAGAGGAGGGGGGGGGAGTGCACCAGTGATTGGGGAGTTGTCACAGCTGGTCAAGCAAGAGGAGAATACCAGTAAGTGCAGGGGGCATGGCAGAGGGGGGTGAGATCACCCGGCAGAGGGGGGTGCTGTTGGGTGTGTATGAGAGAATGAGGCGGCCCTATGGGGACTGAGGGGAGGAAAGGTGTGTTCAGAGCCAGCCTCCATATTTGTGGGCCATGTGTCAAGCCTTCATAATTAGCATCATGTAAATGATGCTAATTATGCATAATTGCATAATTTCCAATAATTGCATAATTTGTCCTACTTGCATACACGCCTTATCAGTCCCACCACTTACCCCTTAGGCTGCATGCATTCCCAGCTGCGGTGGCAGAGGGAGGGGCGAGGCAAGACGAGGCAGCGGGGAGGAGCCGGTGCAAACGGGGATCTGCCGCGGCTTCCCTCGCGCATGGCAGGGCGCAAAAAACATGTGCGAGAGAAGCTGCTGCAGATCCCCATTCGCACGGGCTCCTTTCCTGTCAGCCGGCTCCTCCGCGCTGCCGCGGCTTCCCTCGCTCCTCCCGCTGCCACCACCGCAGATGGGAATGCAGCCTTAGACTCCCACACACTTGCTCACGGGGGTTTAGGAAGAAGTGGGGCTGGGGCTGCCACCCCTAGGCGCCAGGCGTAGGCTGGTGCGGGGCCGTGTGCACTTGCACCTGTTGTCCATGCCTAGGGCCGGCCCTGGGTGTGTTCATGGTTGGCAACGTGCACGATGCAGGTGAGAAAGAAAGAGGAGTGAGAGCAACGGGGAAACAAAGAAATGGGGGTGAGGGGGGTGACAGGGGAGCGGGAGGGAGAGAAGACAAGGGGATGTAAAAGAGGTGGTGAGTTAAAATTGCAAGCCTGCCAGGGCAGGGACCTAGCTATAACTCACCTCTTTCGCTCTGCTCTGTCGGACTCCTTATCCTGCTGAGCCACTATTTCCTATACCTACGGTCTGTTTACCCTTATCCTTGCCACATGGACCTGCCTGCTGTCATTCTCATCGTAACTAAGCCAAGTACGTGCACCTGAGACCTCACATCTTCATGAATGTTAGACCCCTTGTCTCTCCCTCTGTTCCCCTTCTATGTCTCTCCCCCAGCTCCTGTCTCTCAGATTGTAAGCCCTAGGGGCAGGGACCGTGTCTATTTTATTACTTTGTAAAGTGCCAGGTGCACTGCTGGCGCTATATAAATGTATGTTGTTATTATTAATAATAATAATAACTAACAATTGTTAAGCACCAGGTACATTGCTTGTGCTATAGAAATACTTAATAACAAAGAGTGGGAGATGGGTGTCCACATGCCCGAGGGAGAGGGAATGTGGGGGAAGGGGGGAGGTTAGGCAAGAGGGCATGGAAGGAATGAAGGTGGGGGTGTAAACAGTCATGCGCAAAGGGGCATTGAGGACATGCATAAGGGACGCAGTCTGGGGGGAAGGGCTCATGAGAGGGGATGGAAGAGGAGAGGCTGGTGGAAATGGATTATTACCTCAGTAATCTGTTGTGTACTCCCCTGAGGCAATCAAGACTGGCCGCTGTCAGGGACAGGATGCTGGGCTAGATGGATCATTGATCTGACCCAGCAACGGCACTTCTTATGTTCTTACGACCTAGAACAGAGGGACAGGGAATGGGGGAGCATCGTGGCCAGAGCGGGGCTGCTGGGGAGGGGAGACCCGGGCGTCCCAGGGCTGAGCTCTGCCTCTAATGTTTGGATTTTCTCTCTCTTCTCTACAGCGAATGTGACTCTGGACCCAGACACGGCTCATCCCAATCTCGTTGTGTTTAAGGATAGAAAAAATGTGGGATTTAAATGGCAAAACCCACAGCTACCTCTGGCTGCCGTTCCCGAGAGATTTACTTCTGTGTCCTGCGTGCTGGGCTGTGAAGGATTCACCGTAGGGAGACACTACTGGGAGGTGGAGGTGGGGGAGATGGGAGACTGGGCTGTGGGGGTTGCCAGAGCGTCTGTGAAGAGGAAGGGAGAGATCCGCTTTGGGCCGGATTGGGGGATCTGGGCTGTGCAGCAGTGTGGAGGACAGTACCGGGCTCTCGATTCCTCTGAGATACCCTTGTCCCTGAGCAGGCGCCCCAGGAGGATCCGGGTGTGTCTGCACTATGCAGAAAGAGAGGTGGCATTTTATGATGCTGATACCAGGACCCCGATCTTCCTTTTCTCATTGGCCTCATTCAGTGGGGAGAGAATCCGCCCATGGTTCTGGGTGGGGGACATGGAATCCCCACTCAGACTGAGTCCCTGAGACCGACGTTACAATGATCCCATATGCTCTGGGTGCTGAAGGAGAGGCACCAGCCACGTCTGCAGGGTCAAATGATTCAGGAGCGGCCAGATTTATGGGGCACTTGATCTAGTCGTTGTTCTCGGATGTACTTTCCGGATCCCTCCCACTGGCTCCGGTGCTGCAGGCTGGGACCCCTCCCACTGGTTCCTAGCTCTGGGGCACATCAGTAAAAAGTCACAGAAGTGGAGAGGAGCGTGCCCCTCACGAAGACCCTTCCCTGCCACACTGAGTTGCTCTCCTAGTCGCTCCCCAGAGATACTCCTTGGAGCACAAAGTCCGCTCTCCTCCCTCGCGGCAATCTCTGAGAGGCTCGTCCCCCTCCTCCCGCCATCCTCTACTAAAGACTAGCTCATGATCTAGCTGTACATTGCAATCCACCTCTTGGTCACCCCCTAAGCTAACTCAGCAATGCCCTTGCCTTGAAAGGACAAGAAATAGCCGTACCATGTAAATATGCCTCGATGGCAAATGTCAGTTTAGAAGGCTACACACCCTTAACCTCTATGCTGGAAAGAGGTGGGTCAGATCTCCATCATTTGCCTGTGGACCTAGCCAGGTGGGTGATTGCTCAAGACTGGTAAGTTTGATCCCTACCCTGGCAAGTTTGGCCACCCCCTACTTGACAGAGCGTCCAACTCTTGTTCTACATGAGCCTGTGTACAAACCTTGCGGGGGGTGTAGACGTTCACCTCTCTGGCCGGGTGCCACTGGAGACAGCAAACTATCCCATGCCTGGAGACACTGGCAGTTTTTACAAGTCCGTGTCTCCAAGTATGCTGTAGTTCTCCCGTGCCTGCTGTTTCCAATGGTGCCTGGCCGAGTTCTGGTAGCGGAGGGGACTTTGGCGAACTTGTTGAAATAAATGTTTATCTTGCAAAATGTTACAGTGAAGTGGCTGGGAAGCCCCAGTTAAAGGTACAGCTGAGTTTCCAGTCCCGGCTGGGAGACACTGGTTTTGTATACACAGCTCTATGCATAGTACTGAGAAACTGGAAACGATGCAAACGATGCAAGCAAGTGAAGTGACTGAAGCCACAGTTAAAAGTAAACCGGAGTTGTGATGGCAGATTGGATTTTCTATGGAAGTGGGTTGGAGATAGCAATGACTTTAAATACACACATTTTTTTTGTGGAAAAAAATAAACAATTCAAAAAATGGACATGGAGGCTACCATTTTTGTACAAGTTACAAGGTGATTGACACTACACCCACATTTTCTCAGAGCTTGTCCAGCTAGAAAATTTGGACGCTCATGAAGAAGAATTGGTTCAGTAAAAAGATCTCCACTCTCTCTCTCTCTCTCCTCTCTGGGATCAACACAATTCAATTCAGTTTTATTAGGCTCTAGCTTTCGCCATGACCAAAAGAGAGGCGAGAGAAAAGAAAGAAACAAAATGAAACACAATACAACAAAGACAACATCTCACAATTTACCCAGATGCATACAATCATCTGGTACCTTCTCCATATGCACACACCATACATCCGAACAGAAAACCAGGAGAGGAGGATCACAAAACCTCCATAATTATATTCCCATCCTAGTTTCTTATATCCCTACTTTCTCTCAAATCTTTATATTACAATTTTGTTGTTTAGGCCTTAGCCATAACAAAACTTGAACAAAATTAAACAATAAAATCCATATAAACCATATATATCAAAACACAAATATACAAGAATAGATACAAAATATAAAATACAATTACAGGCACCAGTTTGTACAAATTATAATTGCATAGGCTTTAAGCCCCGTTTAGAGGTATTAGTATCTTACATTCAGTGGCGGCTTACCCTTCGCGGGGGTTACGGCGCCAACACTTGTCCCCTGTCTGACCATCCTCCGAGCTTAATAAATCTATCCATTAGTTTATTTAGAGTACGGGCATTTGCCATGAGCCAGCATCAAAGACAAGACAGACATACAACATACAAAAATAAAACCTAGCGTAGAATTCACCCACAAGGAGCACCATAGCAACAACCAATTCACGTTTATTGGGATCACAAAAAGGGTTTAACCCTTTCTTCCCTAATTTTTGCTGCCAGTATAGCATATGAGGCCACAGCAACCAATACCTGCTCACTACTTGATGCTAAAAGGTAGAGGACTTTTTGATCTTTAGTGAGGAACTCCTTATCAGGGAGCAGGGGGTACAGCCATACTTGCCTCAAATTATCATAGAAAGTACAAGTAAGGAGAGTATGATATAAATCCTCAATCTCAGAATTGCCACAAGGGCAAAATCTTTTGTCATAGGGTTCCCCACCCCCATATCTTCCCTGAAGAACAGCTGAATCATTCAATTGTAATCTTTAATAGCATAAACGCTCTCCGCAGATTTTTTGGAGTCAACTTGTCCAAGCATTCCTCAAACCCAAAAACAGTTTTAAGAAGAGGGTACTGAGGAGCTGCTTTCCATCCTGAGGCCTGTGCCAAGTCAACCCGTTTAGCAACATCCTCTGCCCCGGTCTTTACCAGCCTTTGCCGGCATAAAATATCCAGCCCCAGTAAATAATTAATTGTGAGGCTCAAATTTTGCAATTGATTTGTTATTTGTATAAGCCAGGGGTAATAAGGAGCTGAGTCTCGCTCCAACTTTTCAGAAAGACACAAAGCAGGTAGGTCCAACTTGCTTCTAGAGTATAATTTTAAACAGTAAGAAGTAGACAATTGACTACCATGGCACGCAACAGATAACATCCCTGTCTCAGATCGCAGGACAGCAGCTGGAACGCTCTGCGGAACACCCAAGAGCCCTCTCAGGAACTGGTTCTGGACCACATCAAGAGCGCCCAAATCAGTTCCCGTCACAGTCTCCAACCCATATGTTAATAATTGCCCTACCTTAGCTTTGTATGCCTTTAAAATGTGCAAGAGAGGCATATCCCTAGATTTTGCTGCTAGTCTTATCATAGCCCTAGATACAGCTTTGACCTTAAGGATGATTTGAATTTTATGCCTCTCCCAACAAGTATTAGCTGAGAAGGTAACACCCAGGTAGACATAGGAGTCTTACCTGGGCAAACTTCTGGTCCTTAATAGGCCAGGCATATTTAGATTTCTTTTTGCCCATAACCATGACCTGTGATTTCTCTGTGTTTATCACCAGCTCATTCTTTGTGCAATACACAGCAAGCTGATCTAATTGAGCTAGGAGACCTTTCCGTGACTGAGAGACCAAGACTATATCGTCGGCAAAAAGAAGCGCTGTAACCTTCCTAGTTTTAATTTTTGGTGGATCCCCTTCAACCATAAGTAGCTCGTTGACAATATCGCTTATGTATATATTGAAGAGGATAGGGGCTAACACACAACCTTGCTTTACTCCCTTTTGGATCTTAATATAATCGGAAAGATTCCCATTACAGTCCAACCTTATCCGAGCCCTATTCCCTTTATGGAGCTGGATCAGTAGGTCAAGGGCTTTCCCATCAATACCTAAAGCCGCAAGCTTTCTCCAAAGTCTTCCCCATGAGATCGAATCAAAGGCCTTTCTTAGGTCTAAAAGGCAAGGAACAAACGAGCTGCCCTTATCTTTGTATATTTAATCACCTGATTAATATTTGTATTATAATATAATAAAATATATTTGTATATTTAATCACCTGATTAATACTTCCTTCATGGGCCTGTATTATCTGTTCATGACCTTTAAAGAATGCTTGGCTCCAAAGTAATTCAAAGAGACTAATAGCTTGAGATGTTGACCACTTAGCGATTACTGTACAACTGTCCAAACACACTTCCCCAGTACCCATTTTACCTAAATCTAAGGATGATGATAAAGCAATCCTCACAGTCAAAGGCATGTGATCACTTTCGGGCCTTAAGATGATTTTAAATTGAGAGAAACGATGCCAATGCTGTATGGGTACAATAATATAATCCACCACTCTTCGGCCGTTTGAATTGGCAAATGTAAACTCTCCTTCCATATCCTCTGGGCTGCTCCCATTTAATGGGACCAGACCACAAGCGCTCAAAAGTCTGAGCATACAAGCCCCTGCCTCATTTGTTTGATGATCTCTGGACTGTCTTAGCGGAGTCACCGCTCCATCAACAAAACTTCCATCCACGAAAGTGGTAGTTCCCTGACCAATCCTGGCATTCCAGTCCCCTACGAGCACAAAGATTGCCTGGGGATAATTTCCTTCTAACATGGTCAAGAGTTCCTCAAGCTTCTCCCATACATCATTGGCATAATATTTTGAGGAATCTGGGGGAATATATATGTTTAGGAAAATAAAGGACTCTCCACCAGGAGCAGTCCAAAGGCCTAGCAGGAACTCATACCTGTCAGAAACCAAGGGTCTATATATCCTTGCGAGCCTATCCTTAATTAGAGTTACCAACCCTCCAGATAAGCACCCCTTTTTACGAAGTTTAATGCCAGGGTTAGAAAAGGTTCGATATCCCTGAACCTGGAAGACATCATTCTCTCCAAGCCATGTTTCCTGGAGAAATACCAGATCATATTGGTTCACAAAATCAATCCAATCAAGATCAAACATTTTGGCCTTACATCCAGAAACATTCCAAGACATGGCCTTTAGCTGGGACTGGCCAGAGGGATCATTGTCACTCTTTTTCTTCCCACTATCCACAGGCAGCAAATCTGCACTAGTAGTGGGCTGCGATGCCCAAAATGGACACGTGGTACCCCCAACATGCCTCCAAGCTTCCACGGCCAGATGGTTTATGGGGTCCCCCATACATTATTATTATTATTATTATTAACAAACATTGATATAGCGCCAGCAGTGAACCTGGCACTTTACAAAGTAATAAAATAGACACGGTCCCCCCATACCCTAGGGCTTACAATCTGAGAAATACATCATTTCTGGGGATCTACTATATTCTCTATTCCCACTTCTACAAGTTTACCAGTTTGCCTAAAGCTCTGTTGTGTCTCCACCTGCTGCCCAGTACCCTCTAGGGGATTATACATATCTAGGCCAGCAGGTTCAATCATTCCTTCCAATTTATCGTCTAGATTATTGGTTTGTACGGCCTCTTTAGATGCACTATTATGGAGCATATTTTCCACATAAATAGGGG
Organism: Sphenodon punctatus; assembly: GCA_003113815.1. NCBI lineage: Eukaryota > Metazoa > Chordata > Lepidosauria > Sphenodontia > Sphenodontidae > Sphenodon > Sphenodon punctatus. The sequence goes on from QEPC01004742.1 coordinate 83,492, forward strand.
GATCCTCTACAGATCCAAGCTCACCTTCTGATAGATACCGCGTAGCAAGAAGGCTTTCAGGATCATTTAGAGGGCAGTAAATCCCTCTCCTAGCCTTAACATCCTGCACCTGAAAGTTCAAGGAGAGACGAGGTAGGCCTCTCCTTAGAGCATCAAGTTTTTGTATAAAATGATCCTGGTCTACAATGGACAAATCCTCAAAGGATATTAGAGAGGGGATCTCTCCTATGCCTCTCGCAGCATTGCCCAAATAGTTCTTAACCATCTCTCCTAGAGCCAATGAGACCCCATGATTTGCCGTTTCTGTCTCCATCAAGAGGCGGTCCTCAGATTGTCCTTTATTATTGGGTAGTATCATTCTCCCTACTACATCATTACTTGGCAATGGATCAACACACTAAAACCTTTCCAAACATCAGACTTACCCCAGGATTGGACACAGCCCACGGGAAGCTCTTCCTCTGGCTACAGCTGAGGCTCACTGCTTATTGTGGTGTAGGCCCCAGTGATTGAGGGGTGGGATGTCTAGGGTCTCAGTGTGCAAACTTCACCCATTAAAGTTGATAGGAGTTTGACCATTTACTTCCATAGGTTCAGATTCTTGATGTCAGTGTTTTCAACTTCAGTAAATCTCAAATTCCCTCCCAAGTCCCACTTTAATAAAGGTGGTGTTATAGGAGGCCTTTAAAATTATTTTTAAATTATCGCTCCGCTGCCCTGAGCCTTCTGGGAAGGGTGGGGTAGACCTATAAATAAATACATACTGCTTTACCCTGACGATCTCTGTAGGTGCTATGCCCATACAACAGACGGTGCCAGATTCTTCTGGTCAATTCAATGGAGGGCTGGCGAGGGGACTGATCACTCCTGAGTTCCCATTGGTGGGTTAGTACTAGGGATGCCAGATATGCCAATTTCCAATGCAGGGCCTGCAACATGTATTTTTTATAAGTGTCCTGACATTTCTTTTGCCCTGGGAATGTGTTGCTTGCTACGGGAGAAGGCAACCAGATGTCACTTTGGCAAGGAGAGGGACATTGTGTACAGACGCCGCTTACTGGGCTAGAACAGGAGGGACGGGCTCTCTAGCTGCAGGGCGGCCTTAGCATTTGAGGAGCCCAGGGCAGAGATAAAATGGCCCCACCCCTTCCCTCGGCACTGCCTCCTCGGGGGCATTCGCTGGAGGGCCCTAGGGGAGTTTCTTGGGGGCCGCTACTGGGGGAGAGTGGGAGCCTTGCACCCTGCCTTAGTGAAAACGAGGCCCACTGTGGGGACCCCCATTTAGGGTTAAAATATGTAAATAGGGTTGCCATCTTTTGGTTGTTTTTTACCTGACACTTCCATTTTGGCCTATGGGGGAGTGTCAGGTTAAAACAAACCCACCACACAGGTGGCCACCCTATATTAGGGTTTCCACCTATGCAACATTTCAAGGAAAACTTATGAGAAATACACATTGCAGGGCCTGCACTGGCACCTTAGGCAACATGTATTTTTCATAAGTGTTCCTTAAAATTTTGCATAGGTGGCAGCCCTATATGCAAATGTTAGAGGAGATTTATGAGAAATGCAGGTTGCAGGGTTGCACTGGAGCCAATGCAGCCCTGCAACCTGTATTTGTCACAAGTGCCCTCTAAAACGTGCATATCTGGCCACCCTAAGGCTCCAGCCCCATGTAACCTCCAACAGGCTGGAAAGCGCAGTCAGGTCCCGTCTTGCTCAGCCAATCCGAGAGCGCCCTGGAAAGGGACACGCCGGTTTCCTGCTCCACTCGGCTGGAGGAAAACGAAACTTAGCGCTTGGTGCCAGTTCTCGCGTGGGGGAAGGGGAAGCTGCCATGGCCGCAGCAGCACAAAAAAGCGAAAGCTTCTGGGATGAAGCCACTTGCTCCATCTGCCTGGAGTATTTCACCGACCCGGTGTCCATCCCCTGCGGGCACAGCTTCTGCCGAGCCTGCATCGACCGGTGCTGGGGGGAATCGGAGACCAACTTCTCCTGCCCCCAGTGCAGAGACACCGCGCAGCAGAGAAACCTCCGGCCCTGCAGGGAGCTGGGGAGCCTGGTGGAGCGAGTGAAAGAGCTGAAGTTACAGGTGGAGAAAGAGCTGGAGGAGGGACCGGGTCTGTGCGAGAGACACCGGGAGCCCCTGAAACTCTTCTGCGAGGAGGATCAGGCCCCGATCTGCCTGGTGTGCGATAGAGCCAAAGAGCACAGGGATCACAGGGTCCTGCCCATCGAGGAAGCGACCCAGGATTACAAGGTAGGAAACCCGGGGATTTCTACTGCTCCCCTGCGCCGCCTCCTAGTGGGGAAGGGGATTGAATGGGGGGTTGCCCAGCAGCTTTGGGTGCCTCTCAATACTAAACTTTAGGATTCCCAAACCATCGGTCTGGTTTTCATCCTGGGTCCATGGCCAACTTCCTGTGAATGGAGATTGACAGAGGAAACTGGACCCTGTAGAGCCTGTTAGATCTTACAGCTGCCTTTCATAGGGTTGATCATGAGGTTTTGCCAGGACTGGGGGGCGAGGAGGTGGGCTGAGCTCTGGGAAATATTCCCACTAGGAGCGCGCACCCAGAAATGTGAAATGCTGACATTGGCCATTTCTGGAGTAGAAATTAAAGTCAGAAGAACCCTGCATGGTTTATTTGGCTTTTATTAATGACTTCTGTTCCCCAGCCCCTGCCATGGCCATCATAGAGCCTCCAATCACAAGAACTCCTGTTCTTAAATTCAGCTGTAGGCTGTAGAGAAGCGGGTTAGTCTAGCTGGTTCACTTCCTTGTTCTGGGACATGGCTTGTGAGGCAGGGGGCGTGGCTTGTGAGGCACGTTTGGGGCCCCGGCCAGTCATTTTTTATAAAGGAAACACTGGGTGTTGCTGTTGCTGACAGGGCTGTGGGAGGTGGCAGGGGTGCACAGCCCTGCGCTTGACAGGTTCCATTCATTCTTTTGGGGGGAGGTCCTAGTGGGTGGTGATTTGTTCCTTGTCCCCTTAGGGCCTTCCCTGTGGAGTCCATCTTGTCTCCCCTCCTATTCAATGTGTGTCTGAGGCTTCTGTGCGAGATCATTCTGAAGTCTGGCACAAGCTGCTATCAATATGCTGACGGATGGCTAGCCTCCTCTGGTGACACAGGTTCACCGCCTGGGAGTGCGCCTGGGTCCCTTGCTGTGCTTAGAACACCAGGTTACAACAATAGTGGCCAGGAATGCCTTGCTTTCCCCAGCTCTATCTGGTGAGGAGGCAGCAACCTTTTCTTTCTGATTTGGACCTGACCGCTGTCATTCATGCTTTTATATCTTGAGGCTAGACTAGACTACTGCAACGCGCTCGACGTGGGGCTGCCCTTGGTGACTGTTTGGGAGCTGTAGCTCGTGCAGAACACGGTGGCCCGGTTTCTTTAGGGGGCGGGGTGCTGTGAGCACGTTGCACCAGTGCTTCAAGAGTCTAGTCTACACCGGCTCCTTCCCAATAGCTTTCAGGCACAATGTGAGATACCGGTTTTGACCTCTAAAGCCCTAAATGGCCTAGACCCTCGCATCTCTGAAAGATCGTCTTCCCCATTATATCCTGTCATGAACCCTGTAGTCGGCTGGGAGCGGCCTCTTGCAGGTACAGCCTCCCAGCCAGCTTGATCTAACAAGGACATGCAGAGAGGTGTTCTCGGTGGAACTCCCTTCCACTGGAGATTCACCCAAGTCCAATCCAGAGTATCTTCTGGTGGCAATGCAAGTCCTTTTTTTTTTGGTCAAGCATTTGGCAGGTGAGGATTCTTAGGGGGCCTGAGGTGAAGTTTCTGGGGACTTTTACATTTTTGTGTGTGTTATTTTCTATGTATTTTATAAGCTCTTATTTTGTAAGCTGTCCTGAGCCTTTGGGGAAGGGAAGGGCGTAAGTACGTGGGGGAGAGCTGAGACCATGGGGACAGAGCCCCCTGCTGACAATGGGCCCAGAGCACTAGATCTCCTCCAGCGTGCCTTCTGCTTGGCCCAGTGTGTTTTACTTGGCCGCATGGTTCTCCCGAAGATCATATCAGTGAGCAGGGGAAATGAGGAGAATTATCTATGGCGATAAGAGGCCAGAAGTGGCCATTGCTGCGCAGGAAACTCCTGAAAAGGGAAACGGTCCCAAAGACCCAACCCCCAAATATCAAAATCCCACCCAAACCATTTCTCTCTGCACAGAACCAAATCCAAGACCGAATGAACAGTGCGGACGCAGAGAGAGAAAGGCTCCAGGGTTGGAAACGGTACACGGGGAGCATAAGCCAGTGCCATCTGGTAAGTGTCCAAGGTTATTGCCCAACATGGACATGGGGTGCGTTTCTGACCCTGCATGAGGGACACTGTGTAAGTGTGGAGGGCAGGGTATGTCTGCATCTGCCCCATTGAGTCACCCAGTCTCGGTGATTCTTTCCCTGCATTGTCTTTTGGACCAATCTGAGGGATGCTCTTCTCTAAATAACAAGAGGATTCTGTGACATTCCCCCTTCTTGAACACACAGGGTTCTGTAAAATGCTCCCTAGTCCCTCTTGACTGGCCTTTTCCCTGTTTGTATCGGTTAATCATAGGAGGAATTAGAAACCGTGAGACAGAAGTTTGTGTCTGAATTCGAGCAGATGCACCAGTTTCTGGAGGAACAAGAATGCCTCCTGCTGGTTCAGTTGGGAGAGTTCCAGGAGGAGCTTGAGAAGGAGCAGAAGGAAAATGCCACCAAACTCTCGGAGGAGATTTCCCACCTCGGTGACCTGATCAGAGAGATGGAAGCGAAGCACCAGCAGCCAGCCAACATATTCCTGCAGGTGAGAACTGGGGGAAATTGAAATGGATTTAGAGAACTGAGAAAAGTGGTGGGGGGAGAGAATGCTTGCAAGGAAATTTGGGCTAGGACTGCTGGGGGCAGTGCTGGATCCAGTGGCTGCTATGAGGTCTGCTGTCAGCAGCAGCTTTCATCCCTAGTGCTCTCCGCTCTCCTCCGTATTGCATACGTGGTTTTATTTTTTGCATTTTATCGTAAGCTGCCCTGAGCAGGAGGGTGTGGGCTATAAATGCGTCGAAATAAATACAGGTGGGGCAGGGGATCCAGACAGGGAATGCAGCAGCGAGGGGCAGAAACTGGGGAGGGAGCTTTGAGGGGGATCTGAGGCCAGAGCAGGTGATCAGCACATTGCAAGCCTCGGGCCTCCTTGAGCTGTCTCAGTTTGGGGCCCCCAAATGTCTTGCCTTCAGACCCAGATAAAATGCATCTCTGCACAAATGGGTCCACGTTACTGCAGGGTCTTTAGTAATGAATCTATTTTCACCACATCTCACCGGTGAGAGCACGGGTGCATCTACATTGAGGCCCTCAAGCCTGGGGCAACTCACGCTCTCTGGTGTGGCTGCATCCCTTGCCACTGGAAGGGGTTGGCATTCTACCCTAGCTATGCCCCTGGAAGGGAGACTGGTCTACATTGTAAAGGTGTGGGACTGGGGCACAGAGCTGGAGTGACTTGCCCAAAGGGGCTCAGGGAGCCTGTGGCAGAGCCAGGAACTGATCTTGGCTCTTTCAAGGCCAGGGAAGTCAATGATCAAATCCTCCCTCTTGCCCAAAGGGCAGAGCTAGTCTGTGGTGACTGGAAATAGCCCCAGCAGGATGGCTGGAAAGGAGAACAGAGATCAGAACAGGCTTGGTTCAAGAGCCCCTAAGTCCATCGGTATTATTGCCGCTCCATAAGTGAGCATTGGCTGAACTTTGGCCCGAACTGGAAGCAGTGCAAAGTAAGTTCCTGAGGCACCTGCTGAGAATCTCTCCAGGGATTCCAGGAGCGATAGCGAGATCGGAGACAGGTACTCTCTCAATAGCGTGCGTCGGGAAGCAGGCAAATTTGAATTACTGGGTGAAATTAGGTGCTTACGATGAGGGCTCTTTGCCGCTGCGATGCCTGTATGAGGAATTACAGCGCGATGGTCCTAGACAATATCCCTGGCTTATCCATCTGTTTTCCAATTTGGAAAGCTTGGGCTTTTGGGGTCTTTGGGGGACTGACTCTTGCCAAGTCAAAAAGCTTCTCCATGGGAGAGCAGTGGATATTGCCCGCCAGGATGACCTGGTTGTGGTGGCAGGCTGGAAAGCAGCCCCTTGGTACTCTTGCTTCAAAGAAACCCATACGTTTGAATCCCCGGCTCTTTGTAGGAGCTTTGTGTGTTTAAGACTGCAGCAATTTCGCTCGGCAGCTCTGCTGGGTAGATATGCCGCCCCGCCTTATGCAAACCGCCTCTGCATCTGTTCTGCTGCGGCCGTGGAAGACCTGCCCCATGTTTTGCTCCACTGTCCCCTTTATGAGGATATTAGAGCGCTCTGGATCAATCCATTGCTGATCGGAAAGGAACATCTCCCGCCTCACCTCCAAATCCAATTCCTTCTGTTTAATGAGGTGGAAAAGAGAGTTAATTGGGTAGCCTCCTTTGCATACCTAGCAGCTAAGGTTAGAGAGGAGGCATCTTGAAGGATAAAACCAGTTAAATAGATGGGTGATTGTGGGCATAGAGCTTAACATGATACCAATATTGACAGATATAGGCATGATATGTCTTAATTGACCTCATTGTTTTATTATTTTTAGATTGGTCTACCAACGTACTTTATATTAGTAATGTTAGAGGATGGTGATTATACTTCCAGCATGGTCCTGTCCTGAGTTTTATTTATAGTGGATCATGATCCATCCTTGTGTTGGTAATTTTGCAAGTATAACATCACTACGAATGCTGGTTAAGACCATATTTTATTTTATTGTATTTTGTATTGTATTTTTGTATGTTTCGGATCATGGCGAAAGCTGGCATCCTAATTAACTAACTAACTAAGAGCCCTAAGTGTGATGTCAAAAACCGACGCCCCCTTCTTCCAATAGAGGTTATTGGATCTGGCCAGAACCCGGTTTCTTTGTGACATACAGTTTTCTAATTCTGCTGCTACTAATCATTTCTATAGTGCAACTGGGCATATGCAGCACTTTACAGTCACAGATTTCAGGGACAAGTCCCTGCCCAGTGGACAAGGGTGAGGGGGAACACAGGTGTACACGCATTCCCATTTTACAGAGAGGGAACTGAGGCTGAGAGGTTGTGACTTGCCCAAGGCCACCCAGTGAGTTTTTTTTATGGCTAGGGCAGGATTCGAACCCTGGCTCCCCAGGTCCAAGTCCAGCAACCTTATCCACTTGATCTGCGCTGGGAATTGGATCGGGGTCGTTCGACCCTGCTCGTTTGATTAGATTAGTCGGCTGCGTTTGATACCGTTGATCATGAGAGGTTGGTGATGCGCCTGTGGGATTGTGCAGGGGTGGGCGGGACTGTTCTTGAATGGTTCCGCTCCTTCCTGACCGGAAGAACCCAGCGAGTGGTGCGTGGGGGTTATTTTTCATCCTAGCGAGACCTCTCGTGTGGAGTCCTGCAGGGTTCTGTCTTGTCCCCTCTCCTGTTCAATGTGTACATGCAGCCGCTCGGCGAGGTGATCAGGAGGTTTGGCGTGCGGTGCCATCAATATGCTGATGACGCCCAGTTGTACCTCTCTTTTTCAGCTGACCCAGGCCCGGCAGTCTCGGTGCTTACCCCGGTGTCTGGCAGCTGTGGGGGACTGGATGAGGGTTAATCGACTGAAGTTGAATCCTGACAAGACGGAGGTGATGTTGATGAGTAAGGTGGTGGAGATGGCGGCCCCCATTATTGATGAGGTCTGCCCGCCACTAGTCTTCCAGGTACAGAGTCTGGGGGTGCTCCTCGACTCGCAGCTCCGCCTGGATGCTCAGGCGGAGGCTGTGGCGAGGAGTGTGCCTTCCGTCAATTACATCTGGTGAGACGGCTTTGGCCGTATGTTTCGGACTCTGACTTGGCCACTATCATCCATGCTTTCATCACCTCTAGATTGGACTATTGTAACGCACTCTACGTGGGGCTGCCTATGGTGACGACTCGGAAATTGCAGCTGGTGCAGAATGCGGCGGCCAGTCCGGGAGGTGGAACTGGGCCTCCGGGAGCACATTACCCCGGTTTTCCATTCTCTGCACTGGCTGCCGGTAGTTTTCTGGGCCCGATTCAAGGTGTTGGTCTTGGCCTATAAACGGCCTAGGCCCTACCTATCTGCAGGACCGCCTCACCCCCCCAGTTTCTGGATCGGCCCCTGCAGTCATCCGGGGTTGCCCTGCTCAAGGTCCATCGAGTCTTCCGGGGGGAGCCACGCAGGGGAGGGCATTTGCGGTGGCCGCACCACGGCTGTAGAACTCCCTTCCGGTGGAGGCCCGGTTGACCCCGGATCTCCCCTTCTTTCGAAGAAGTTGTAAGACCTGCTTGTTCCGCCAGCCGTTTGGTGGGGGAGGTGGGTGATTGGGTTAGGGCGGTGGGTGGGGCGGGATATTATTATCCTTTTAGGAGTTGTTTTTAGCTTTATTGTTCTGATTGTAAGCCGCCCCGAGCTGCCTGTGGCAGGAGGAGCGGGGTAGCATTTTATTTATTTTATTAAATAAATAAATACACCACACTGGCTCTTGTTTAATTCTAACCAACACTTTAATTTTCTGTTGCTCAAAATACCTATTTTTAATATGTTCTTTGGTTCCCAAAATATAAACTTCAGATACAGTTTTTTTTCTAAGATGCTATTATGATTTGTTGAGTTTTAATGTGGGGCAGTTTCAAAGGGACAGTTGCAGGGAAGAGCTCCAGCTGTTCTGTACAGAGAACTTGCCATCAAATTCCCTGGTGAATGGGGAAACCTGATTGAAAGTCACTGATGAGTAATTCTCATAGTTACGCTGCAAGCTGAGTTTCTTCCTGTCTCTCTTTCTTTCTCCAGGATATCAAAAGCACCTTGAGCAGGTAGGTGGCTCCTCCTCACTCCTTAAACTGTACAGTTACCTTGGGAAGGTTTGGGGGTGAAGGCAAACCCACATCTTCTAAAGAGATAAAACATAAAGTCAGTGGGGACGATGTAAGATTCAGATTTCACCACTGAAGTAAGCCCTGGGATTAATGCCTTCTACCTTGACTCTTTCCCTAGTAGCTTTCGCGCCCCCCCCCCCCC
>QEPC01004742.1:92585-111814 GCA_003113815.1 Sphenodon punctatus
CAAGGTCTCTGCAGGAATCGTGGTGGGGATGTATCCCCTGTGTCATGTTCCCCCTCATCTCCTTCCCCTCTGTCATGGGGAAGCAGATGAGATTGCCATAACGATTCTTTCTGCCTTTACCGTCTGTGAACTTCCCTATTGCTCGTTAGCCCGAATATAGAAACTAAATCCCTTCTGTGCCTGGGGAACTGGCCACCTGAGAAATGGGGAGCTGGGGTGGGGGCTTCCCCTCCGGGACACTGGTCACTGCTTTGGGCAGCAGGGAGGAAGAATCTGCCCCCGCCCCAGTGTCCGTGGAGCAGCCGGTGTGCTGTGAGCAGGGATGGGTTCTTGGCGCAGGCCAGGCGCACACAGGGACGCATCGCACCCACCAGCAGGGCCTGGACTGCTTGTCCCCCATGTATTGGTAACTGCAGGGATGAAGCCAGACCTTGAACTGGCCAAGGGGACTAATAAGCACTAACGGGGGCGTTTTGCCCAGAGCAGAGCAATCTGCCTCTTTGCTCTTCTTCATGGGGACTTGGTCTCTCTCCAGAACATTTTAGAAAATGATTGTGTCGTTGTCAGCTGTGCAAGTAGGATCAGCTTCTCCTGGGAGAAGCTTGCCTGACCATTGCTTAGGCTACACCCGCTGTGGGGCTGGGACCCAGTGAGCCGCTCTGCCCCCAGCAGCTCCTAGAGGCCTGGAGCTTCACAGGGTAGAGCAATGGAGTAGATTTGCAGGGTAGAGCAATGGAGTGAAATTCACAAGATAGGCACTAATACCACATTTTAATTTAGTCTCCTCTCTTTTCTAGGAGCAACAGGGAGGTGTTCCACCAGCTCCCAGGGATTTCCATCCAGCTGGAGAAGAGATTGGGTGGCTTTGTCCACAAGCTTGTTCTTCTGCAAGAAAGACTTCAGAAATTCAGAGGTATCAAGGAGAGGGACTGAGCCTCATTTCTGTGTCTGGGGGGAGGAGCTGGGCCCTGGCCATTGAGTTGCTCATGGAAATGAGCAGGGTTCAAATCCTGCCCTGCCATGAACTCCCTGGGTGACATTGAGCACGTCTCAGCCTCAGTTCCCCCTCTGTAAAATGGGAATGTGTGTGTCTGTCGCTCTCTCCCTGTGATCCCCTTACCATTGTCCATCTTAGATTGTAAGCCCGCTTGTCAGGGACTTGTCTCCAAAATCTGTGACTGTAAAGCGCTGCGTATGCGTAGTAGCACTTATAGAAATTGGTAGTATTAGTCATAGTAGTACATTTATTTCTTCACCCTTCCCGTAAGGCTCTGGCCGGCTTACAATATACAAGACACATAAAAGCATTTAAAATCCCTTTAAAAAACCAATCCCAATCCCTAACCTCCTTCCCTCAACCCCACCCAACGTTATCCCTGCCTGCCCAACACCTGGCCAACCAAAAAGGTCTTGCATCGCTCCAGGAAGATGACCAGGCTCGGGTTTAAACAAATCTCCCAGGGAAGACAGTTACGTGGGGTAGCCACCAAGAACACCTCTCTGTGAGACCTGGTGGAAAGGCGGTTGCCTGCAAGAGGGTGCTCCCAGCTAACCTCAGAGGCCATGATGGGACCAGAAGGATAAGGTGGTCCTTCAGCTATTTGGGCCCCAGGAACGTCGGTCTGAGTTCTAAACGCAGCAGGTGCGGATTATGCATACAGAGCGACTCTGCAGAATGTGAAAGTAGATTTCTTTACTTCTTCGAATGGACGCACGCTCTTTCTCTCTGTGACTCTCTCTCTGTGAATCTTTCCTTTGTTTCCTATGGATTTTGTCCCAGGACTGGATTATGACTCTGGTCTCGAAGATGCAGAAATCATGGCAGTAAGTTATTAACGTGCAGCTCCACCTCTCGCCTCCCTAGACACTTTCCCCGCTGAACTGAAGGAGGCAGAAGCTGCGTACCTGGCAGTGGATGCGCATGGACACATTATGGCGATGGTAATGAAAATGACCGAGGCATCAACTCCGCAGAAAGGTGTGTGTTCGGCCCCGAAGGGACTTGAGTGGTGTGCAGCTCTGGCTCAACACGAAGAGCAAACTCTCTGGCTAATGGGGAAGGGGCATAAACACGCCAGTCTGTTAACCCTTTAACTGCTCCAGGGCTGCTGTGCTGAACAGAGACTGGGGAGCTTGGGGTGCCTAGTCATAATATTCCCTTCCTGACCAGCGATTCCCAGTCTCTTCCCTCCTCACCCCGAGAACTGTCTCGGCCCCACTGGGGACGGAAATTTGAGCCTGATGCATTGGGCTGCTCTGGCCAGGAATGCATTTCCACCCTTGACAAGCCCAGTCAAGTCTCATTGGGCTTTGCCTCTGAATCAAAACTCCCACCTTTCCCTTTCTTTTAAGGCTGGTTGCAAAGAGGGAGGGGAATCCCAGCTCCTGCCCCAGCCTCCCTAACCAAGCCAGGGCTAGCTATTTCTCCCGGAATCGGGATGCGGATGGGCAGGAGAGCACAGCTATTACAGGGAAAGTAGTGGGAGTTATTCACAGGAACGAGAGAGGGACCGACTGATTCACTCGCTTACTCTGTCTCATAAAAGGGGAGGGCTGGCAGTGCACCCGCCTGGACTCTGAACACTGATTGGGTGGCCAACCCACCTAGAAATGAGTTGCCCAGTCTCCACCCTCCCACCAGGCTTGCTCTGCCTCCACTTTGCACCTCCTGCTAACCAGGCCTGGGGGTCTCCTCCCGGTCTGCTCACTTGCCCTCACTTCAGCTTCCCCATCTCTTTTTTCTGCTGTGGAAAACCCCCCAGTCCCTCTACCTCGTCCCTGCATATCTCTTTTCTCCCCGCCCCGCCGCCCTGTGGGAAGGAGGGATCTGCAGCAGGAAGGGAAAAATAGGGCAGGGAGGAGGGTTAGGATGATGCCAAGAAACGAGAGCACCTTGCCCGGTGTGTGTGGGGAGGAGGAGGAAGGAGGGGTGCTGTTTGCTGCAGTAGCTCTTGGGGAGGAAGGGGACCTACAGCAGCCACAAAACTCAGTAAAAGGGTGAAAGCAAACCAGACGCTAGCGCGCTGGAGTCCGGGGCACTCTAGGCTTTTCACCCGCAGCCCTAGGGTAACGGTGGACCTGTGTGTGTGTGTGTGTAAGCTTGTATGCAATCTAACGGCCGAGACACGGATGCGTGGGTGCACGTTAGCCTGCACGTTGGGCCCACAACGCCCCTGGACTCCGCAGGGTGGACGGTGGCCATGTGGTGGGTGGGGGCTAATATCTGGTGACGGCCTAATAGGCAGGTGGGCATCCACCTGGTAAGGGCTAATGTGAACTGTCCTCTTGTTTGTTAACACCCTTCGCCTCAGCCTGTGTAGTTATCAACCCCGCCGCCACCCCTGTCTCTTCTGTGCTTTACTCCCGCACCCCCTTAGCCTATTAACTCCTCAGCCACAGAGGGTCACCGGGCGGGGCATTTACTGGCACTGCTGCTGGGAGTGGGGCAGCTGAACAGGGGAAGAGGCAGCCTCTGCAGCAGCTTAGAACAGCAAACCCCTAGTGTCTGGCAGGATCGCTGCTCAGCCCCAGCAGAGAAGCAGCTCCCAGGATCCAGGCAGTGCCGGCTTGTCCAAGATGGTGGCTTTTATTGGGGCAGTATTGCTGCTGTGGCAAGATGTCCCCCTGGCCCCTACGCCCCCTCAGTGCTTAATTTATAATTTAATTTTATTTATTTTTTTAAATGAAGTGCCGGGGCCCAAGCCTGCCCCAGAAGCCGGGTCCATCTCCCCAAAAGCCACCCCTCCCAGCCAAGAGCTCGTCAGAGCAGGGGAATGAACCCTGCTCTCCAGCTAGCAACCCAAATTACTGGACTAGCCTGCCTCCCTACAGCTGAAACTCACCCTTGCAAATCCTGTTGAGAACCCAGTACTTGACAAGATTTACCCCACAACAGATTACAGTGAGGTAATCCACGGCCACCCACCTCTCCTCTTCCTTCCCCTCTCCTCTTCCTTCCCCTCTTCTGAGCCCTTCCCCCAACACCCCAGACTGCATCCCTTCTGCATGTTCATAATGCCCCTTTGTGCAGGACTACTTACATCCCTTCCATGCCTACTGCGACTCCCATCCCCTCTCCCTCTGGCATGTGGGCACCCATCTCCACTCACATGGAGGCAATCAGGACTGGCCGCTGTCAGGGACAGGATGCTGGGCTAGATGGATCATTGATCTGACTCAGCAACGGCACTTCTTATGTTCTTACGACCTAGAACAGAGGGACAGGGAATGGGGGAGTGTCATGGCCAGAGCGGGGCTGCTGGGGAGCGTGAGAAAGAGACCCAGGCGTCCCAGGGCTGAGCTCTGCCTCTAACGTTTGGATTTTCTCTCTCTTCTCTACAGCGAATGTGACTCTGGACCCAGACACGGCTCATCCCAATCTCATTGTGTTTAAGGATAGAAAAAATGTGGGATTTAAATGGCAAAACCCACGGCTACCTCTGGCTGCCAGTCCCGAGAGATTTACTTCTGTGTCCTGCGTGCTGGGCTGTGAAGGATTCACCGTAGGGAGACACTACTGGGAGGTGGAGGTGGGGGAGATGGGAGACTGGGCTGTGGGGGTTGCCAGAGCGTCTGTGAAGAGGAAGGGAGAGATCCGCTTTGGGCCAGATTGGGGGATCTGGGCTGTGCAGCAGTGTGGAGGACAGTACCGGGCTCTCGATTCCTCTGAGATACCCTTGTCCCTGAGCAGGCGCCCCAGGAGGATCCGGGTGTGTCTGCACTATGCAGAAAGAAAGGTGGCATTTTAAGATGCTGATACCAGGACCCCGATCTTCCTTTTCACATTGGCCTCATTCAGTGGGGAGAGAATCCGCCCATGGTTCTGGGTGGGGGACATGGAATCCCCACTCAGACTGAGTCCCTGAGACCGACGTTACAATGATCCCATACGCTCTGGGTGCCGAAGGAGAGGCACCAGCCACGTCTGCAGGGTCAAATGATTCAGGAGCGGCCAGATTTATGGGGCACTTGATCTAGTCATCGTTCTCAAATGTTCTATCAGGATCCCTCCCGCTGGCTCTAGTGCTGCAGGCTGGGACCCCTCCCACTGGTTCCTAGCTCTGGGGCACATCAGTAACAAGTCTCCGAAGTGGAGAGGAGCGTGCCCCTCACGGAGACCCTTCCCTGCCACACTGAGGTGCTCTCCTAGTCGCTCCCTAGAGATACACCTTGGGGCACAAAGTCCGCTCTCCTCCCTTGCCGCAGTCGCTGGTCCCCCTCCTCCCGCCATCATCTACTAAAGAGTAGCTCATGATCTAGCTGCACATCATAATCTACGGCATTCTCAACCTGGTGCTTGGGGAACCTGTGAAAGTGCTCCCCAAGCCAGCTGGCAGGAGTGCTTCGAAATAGTCCTTCACCCATTAAAGCCAATGTGAGCTAGGATTAATCAATTTATTATCTCAATTTCCATTGAACTGAATTAAAATGAATTGGAGAGCGGAGATTTCATCTATGCATATTTATGCAAATCATTAATGCAGATTCTGCCGTGCTCCCAAGTAGTCACTTGGGTTGCTGTAGTGCTCAGGACTGGGAAAAGGTTGAGAATCCAGCCGCCTGCCCTAAACTAACGCAGAAACGCCTTTGCATTGAAACGATACAAAGTATTTGTACGCTGTAACTATGCCTCTACGTCAAATGCCAGTTCGGAAGTATTTCTACAAGTGATACGGCTTCTCTGCCACCTTAACCTCAAGACTAGACTACTGCAATGCGCTCTAAGTGGGGCTGCCCTTGATGGCTGTTCAGGAGCGGCAGCTGGTGCAGAACGCGGTGGTCCGTTGGGGTGGGTCACCAAGATCACATTATACCGGTGCTTCAGAATCAGCCCTGGCTTTCAGGGCTCGGTTCCAGGTGCTGATTTTGCCCTACAAACCCATAAAGGGCTAGGCCCCTACGTATCTGAAAGTGCACATCCTTCCTCATGTTCCGTCGCGGCCTCTGAGGTCTCCGGGTAGGACCCTCTTGTGCACAGCAAAAGTGTATAGAGAGGCATTCATAATTGTGGCACAGCCACCAGGAAGCTCCCTTCCCTGGGAGTGTGGGCTGAGCCCCAGCCTGCTTACCTTTCAGAGGCAATGTAAGACTTTACCAGATGGGCATCTGATAAGCCGGGATAGGGTCTGGGATGAGGGCTAGACGGTGTGAGCCTCTCGCACCCAGTGTCCGCGGCCTTGGAGGAATGACAGCATGTTCTTGGCTGCTAAAACAGTAAAGAAAAGAGGCCATGACCAGGCTGGAGACACAACTAGCACCGACTGGCTCCTTTGTCCCTGCTGTCTACGGCCTGGATCCCCCTACTCGCTCTGAGGAAATAGACCTGGGGCGTAATTGATAATCTCCCTATTAGTGATTCTTAGGAACAAGGTGCCTTTTGCCATCAGCAAATGGAGTTGCTGTTTGATGTGAGTCACAATACAAGGAGGCTAAAGGGTGGGTGGGGTGGATCTTTATTTTGTGTGGAGGGAGGGAGCTAAACCGGTGTCTCCATGGCTTTTTGCAGGCTTGTGCATTGGTAACGGGCTGGGTTCAAGGTAACGGGAATTGCAGCCAAACTTGGTCCTTTCCAGGGCACCAAATTTCATCTCCCTGAGCCCCATTCAGGGGCTTTCATCCAGTTTCGGTCACATCAGGATTTAGAAAGACAAGGCGTCCCAGACTCTATATCAGCCCAGTGGTCCCTCTCACCCAGCATCCAATCTCCGCCAGGGGCCGGCTTGGCTTGCTTTGGAGCAAGGATGTCAAAGACATCAGTTTTGTTCCGCCAGCTGGTGGCAAGCAACATCTGGCTGATCTTGAACTTGCCAGCAATTGTAGAGGATTTGGGTGAGGGGGCGCTTTCCTCCTCCCACTCTGGTATGAGTGCAGGGGCGTGGCTGTACTGGAAAGAGGTGGGCCAATCTCCATTATTTGCGTGTGGACCGAGCCAGGTGGCTGATTGCTCAGGAAGACTAATGCCTGAGCAAGTCTGATCTCGACTCTACCCTGGCAAATCTGGCCACCCTTGCTTGACAGAGTCTCCAACGGTGCTTCTACGTGAGCCTGTATTGGTGCAGTTTTGAAGATCAACTTGTTGAATGTTTTTAGTTGGGTAAATAAATATAGACGGATTAAAGAGGTTGAGTGGCCCAGCTTAATATTACAGTCTATGCTACAAGGTAATCTTACTGCACTGAAATCGTAGTTAACGCTCCTTGGTGCAAATTCAGGAAGGGTCTAAGACAAGAGACAGGGTGGGCGGAACTGACATGAGACAAAATCACGGCAGGGGGGATCACATTAAGTCCCACTCGTACGTGTGCGGGTTTTGACTTCTTTATATTTTGGGCTCTGTCTCCCGTCACTGAAATCACAGTGGGAATGGGTCAAAAGCCCTTGTAACAAATTGACATAGGCCCAACTAAGATGCTAAACTCCCTGCTATAATGTGATTGAATCAAAAGTGCTTCTCTGACACAAATGTAACAGAAAGCATACATTGAATTTTATTGTATTTAACTTTGTTACAATGTAACCAAGAGGACACACTGGAGTTATAACACTTGGAATATAACTTTTGTAGGCCATTATGGCTGCTATGTAGGATTATATAGAATGCTAGAAACTAGGCAAGACACTATTAAGCACATGTGTTAATGCATTTGATTCAAAGAACAAAAAGTATTAGGAAGGATAATCAGAAATTGGTCAGAGAGAGAACAAATGATGCTGGAGAATTGAGCAGGACCTCATGTTCCCCAAACAACCTATGTTGATAATTCACAGAAGCAGAGCTTCACCTGATCCCCCGGGCGTGCTTGTGGCTTGCACAAACAGCGTGCAGGCAGCCTAACTCAGAAATATAACAAATTCATCCAGTGTGGGGTTGTGTGTGTGTGTGTGTGTCTCTCTCTACAACCAGCAGGCATCCCAATAACTAACTCATATGGAACCCCGGTTATTCCTACGCGTGACAAATCCAACAACTGCAACCCAAATTCAAAAGGGACGACGGTCTCGGGTACTCTCAAGAACAGGAGCAAACCAGCTCATATGGGGTCAAACCCCCAACTCTTCCTCATAACTCAGAGGCTGGGAGATTACATGCATCCTTCCCCCCCCCCCCCCCGCCCCTTCCTATATGGGAGATGCATGATTCCTGTTTTTCCAAGCTGTGGTTTGTTCCCCCCCACGTTCCCACCTCTGCCACGGTGTCGCTGACTGTATTTGGAGAAAGCCTGATTTAGGCTGTTTTTATATGGGATACACCCACCCAAGCACCCAGCTGGTGGGTGTGTACTCCTGTAACCCATGCACCGCCCATTGCCGGGGAGGGGGGGGGAAATCTGGGCTGCTCCATATGGAGGCAGGAGCACACACCCGGCCTGTCTAAAGCCCTCCCGCCACTAGAAGTGCGTGTGTGCTCCACTGCACACGCACGGACCCACCCCATGGCCATGCCTGTTTAAAAATGGCCTTAGTTTTGTTTATGTCACTGTTCACACAACACCATTCTCTCTTGCAAGTTCACCACTTGTCTTTGATCTGTGCTTGTCTTACCCTATAGCAAAGTATTCACACATCCCCTCTCTCTCCTTGTGATATTTCACGCAAGGCAAAGAGAAAGGAAATCCCTGCGTGTTATGTGCTAGAAGTAGCAGGGGGAAATATAACAAGAAAAAAGCCCTGCTTCAGGACTCTCTGCCCAGATCTCTATGGTTAGTCCGAGAGAGGTAGGAGTCCCATCATTCAGAGTCTCCTCCCCAGTAACAAAACTAAGCACATGCACCTGCAGTTTCTCAACTTTGTGTGTGTTGCCCATTTTCCTGTTTTACCTAGGTTGTAAGGCCCTTGGGGCAGGGACCTGCCTCGAATTACAACTGTACAGCATTAGGTACATTGCTGACTCTGTATAAAAAATAATAGGAAGTGAAAAATTGATTTTTTAAAAATTTATTTAAACAATTTTATATCCTGCCAAGGCAGCTCGAGGCAGCTAACAATCATATACAGCATCAAATACAATAATGCTATCATAAAATCCCAGATTAAATAAATCCCAAATCGCGGAGCAATAACCAATAAAAATAACATACTCACCCTAACCCTCCACCCCCCAACCTACCCATCTCCCTTGCCAAAAGCCAGGTGGAACAGCCAGATTTTACATTGACGTCAAAACAAGGGGAGATCTGGGGCTCTGCCGGAAGGGAGTTCCACAGCCTGCGTGCGGCCACTGAGAATGCCCTCCCCAACGTTGCCCCCCAGCATACCCTGGGGACTTTGAGGAGGGCACCCCCCGATGGCCGCAGGGGCCGAGCCAGAGCCCGGGGAGTGAGGTGGTTTCGCAGATATGTAGGGCCCAGGCCATATAGGGCTTTATAGGTAAGCACCTTGAATCAGTCCCAGAAGACTCTAGGCAGCCAGTGCAGAGCTCAGAGCACTGGTGGAATATGCTCCCGGTGACCCATCCCCATAAGAAGACAGGCCGCTGCATTCCGCACCAGCTGAAGTCTCCAAGCCGTCACCATGGGTAGCCCCACGTAGAGTGTGTTGGAATAGTCCAGCCTTGAGGTGATGAAAGCATGGATGATGGTGGCCAGGTCAGCGTCCAAAATATACGGCCAAAGCCATCTCGCCAGATATAATTGGCGAAACGCATTCCTCGCCACAGCCTCCACCTGGATATCCTGGTGGAGCTTAGGATCGAGGAGCACTCCCAGACTGCGGACCTGAGGTGCCAAGGAGGGACACGTCCCATAAATGACGGGGGCTTCCACCTCCTCACTCTTACAGACCAGCATCACCTCCACATTATCGGGATTCAGCTTCAGACAGTTTACCCTCGTCCAGTCCCACATGGCCACCAAACACCGAGTAAGCACCGAAACTGCTGGGCCCGGATCTGATGAAAATGAGAAGCAGAGTGAGGTGTCATCAGCATATTGATGGCACTGCACACCGAACCCCTCACGGCCTTGCCCAGCGGCTGCATAGACACATTGAACAGGAGAAGGGATAGAATAGAACATTGCAGGACTCTACATGTGAGGTCGTGGGGGGATGAAGAGCAGTCCCCCAGCACCACCCGTTGAGTTCTCCCAGCCAAGAAGGATCGGAACCGTTCAAGCACAGTCCTGCCCACCCCGGCTCGGACCCACAAGCGAGTCACCAACATCTCGCTGTCAATGGTATCAAAGGCCGCTGATAGATCTAACACTCAAAGTGGCTTGATGAGAGTTTGTTTAAAGGTAAGTACCTCCTAATGAGCTTTAACCTCACCTGTGCTCACATGAGCACATGAGGTTAAATAGAAGAGAAAAGATGGGCAATCACCTTTCCCAACAAACAAGGTTAAACTGGGAAGGGAGACTGCTATTCACATGGTCATGCTTGTATTTATTGTTGAGAGGAATACTCCTTAGTTACCTTACTTCATGCAGTCCTCTGCTGTACCAAAACCCCTTAATGCTTCATCCCTTGTGTGTCTCTCGCACAGAATTTCTGCCTCACTGGTTGCTTGTTATCCCAGCTCCCCTTGCTGGCAGTTCCCAGCAAATTACCAAGGAAGGAGATCAGGGCAAGAGAAGAACTATCTAACCCTTGATCGCCCCTGCTCATGAGAACAGAGGTGGAGGGAGGAAATAATTCCTGGATATGGCATGCTCGTGAGAACACTCCCTACACAATGACCCATTACTCTTCCTGTTCCCACTTATTTTCCTGCTTGTCCGTTCATAGAATCAGGCAGATGCCGAGAGGCAGGAGATTGTGTTTATATTTGACCAGGTGCACCAGTCTCTGGAGGATCACGAGTGCCTCATCATGTCCAAGCTGGACAAGCAGTTAGAGAACCAGAGGGATATTGTTACTGCCCAGCTCATGGAGGAGATTTCCCACCTCAGCAGGCTCATAGATGAGATGGAGAAGTGTTGTCAGCCGCCTAGCGAAATGCTGGAGGTGAGAGAACGCGCTGGAGACACCTCACGTGTTGCTGCCCGAGGGAATCCTGGGAGTTCAGGATTCCAGATCTGCCACACACCTTGTGATAGAAGGTGTCTCAGTATCTTCAATGTCTTCTTCCGTCTCAATAGAATAGGGGGTGGGGAACGTTTTTCCCTCCAAAGGGCCACTTTGAAAATTAGTGCAAGCTCCCAGGGCAGCATAGAAGTTGGAGGTACTTAAGGGGTGCACTCAGCAAGAGGAGGATCAATTGTCATTGTCACGGGAGGGGGGTATAATGGGGAAACGGATGCAGGCTCCGGGGCTTCACTCAACCAACCCCAGGCGTTCAGCCAGGAGGTCGAAACCGCTCCCAGCTGCGCTTGTTAGATTCTCACAAGGAGAGTTATGCCCGTCAGGATATTGTATTGGCCCTTGAAATCTCCAAGAGATTAGGCCTATCTCATCATAGGGCGCCAAGCAATCTGTACAGGAGTGTTCCTCCTTTCCCACCACCCACCATTCACTCGCCAAAGGGGAAGGGGAGCTGGTGCTGGTAGTGGGGTTTTTACAGGGGCAGGGAACACGGGACAGGGAAAAGGTACTCACACGCCGAAAGGGGAAGGAACCCCCAGGAAGGGGAGGCAGACTCACCCTGGGCCTGAACGGCCCCACTTACTCACGCGCTGCAGATTAGGTACAGGGGGGTGGGGCACACACACGGTTTACCAAGTCTCCAGACATGGCACAGGGGAAAAGGGGGCAGGCAGGGCAGCAGTCAAGGATCACACTGAGTCGCTTCTCTCACAATAGGGGCCAGTCTTGAGCAGATCACTGACGCTGTGTGCTCCGCAGAGCCAGCGTATAAGGTGGAGGCCACGCCCCCTCGTTGTGCCTGGAGCCGCTGCGAGCGTCGCAGACGTACTGGCTCCGCCCCTGCGTTCTGCGCAGCGGCGGGGAAAGGTTTTTCCTGCAGTGCTTGTTGCGGTGGTTGCCTAGCAACTGCCGAGTCCCGTAGCGCTCCCGGAAGGGGTGCAGGTAGGTCCATGGCGGGGGGTGGTTCTGTGATCTGCGGCTCCCGCCCTGGCTGCCCTCGGGGTTCCTGCCGCCGCCGTGAGTTCCCTCGGGGGGCAGCCCTGATAGTCCTAGATCTGTCCCCTGCCCTGCCCCATTACCCTGAGCTCAGTCTTTCAGTGCTTGGGGACTGGGACTGGATCCAAGCACCAGATCCAGGAACTGGAAAGGGTAGGGTTGTCATATATGCAAACATTTAGAGGGCACCTATGCGAAATACAGGTTGCAGGGCTGCACTGGAGCCAATCCAGCCCTGCAACCTGTATTTTGCATACGTGCCCGCTACAAATGTGCCTATATGGCAACCCTAGGAAAAGGGGTCTCCTAAAATCTAGCTGTGTGGGGCACATTTGGCCCTCAGGTCTGAGGGTCCCCAGCCCAGCAGTGTAAGATCATTCTGTTGGGATAGGCACCTGCATTGGGGACAGTAGAGGGACTGGGATCCCATGTGAGGTGGGGGTAGGGGGATGAATACACTGTGCAGTTCTGGTTGCCCGATCTCAACAAAATACAGAAAAGGCCCCCCCCCAAAAAAGATGTTCAAAGTTCTCAAACAGTTTTCATACGAGAGACATCACTAGGCTGCAGCTCTTCAGCTTATAGAAGAGACAAGTGAGGAGGGATAGGATGGAGGTTTATAAAGTGTGTAGGGAGCAAATAGGGAGCTGTCCAGAAGTAGGGGGCATCCTAGGAAATGAATTGTCAGCAGATGAAAAACAAACAAAAATATGTACTTTCACACCCACTGCATAATTAACCCGAGGGACTCCTTGCCAGAGGATGATGTGAAGTCTAATAGCGCGACAGGATTAAAAAAAGACGTGGATCGGTTCTTGGGGGAACAGGTCCATCAATGGCTATTAGTCAAGTTGGTCGGGGACATGGCGGGGGCGGGATACCTTAAGAGCAGAAATGGATCACTCCTGTTGTGCGCTTCTCTGAAGCGACCAAGGCTGCCACTGTGTATTCCCTTCCAAAACAGTCTGGAACAAGTTTGAAGCTATTCATTCCAAGATTCCCAAAAGGGAATCATTACTGATTTTTAAAAAGTTTGCAGCCAGAGGCTCATGTCCGTAATGTCAATGGTCAGGCCAATTAGCGTGGCACTGAGCACCGTATTTTTCTCTCTTCCCTGTAGGATATTGGAAGACTCTTGAACAGGTCCTTGGCCTCCTTCTCACTCCCATGATCCTTCACTGGGATAGGAAGGGCATAGGAGGTTGCAGAAGACACACAGATCCACACAGCACAAGGAGAAAGTGTTTGGGGATGTGGTATGAATTCCAGTCCCAGCCTTCCTCCATTAATGGAAACCCTTGAAGATGGAGCTCTGGGGTCCCCATCTGAGCTTGACTGGTCCCACCACTGGGCTTCCTCCCATCCATCATCGCTGCCTCACTGGTGGCTTCTTATTCCAGATGCCCCTGCTGGCAGCTCCCTGCAACTTGCACAGGAAGGAGACCAGGGAAGAGAGGAGATTGGGGGCAGATGTAGGGCTGGGCTTAAAATTTACGGGGTCCGGGACGAAAATAAGATGCAACCTCTGTGGTCCCGTCCTCCATAGCTCCACCCTTTAACAATTGGTGTTTGCTTACAAAACCAAAGACATTGTCATGAAGAGATACTGGGATACATGTAAACCATATGTGTAATAAATATGTAAAGGAAAAGGGTACGACAACATGTAATGAGCTACGCTGAGAACTGGAAACTCGCTTCATGTAACCAATGTAAAATGGAAACTGCTAAGTCATTACAGGAATGACATTGAGAAATCAGGAAGGACTTGACACCTTCTTCAGACACTGATTTGCAAATGGATTTCTTCCTGCGGACATGACTGAAGGCACAGTCACCTGGTGGGAAAATCCAACAAAGGACCCTGGAAAAGTACTTAAGGGGGAAGACAAGACAAAGAGGGAGATCTTGACCATCACCCCAAGGACATCACATCTTACCAGCCAGAAAAGAGCTGCATCAAACAAGCTATGAAGTAAGGACTGATCTATCGGAAACTCTGAAGGCTTGTACTCAGCCAAGCTTTGCACCACCGGCTGAGAAACAGTCTGAAATATCCTTGGACTTTGATTAGGGTAAGCCCAAGTTAGGAGAATTCAAGTACAGATAGGAATGTGCTATTGGTTATGTTATTTTGATTTCTGCGCTCTTGAGTATAAGTTTGTGCGGCATGCTTATTCATGATTTATTCATTAAACTTCTTATAACTGAACCTATGATTGACTGATTTTTATTGATCTGACAAATAGGTCTTTTCAAAATTAAAGTAAATACAATACAAAAATACAATGATGCAAAAATAAAACACCAACAACATTTCCATAAATCCATATTCATCCCCAGATAATGAACCCATTAAAACATTGAACGGCAAGGTAATATTAAATGAGTACCAATTTACAGATGTAGCAAAAGCTCTAGCTCCTAGATGGAGCACAAGATCACACAGATGAAACATCTAGACAAAAATACAACCATAAACAGTTCTACTCCCTGGCAAGGCACTGGAACAAACTGTCCAAGCTCCTATCCAGAAAGGCAGCAACAATGGATTCATGTCCCCAACAGGACACCAAGAGAGCAGTCAGGGCTGCTATACAAAGGCAGCTAGTGAATATCTATTTGACAAACAAAGAGACGATAATAACAATTCCTGTTCCTTCCACAGGAAAAACAAACAAAACCATTTCAGGCAATGGGAAAAAAATATTATTGAGCTAGCACAAAAGGGTCTTTAAGAAATAGTTCCATCCAGCACTTTAGCCCTCTGATTTCGTAATTTCTGTGCAAAAACTGCAACGGATGCTACAGCATTTGTTACATCCTCACTGCTGTCCCTTAACAAGTAAATCAATATACCAACTGTGGTGGACCTACTAGTGTCCGCACCTGTAACATGGAACAATCTTTCCTTTATAACTGAACCTAGTGTGGTTCAGTGGAATTCCTAATCCTAACATTGGCCGGACGCAGTTTGGGTTAATTCTGTATTTACAAACACAGGCGAACCTAGAGAGAAAGAGTCTGTGCTGGGAAACTCTATGGCTGAAAAGGTGACAAGAAGGTACACCCATTGCAGGCTGAATCAGTTGCAGAGAGAGAGCTGGTCCAATGGGAGCTGCAAGCCAGGGAAACTGAGTCACACAACAGCCTAGAGTGGGGTAGTGAGACCCCAATCCCATGACAGACATGTATGTTTCCACACACAGGCACGTGCTGCAAACACAGGGTTCCCTGCACACATCTTGGCAG
The DNA here is from genome assembly GCA_003113815.1 of Sphenodon punctatus. NCBI lineage: Eukaryota > Metazoa > Chordata > Lepidosauria > Sphenodontia > Sphenodontidae > Sphenodon > Sphenodon punctatus. Next base: position 107,853 of record QEPC01004742.1, read on the forward strand.
GGGGGGATTCAGGGACTGGGGATTTACTGCAAGTGAGGGGAGCGGGGAGGCAGGGCTTTGCAGGACGCAGCCGCCACAGGGGCTGAGAGTTGCAGAGGGCAATGTAGAAATAGCCTATCCCAGGGCCTGTAGAACGCTGGGTCTGACGCTACCAGGACTCTGCAGAGCCCCCTCTGACCACAGGACCCGCACTATCGCCCCTGATGGACCTGGACAGATGCATTCCTGGTCCAAGCCACTTGGATAAGGTCAGGCTCCACGGTGACGGGAGGCCCCGACCCTCCTCATGGTGTTCTTTGATGTCAAAGAACTTGGTGGGGGGGTGGAGCATGGTCATAGCAGAAAGGGGCAGAGCTATGGCATTCCCTGCCCCTTTTCTGACATAGCCCAGAGAGTTCCATGATGACTTCACGGCTCTCCGAAAGGAGCAAGGCCACTTGCACACGTCAGGCCTGATGTCACAAAAGCCCATCTGCATTGGACTCAGACCCAAAACAACTGGGCTCCGGTCAGGCCCAGACCCAAATGTGGGGCCAGAACAGGGCTCTACTTGGAGCCGGACTTTGGAATTAACCCAGAGGAATTGGTCTTCCAGACAGCTCAGTCAAGCATGGATAGCATGAAATTCAGAGATCATGAGGAGAAAAAAATGTAGTCCGAAGAAGATGATAACACACCTACATTCCTTCCCCTCTAGTGGTGTGAAGGTGCTGTTCCAGAAGCTGATGGACATGCCGCCAGACCTGGTAATAAGACAGCAGAATTTCACCAAGGTAAATGCTGCACTCAAGGAGATTCTGAAGAAATTTCCAGGTAGGGAGAAGGGATCTCGAAGGCGATAATGAGAAAGGCACTTGATACTTAGTTGGTATTGGGGAAAACCCAGCCAATTCTGGAGGACCATCATGGTCCTCCAGAATGTTGCTGCAATCTCTTGTTTTGAGTGGGGGCCAGATGCCTACATCCCAGCTGGAGGGGAGCTGCTAATGCAAAGCCCATCTATATGGAAGGGAAGGGTAGCTTGTATATTAGGGAAGGGATAAGGCCCAAGGTGTTTTCTATGGAAACAGAAATTAGGATGATGAAAGGTAGAAAGAGGAGGATGTATCCGGGATTCATTGTGCCGGAAAATGTTGTCTTTAATCACTCTAGAATGGAAAATACTTGTGTGAAATAAGGTTTGCTGTGAGGCCAAAGTATTATCATTTCTAGCACCAGCAACATGCCTGACGATGAACAGTTGTGATAAGAGACGGGTCCCCGGCCCAAGTAGTTTACAGTTTGGATGGACAAGGGAGAGGGGAAACTAGGGGCGTTTTTAGATGGGACAGAAATGGTGGCTGAGCCCTTTATCAGCCGCCATTGTTGCCGTCCGTGTGAATCCCCGACACGCTCCAACGCTGGGTCTCCGCCGGGTGAAGCCAGGCCGGCGATCCTGCTCCCTTCAAGGCGGATCGCCAATGTGCCGGCTTTATGCCGCACTTCCGGGCTCGCCGGAAGTTGCGCATGCGCAGATACTCTCTGGGACGTGTCTAAACAGCAGACACGTCCCAGAGAGTATCGCAGGGGTGGAGAGGCGGCAGCAGCAACGTTGCCACTTGCCTCCCTCTCATCTAAAAGCGCCCTAGGGGAAGAGAGGAATGGAGACATGCATGAATTTGAGAAGTTTGCTTGGCTTAGTTACAAGGGGAGGAGAGAAATCCTGGTGGTATGAGGAGAAGCATCAATGGGCAATCTATGGGAGGCAGGGGTGGGTGGGAAGGGGCTAGGGCAGGGGTGGCCAAGTGGTAGATCACAAGCTAATCTCCATAGATCGCAGTGTGGGGAGTGGGGCCAACTTCTCAGAGATCGTCTCTAAGGAGGAGAATGGAACTGGTGTCCCAGGTAAGAGACGGGGCAGGGGAGCGGTAGAGTTTCTCAGTGCTATCAGTGCAGGCAGAGCATGTGATCTGTAGTTGGATATGGAATTCGGGGGGCTGTGGAGAGGGCTCTCTCTAAAGGGGAGGGCTCCTCTACATCCAGTTGCTGAGGTGTCCTACAGCTGAGACCCAGCAAGAGGAGTCCTGGCCTAGAACACTGGAGTCAGCAGGAGTCGTCCTAGGGCGTTTATAGACGAGACCAAAAAGGCGGCTGATCCTTTGATCAGCTGCCTTTCTTGGCGCTCGTCTACTCGCTGCGGCTGCTTTTTAATTTGCGTCGGAGGGGGCAGGCGATCCTGCCCCCTCCGACGCGGATTCCCGAAGTGCCGGCTTTACGCCGCACTTCCGGGTTTCGTGGGCGAGTGCGCATGCGCGGAAGGGCTCGCATGCGCACTCGCACTCTACGCCGTGTCTGAACAGCAGACACGGCATGCAGAGAAGGCGCGGGGGGGAAAGCCGGCATTTAGCGATCCCGCTTCTTAGCAGGATCGTCTATAAACGCCCTAAGATCACCTGAGGTTGGCTCCTGGATCAAGTGGATCAAGTACACTGTAAGTCTAGCCAGCCATCCCTAAGGTTGGGAAATCGTAATGAAAGAGGTGGGTTTTTAGGAGGGATTTGAAGGTCTGGAAGGAGGAAGCACAGTGGATGTTTCCAGGGAGGGACTTCCAGGCATAGTGGGTAGCATGGGTGAAAATCGTTTGGGGAGGAGGAGACTCATGTGGGTGAGGGTGGGTGGTGGGAGAGGAGTCTGGTGTAAGCCCAGTTTGGCCCCTTTTCTCTAGAAGTCTTGCTAGGAGCACAAGGCCCTGAAAGCTCCTCTCTCGACATGGTGACGTCTGCACTGGGGACGGCAGAGAGCATGAACGCGCTAGGCAAAAACGGAGAGTTTTTCTCAGGAGATTGCCCTGCTTGAGAGGATCAGAGTAGCTTCTGTGTGTGGGTAAAAGATGATCCCTCCATCCCAAACATGGATCTTGTGGATCCCATAAATATTTGCAACCAAGCCCCAGAATTCCATATCTAACGACAGATCACATGACCTGCCTGCACTGATAGCATCGCGAGACTCTAGAAACAACCACAGCCTAGCACCACACGGATGAAAAAGTCAGATGCAAAGCACGGATCCTGATGATTTTTTCACCAACTCCCCCAAATTCCATTATCTAGCTACGGCTCACATCCTTTCAGTCTCCATGCTGGTTGCACCGAGAAAACGGGAATCTGGTGTGCTCCTAAAAGTGGCCTGATCAGTGCTGTAGCTAGACGGTGAAAATTGGGGGGGTGGATGTGCCAGATTCCAGAATTTTTGGTTCAGTCCACGTAGGGGAGATATGATCTGTAGTTGATGGAAATTGGGGTGAAAAAAATCAATTGGTTCCATAGAAAAATAAGACAGGAAGGAATCCCAAGAGTCATCTAGTCAAGCTCCATCCCATGCCATTAAGCAGGATCCACGGGAACTACACCATCGCTGAGAGTTGTCTGCCTAAGGCCAGTGGTGGACCCGCTGCAACCTCTATTGGCAAAGCATTCCACCGCTGAACTGTGCTTGGAATTAGAAAATTAATCCTAAATCTTTTCTCCTTTAATTTAAGCCCATCCCCCCTTAGACCTGTCCTCACTGACCAGAAAGAACCAGGCACCATTTTGCTTAGAGTAACATTTTCCATATATGAATCCTGTAATCCTGTCCCCCCCGCTTTGATCTTCTCTTTTCAAGGCTAAACATCCCCAGTTCTTTCTATATCCTCCCAAGTTGTTCCCTCTATCCCCATTATCATCCATATTGCTCTCCTCTTTACCCTCCCCAGCTTGTTAGTATCCTTAAAAGAAGCTTAAAAACTCACCTCTTTCGCTCTGCTCTGTCTGACTCTTTATCCTGCTGAGCCACTATTTCCTATACCTACAGTCTGTTTGCCCTTATCCTTGCCACATGGACCTGCCTGCTGTCATTCTCATCGTAACCAAGCCAAGTACGTGCACTTGAGACCTCGCATCTTCATGAATGTTAGACCCCTTGTCTCTCCCTCTGTTCCC
>QEPC01004742.1:113096-126246 GCA_003113815.1 Sphenodon punctatus
TCAGATTGTAAGCCCTAGGGGCAGGGACCGTGTCTATTTTATTACTTTGTAAAGTGCCAGGTACACTGCTGGCGCTATATAAATGTTTGTTAATAATAATAATAATAATTAATAATTAAGTGCAGTACTCTAGATGAGACTTGGCCTGGACTGAGTAGGAAGGATCAATCACTTCTCTTCTCTTAGAGACAATGCTTCTATTAATGCAACCCAGAATAGAGTTTGCTATTTCAGCTGATGCGTCACATTGCCGATTCATCCTCTATATCCTCTGTTATAACCTTCACATCCTTTTCAGAAGTGCTTCTGCCCAGCCAGTCGACTTCCCCTTTTGTATCTGTACTTACTGATTTTTCTCCCTTTTCATCCCTAATGATCTGTGTTCCACCTGGCTTTTACCTTTTTGGCCTTGAGTATGTTTCTCTGGGGGTGGGAAATCCTAGAGAAAGTTTCTCATTTAAAAAAACAAACCCATTGGTTCCCACCAATAGGGAAGCAAGATGACAGGAAAATGGGTGGGCCTTGGACACCATGCTCTTTTAACCCTGTAACTGCTGCTGCCATTAGGCAATACAGAACAGTGGAGTGAGAAAGCGGCTGCAGGGCCCTGTATAGGGGTGGGCTCTGGCTCAGGTGGTAGATCACATGCTTTGCATGCATGAAGTCCCAAGTTCAATCCCCAGGATCTCTGATAGCATGCCTGGGTGAGGCCTCTGCTGGAGATCCTGGAGGGTCTTGGCTAGCATGCCTGGGTGAGGCCTCTGCTGAGGATCCTGGAGGGTCTCGGCTAGCATGCCTGGGTGAGGCCTCTGCTGAGGATCCTGGAGGGTCTCGGCTAGCATGCCTGGGTGAGGCCTCTGCTGCGGATCCTGGAGGGTCTCGGCTAGCATGCCTGGGTGAGGCCTCTGCTGCGGATCCTGGAGGGTCTCGGCTAGCATGCCTGGGTGAGGCCTCTGCTGCGGATCCTGGAGGGTCTCGGCTAGCATGCCTGGGTGAGGCTTTTGCCAGAGACCCTGGAGGGTTTTGGGTAACATGTCTGGGGGAGGCCTCTGCCAGAGACCTTCCAGGGGGACCCCTCGCTGCATGACCTGCACCCAGTCCTGGCTCAGCAGCAGCAGTCTGCTCGGGCCCCAGCCCTTGGCAGCCTGGGTGGTGGAGGAGGAGCTACCACCGCCCCAACCGCCTGGGTGCCTTGATGCCAGTCTGCCCCTCCCTGCTCGCCCCAATGTAGCACTGCTTGCCCGCGCCACCTGCCTGTGCTGCTGCCGTAGGCTACCTGTAGCGGATGAATCTCCTGCTGCTCTGTGGCACGTGCATGCGCCCATCGGGCCCAGCCATTTCCTGGATCTGGCATGCTGGGGAATGTAGTCCCCGCGTGGCAGATTCAGGAAATGGCTGGCTCCAGCATTCGCATGCGCGTGGTAGCACCACAGCCAGCAGGCCGCGTGGGACCTTCTCCGGTAGCAGCGACGTGGCAGGCCAGGCAGCAGCAGACAGCAGTAGGTGTGCGCAGGCAGGGGGGGCTGGCTGAAGTGAGTGTGTGAGAGCAGCACGTAAGTTTGAATGTGTTCGAGTTTGAATGAGTGTGTGTGACTGCGCGAGTTGGTTTGAATGAGTGTGTGAGAGCGAGAGACTAGAGAGAGGGTTTGAATGAGTGTGTGTGCACATGTGTTTGAATGAGTGTGTGTGAGAGATGAGAGCTTGTGTGTGAGAGAATGACTTATGTTTGAATGAGTGTGTGTGCATGATTGTATGTGAGTTGGTTTGAATGACTGTGTGAGAGACTAGTTAGTTTGAGTGTGAGAGGAGTGTGTGTGTGTGTAAGAGAGAGGTGAGGTAAGAGTGAGAGAGTGAGTGAGTGGGTGGGTGGGAAGGGCCACGGGGAAAGCAGGCGGAGCCACAGAAAGTGGGTGGAGCTGTGGAAAGTGGGTGGGGCATAGGAAAGTGGGCGGAGCTGAGGGCCCCCCCACATTTTGTCTTCACCCTGGGCTCTGCTATTTCTAAGGCCGGCCCTGGAAGAGAGAGCTGTAATGAAAACCCTGCTCAGCTCCAGCAGAGAGGTCGCTTCCTGGAACAGAGAGGCAGGAAATCGAGGGGTACCCCAGCCAGAGCAGGGGTGATGAGGAAGCAAGGTGAGAAATAACCCCAGTCTTCTACAGAGCTGAACTCTCCCCTCTAACACTCTGAGTCTCTCTTCCCTGCAGCCACCTTGACTCTGGATCCAGACACATCCAGCTGTCACCTCACCGTGGCGGAAGACTGGAAAACAGTGACCTTTGAACACATTGGCACATATTACCTAGAACGCCCAAGCGAGTTGAGTCTGGCATTTGCGTGCTGGGCTGTGAGGCATTCACCTCAGGGAGACAGTACTGGGATGTGGAGTGGGGAATGGGAAAGGCTGGGTCGTGGCAGTTGCCAGAGTCTGTGGAGAGGAAGGGATCAGTCAGCTTTAGTCCTGATGTGGGGGTCTGGGCTCTTCAGTATTGAGAGGGTCAGTACCAGGTCCTGGCCCATCTTCCAAGCTCTTTGTCATTGATCTGGAGTCCCAGGAGATCCGGGTAGCTCTCACCTACGACGAGGGGCGGGTGTCATTCCTCGGTGCCGACAAGGAGACCCTGATCTTCACTTTCCCATCGGCTTCTTTAAATGGGGAACTGGTCCAACCCTTTTTCAGACTCTCTGATGGATCATTGCTCAGACTTTGTCCCTTTGCATGGGGGTAAAAAATATCCCTCTGGCACACATGGTGAGAGGTTGGCCAGACTCCCGCATCCCCAGTCTCTATGGCACTGGAAGTCTTACTGTGTCTCTGACACCATCAAGCAGAACATGAGATTAGGATGGGCAAGCAAATAGCAGTGACTGGCCTGTTTGTCATTGCTCTCTCTGATCCTGGAGGACTTGGGGTGTGCAGGGATTGGCAGTGATGCTACAATGTGTAGCTCTCACCCCGTGGGCCTCAGGAAAGCATGAAAACTTCAGCCGTCATGTTCATTCATGAAAGAGAATTCTCCACAATCCAATGCCTTTTAGATTTGGGGGATGGTAACCATAGTCCTAGTGCCCTTGTCCTGGTGTCCCAGCCCTTCCCTCTGCTTCTCTGGGTATCTGCATGCCCTCCCAAACCCTTGTTTTCAGACTCTAATGCCACGGGAGCCCACACAAGCTTGTACTGAGCTGGGATGAAAGTTTCTTACCGAATAAAGTTTTAATTAAAAATGCCATTATTTTTGTCCATGCAAACAAAGTTTTCCCCCTTAAGTGGCCCCCTACCCTTGTGCCATCCCCCCCGAGGGACAAAGGGCTGCTGATCTGCAAGTGAAGTCCTTGTGCCCAGGTAATGGTACCCACACAATATATTTTTTTTCCTGCTGTAGAAGATAAGAATCCAAAGTGTGTCTGGAGGAGAGATATTATTATTATTATTATTAATAATATAACATTATCAGTGTTCAAAGTGCTTTACAATTCTTATCTAGTTCACCTTCACAACAATGTTCTGAGGTAGGTCATTATTTCCATTTTAAAGATGGGGTAACTGAGGCTGAGAGTGATTTGCCCAAGGCTGCTCGGTGAGTTTGTGGCTAGGATAAGATTTGCACGCAGCTATGGCATAACCAAGGTCTCTCATCTCCCTGCCCACAAAGGGACACAACTAAGAGGAGAGCAACAGCAGACAGAGAGAGAGGAGATAACTAGCCCTGAATGGAGGAAGGGAGAGGCACTGTAAGTCCTTTATTGATTATGCCTGTGAACCCAAGTCTCTCAGGTGCAAGTCCAACCTCTTGTCCACTAAGCTATACTGTTGCTTAGCAATATGTTTATGTTTATTTGTGCTGGCCTTAGCTATGGCAAATAGTGGAACAATTCAAGTTAAAGCCCATCTAAACTAATATATTCCCAATTTGCAACCGCATTTTGCAATTATATGAAAAGATAAATCCAACCGCATCAATAGGAAATCAATATCTTGCTCTAATTGCCTCTGCTCTTACAGCAAACTTAGCCACCGCTGCCGTGACCATTGCAGATTTATCAGAGAGGCAGTAGAACAAGAAATATATAGAAGGTGTGCAAAATATATAGAAGTTATCATATCCCAACTGCTGCCAAAGTTCATCTCGAGGGGGGTTACATATAAAGAACAAAACAGAAAGTAATGGGGAAGATCCTCAATCTGGCTCTTTCCACACGGGCAAAGCCTTAGAGCATAGGGCAGACCACTATATCGGCCCAGCGTCACTGCTGATGTAAAGAATTGGAGCCGGAGGGTAGAAAAAGATCTTCTTTGACGATGATCCAATAACTCCCTCAGATAATTGCACCCCTCCTTCGGGGGAAGAATAAATTGATAGAGAGGAGCAGAGTGGGCACTACTCGCTCGGCTCCTCAAGTTTTGGAGATCTACATCCCCAGTCCTTTCACCTAGTACTTCCCCCACCCCCCACCCCTTTCCACGTGAATAAGGATAGGAAGGAAAGAGGAAGGCCCAACTCACACATGCATCGTTTGGCGTATGTAGACCAAGGAAGCTCAAAGGTATTTAATTCATCCTGAAAACACCTAAAGAAGATTGTGTCGGGGGTGGGGGAATGGGCTAATTTTAAAGCATAATTCAATACACATAGCAATATGGCACATCTTCTGGCAAAACATCTTGGCTACCTATACACCACCTTCACTGTTCACCCTCTCTAGGGAAACCACTCTTCATTATTGGGATGCTTGCTGTAATGCAGGGGTGGGAAACAATTTCCTTCCCAGGAGCCACTTTGAAAATAAATACAAGCTCGGAGGGCTGCATAGAAATTGGGCGCAGGGGGTTGCTTAAGGAGCGCACTCGGGATGAGGCGGGTCGAGATCATGGATCTGTCCTCTCTTCCTGATGTGCATGCCCTCAGCTCTGCTCCCTTGCCCTGAGCTCAGTTTTTCAGTGTTTGGGGGTGGGGGGTAGGAAATGTGTTTAGGAGCCAAATTGAGGCACTGGGAAAGGGCCAAATAAACAATAGCTGCACCCCTGCACAGAAGTACTTTTCAGCTAGCTGTTTTGGAAGGGCTTTTTTAACTGGGAGAGGTTTGTTCTTAAACCGGGAGAGACAGAGCTGAGGGGAATGAAATGGAGAATAAACTCTTTCACTGAGATCAGTTGCAGCCAGTCTAAAAGCACACACATTTTACCTCTTCAAAACAGCCAAGCAATTCATACTTTCCTTAACAGGGTGTGGGGAATTAATCAATGCTATCTGTTTACCAAGAAACAGCAGGAATGGGGTGAGGGAGCTCGAATACAGAACTGACTATCCTACATGTGCAAACACCATGATTTGGGACCCTAAAATCCTGAGAACTGTTTGAGAATCATGAGATCCTTCAAACTATGTTGGGTTCTTTTTATTGCTCTCCATTCCTATCTCAAACCCACACAGCAACTAGTTTATAGCAGGGCCCCCAAACTATGGGTCAGGATGTCAAGTGGGGTCACAGCCTCTTCTGTGTTCTGGAGGGAGGTCACCATCGAAACTGATATAATCAGCTGGAGGAACATGCCAAGAGGAGTTTTGGGTGCAGTCCTGACTCCATTGAAGGCAATGGCTAGCATGCTGGATGCATAGAATTTGGAGTCTTGCGTAAAAATAGCAATGTGTATTCATGAACCCCAAATCACCATGGTCCCTCCACAAGTTGGGTGAGAGTACCCATGCTTGAGGCTCTGTGGGCTTGTAATTTACACCAATGCTTCTCACGCTCATTTGACCCTGTGAATTAGAATGCCCCAGCTCAGAGGAAGAAAGCAGAGAATGAGGGCCTGCATAATCTGCTCTTGCCTGAATCTGGCCCTGAATGGTTAAATTCCAATGGAGCCAAGATTGCACTTTTGGTGTCTGTGATCTGTAGGCTGATTTGCAACTCTAGCCTTTTAAGAGATCTTCAAACCAGGTTCTCTTGCCTGCAGGTGGTTGTAATTAATCGATGATGCTCTGCTGGGCTGAAGCTATAAGAGGCCACAGTAACTCAGGGAAAGTTAAGGGGCTTTCTGGGAAGGTTCTGAAGCAGTGAAATGGTTGTGGCCTAGGGGGATACTGAAAAGAATTGTACATGCTCCAAAGAAGCTGGGGGTGCTTAGGGGGGCACTCAGCAAAAGAAGGGTCCAGCTCATGATGGCTCTGTTCCCTATTTTTGGTGCTGCCCACTTCTCCTCTCTGTTCCCTTCCCCTGAGCTTAGTGGGTGGGGTAGGAACTGGAAAGGGGTTAAATAAAAGCTAGTTGTGCGTTGTGTTTGGTGGGCCCCTGAGGTTTCTTCCCCCCTGCCCCCTTTTCTAAAATGGCTCAGTCATGCAGTGTTTTTCTGGAAGGGCACAGACTGCTGCTCTGATGGCTGGATGGGGATGCTTTCATTTTTTGTGGACTTCTTTGGAAGTAAGTTCTGTGGGTTGCCTTGGAGACAGCATGCTTCAGGGATGGCTCTGGCCAGGTACAGATTATGAATCTGTGCTATGGATCCATCTACTCCTATCCTTTGTGTGCATGTCCTCCTTCTCTGCTCCCTTTCCCATAGTTCCCTTGAGTAGAGATGGATTCATAGGCCAGATCCAGAAATTGGAGGGGGGCCAACCCAGCTGAGTTCTAGTTGTAGCCTGCGAGCCACAAGTCGTCGTCACCCCTCCCCCACCTGCTGTCTTGATTCAGACAACACCCTTTCACCCCCATTGGGTAAAAGTACAAGGGATCATGAAAACAGCAGAAGCGGTAAGGATTTCACATGACACTTCTATTGGCTTGTGTCCTGCTGCCTTTGGTGGGAAAGGTGGGGTGGCTTCATAGGTATAGATGGTATGTTTTATGGTCATTTTTTATATTACTTGCCTTTGATACAGTGGGGTTTGTATGTCAAACATGCCTGATGGGGAGGGGATAGGGGGTACTACTGTGCCAGGCCCCTCTAGCTTTGCCGAGTAGGTGCTGGCACTAAAAACTACAACGAAGGTTTTCTTTATGTACATTAAATGTGATTTGGAGGGGGGAGGATTGCAAACTACCTGTATAAATAAAGGACCAGCATGGTTTGAGGAAACTAATTCCCAAACTTTGGGTGGGGTGGGAGATGTGTACTGGGCCCATATTTTTCTTCATGGTATTAAAACCTACATACCATGGGGATTTAAGGTTTTATTTGATTTTAATTGCTTTTATTTGTGTGTGAACCTACTTGAGCGGGGTGGGTGGGTGGGATTAATTTGGTTTTAATCTGTGCATTTTTTTTTCTCGAATGTCTGTTTTGCCTTGAAGTTGTAACCATAAAGGAAGGGTGGAATCCAATACGCATAAGAAACAAATCCTTTTAAAAAGTGCGCGCGCGTTACGTGGGCGAGACGATCTAGGCCGCAGTCGACCCCTATTAGTCAATGGGCGCTGCCGTGGGAATCAGGATTGTCTCGGAGCCTTCGCCCTAGGTTTGGTGAGGGCTCGCTCCAACGCAGAGAGTTGAATTTCTCCGGGGCGGGGAGGCTGGCTCTCTGTGCAGCCCAGCCAATCCCATCCGAGGCAGGCAGGAAGGGGATCGTCCGGGCTCGGGCTCCAGCGGAAAGCCTCTCCGATCAGCATAGCGGGGGGAGAGAGAGAGCCTCGCGCTGCTCAGAGTGGGGCCATGGCCGGGCCGGACCCCGCGGCGAACTCGCAGGAGGAGCCCACGTGCTCGCTCTGCCAGGAGTATTTCACCGACCCGGTGTCCATCCACTGCGGGCACAGCTTCTGCCGCGCCTGCATCGACCAGCGCTGGGGGGAATGGGAGATCCACTTCTCCTGCCCCCAGTGCGGGGAAAGCACCCGCAAGAGGAAGTTCCGGCCCAACCAACAGCTCGGGGACGCGGTGGAGACGGCCAAAAGGCTGAAGCGGGAGGCGGCCAAAGGATCGGGCGGGGAGGGGCCGCGCGAGACCCGCCAGGAGCCGCTGAAGCTCCCCTGCCAGCAGGCCCAAGCAGCCCCCCTTTGCCCCGAGTGTGAGACGGCTTCCTTGCCCAGAGCCCACCCGGCCCTGCCCCTGGACAAGGCCCTTCAGGATTACAAGGTAGGGGGGGCAGGTCGCTGTTTTAAGGATCCAGTCTCGTGGTTTGGTTCCTCAGTCTTGTGACTTCAGGGGATTTTAAAGATCCCAGAGGGAGGATTTGCACTCAGGCCCCTAGCTAAAGAGGGGGGTAATGGGGGGGCTGGCTTCCCTTCTAAAACGCGTTCCAAGTCTCTTTCTCCCTCCAGAAGGGGGGGCTGCCCCTTCTGAGGTGAAGACAGAATCCCCGTTCCCACAAACAGAAGTAAGCCGAAATAATAACTTCGATTTAATTAAATCGAGGTAACTACTTTGCTTTGGTACCGCACAGATGAACGGTGTAAACCAGAGGTGGGGAACCTCCCTCTGGGGCCAAATGCGGCCCACGACTAGTTCTTATTTGTCCCCTTTCCGATCTGGCCCATGGGGAGTATCTCTTCCTTGGGGATGGGTGTCTGGGGAAAACTACAGATTCAGGTCTGGATTTAATTACAGGTTTGTTATGAATCCATATTTAAGTCAATTAATAAAAAAAATAAATTAAAAATTCATTGTGTATATGGAAAACAGCTGCTGGACAATTCTGCACATGTGCAGCCTTTTCCAAACTGGCAGCCGCAGCGTTGCTGGTTGCAGGCAGCCGGTCCGTGCATGCACAAAATGGCCACTATGCATGCGCAGAGACTGACTGCCCTTTTTGGAAATGGTGGCGGTGCTGCGATTGGGGAAGGCCACACGTGCACAGAACAGGCCAGCGGCTATTTTGGGCATGCATACTTTTTTTGTTTTAACCAATTTTTTTTATACCGAACCGCAACAGGCGTGTTGTGGTTTGGCAGTTCTGGATTAATCTGTACCCTTTTCAGGCAGTTACAGATTAATCCGAATCCATCATACTCATCCCTACTGTTCCTATCCCAAGAGCACCAAAAGACTGAACTCTGGGTAAGAGGGCGGGCACAGGGGCACGCACACAAGCATAGGAGATGGACCCATGGCGCAGATCACGGACCTGCTTTCTTAAGTACCCCACTCCATCTTGGAGCTTAGACTAACTTTCAAAATGGCTCCTGTGAGGGGAAAAGATTCTCCATCCCTGGGTGTGAACTGAAGTCGTTCAGTGGCAACTTCCCCTCTAGCGGAGACATAATGATCACAGAACCGTGATCCCCGTTCTTGCACTTCTGAGTGTTCACGCAGTTACTTCAAAATATAAACCCATGGGACTATGTACGCCTGATTTTTCAGGCGTACCGACTTCTCTTCCTACTCTGAATAACTTTGGGTTAGGACTCTGTGTGAACCCTGCAGGCGTGAACCAGAAGGCCCAATTCCATTGAATTGGCTGTTGATCAGAATGTGGCCTAATACGTCTAAAGTCTTAGACCGCTTTTAGACGAGGGCGCTGAAAGCCGCGCGTTGAGAGAAGCTGCGCTGCCGGAAGGGACGTTCTCCCCGTTGCCGGAAATGGTGGCGGCCGGAGACGCGGCGCTTTGCAGAGGTGCGTTCTAGAGACCTCAATTTTCAGGGCTCTGTAAAGCGCCGCGTCTCCAGCCGCCGCCATTTCCGGCAACGGGGAGAACGTCCCTTCCGGCAGCGCGGCTTCTCCCTTCACCCGTGGCTCGGGAGGCGCTTGTTCAGCGCCTCGTCTAAAAACGGTGTCGGAGGACTAGCTGTAGTCCTAGAGAGTAACGACTGCAGTTTTGTCAAGAAAATGTCCATACAGGGGGCAACTGTCCTGTGTGAACTTCAGAAGGCAAGCCCAATTGTCCCCCTCGTGCAACTCCCTCTGTGTGTCCATCCAGCCCAGCATCTGTCTCCCAAGTGGCAGCTTCCTTTTCTTCTGAAAAGTACACCGTGGGACATAAGGGAGCGATCCATTTCCTGCTACTCGCTCCCAGTCTCCCAAGAATGGAGGTCTCCTCTCCAGAGCAGCTTAAGAGCCATTTATGGTTCTGTTCTCTAAGACAGAGCTGTAAAAAAAATTGTTTTTAAATTCACTTTCCTGCTGATCCGCTCATGTTTGTTTTTTATTATTCTTATACTGGGCCCTTCCAGTGCAAATCCCAGCTTGACAAGTAGTCTTTTATGCCTGGCTAGTGAAATACTTATAGCTTTAAAGTTGTGGTCTAAAAATTTAGCCAAACCCTTTTTGAACCTGGTTATGCCGTTGGCCATCACAACATCCCTTAGCTATGAGTTCCAAAGGTTCAAAGCACACTTTTTTTTTTTGTGTTCAAATTTATACACTGCCCTTCCAGCCAAGGCTGAAGGCAGCTTACAATCCATAAAATAGTAACATTAATTCAATAAAAACTCCCACCCTCCCCCCGCAACCCTACTCAAAAACCCCAACCAACCCCCATCCCCACCCTTTTCAAATAAAAACATTCTACGTCGCCTCCGGAAGACACTTGGGCTCGGGCTCAAGCAAACCCCCTGGGGAAGAGAGTTTTACAAAACTGGGGCAGCAGCCGGGAATGCTGTCCTGTGCACCCGCATCCTATGGAGAAGGGTAACAGATCGACTCTGCAGGAGGGCACTCCCGGCTGACAGTAGGGATATGGTAGGACTGGTTGTCTTTCCGATCTATGGGACCCAGACCATTAAGGGCTTTAAAGGCTGAAAATGATGGGGAAAGGACTGCTAAATCTGCTGCCAATTTCATAGAGTGTCCATGAGAATGCGAGGCCCTGAAGGTATCTCGCACTGATGCGAAGTAGTGGTTGCTATCTTCTTCCCTGGGACGTATCTTTAGTGCACTAGCTCTCAGGTATTTCATCTGGATGACCCTACCTGGAGACTTTAAATATAATCCTGTAACCCCGGACAGCAATAGTAGATGCTGTCCTGACCCCCTTTGTAGATTCAACCCAACTTGAGGTTGCTTGACCTTGGCCCTGTTGCTAAATGCTCCCATGGATCACTCTGTCTTTGGATTGGTTCTATTGAAATCGCTAGGGTTATCCCAAAGGAAGTGGCTTGAGGATATCGCCATGCCTAGGTGTGTGATCCTCGGTAGATGGGGCAAGCACTTCAATGAGTTTTGCCCCTGGCTGCTAGCCCAAGCGGTAGCTGTATTGGCGGATATTGGACCTTGATCCAAGCCACCTTCGTATCTGCTCTTCTGCAAAAGACCGGTCCAGGAGTGGAGTAACAGGCCTGTAAGGAACCTTAAGGGTGGTAAAGTCAAACCCTTGCGGGTCAACCCTGCTCGGAACCCTGAGACAAGATTCTGAATAGCCTCAACGGAACACAGTCGGCAACTGAAAACCAGAGCATCGGCCAGGAGCGCGTGGCCAGGCTACCCCGATGGCTGAAATAACAGGGAGAGCCCTTCTGAGTTATGCCTGGCTGAGTCAAACCAATGGGCCGCGCTCCATGCTGCAGAGCAAGGTGGGTGGTATGGGGGGGGTGTCAGTTGGACTTTGTGGTCAATGTGGCCCCGCACTCTACATTAGGCTACCCTTGGTGACGGTTCGGAGACGACAGCTGGGGCAGAGCGCGGTGGCCCGTCTCCTAACGGGGACGGGGCGCTGAGAGACTATTACACCTGTGCTTCATGCTCTGTGCTGGCTGCCTATTGTCTTCTGGGCCTGATTCAAGGTGTTGGTTTTCATCTATAAAGCCCTATACGGTCTAGGCCCCATCTACCTGCGAGACCGCCCCGGGTTCCGGAGCGGCCCCTGCTGTCCACCGGGGTGCTCTCCTTGAGGTCCCCTGGGTTTCTCTTATAGGGACCATGGAGAGGGTGTTCTCCGTGGCCGTTCTGAGGCTATGGAACTCCCCCTTCCTTCCGCTGTTGTAAAACTTGGCTGTTCTGCCAGGGGTTTGGTGGGGGAGATGGGGAGTGCGAGGGGGGTTGGGTGGGGTTTAGTTTTTTAGGCCAGATTTGTTTTTAATGTATGTATTTTCTTTATACTGTGATCTTATATTGTTTTATGACTGTTGTTAGCTACCGGTCTGAGGCATGAAGGGGGTGGGATACTAAACTGTATTAAATGAAATGTTTTTTCTGACCCCAGATATCGGATCTGAGCATGTGTGCAGCCCCTGGGATAACCTTCTCTGTAGCCCCAGCAGCGTCCCCATGGTGCCCTCTTTCCTGCTTCACTCCCTTCCTCCTGACCTTCAACTCCCTCCTGAAACCCAACCTTTTCTGTCAGGCTTTCCCCTGCTCCTCATTCCCTTAGTCTGCTCCCTGATTTTCTCAGGGTCCCCTTCTCCCCTGTGACTAACGCACAGGGCACCTGCAGCTTTACAATTCTGAAAATCTGTTCCTCTCTCTGTTCCCCTCCCCTCCCTTGTGTCTTCCCATTTTGTAAGGACCTGTCTGAAATTGATGATTGTAAAGCATCGGGGATGTTGCTGGTGCTACATAAATAATGTAGTAGGGGTGGGAAGGGACTTCTTCCTGTAGCATCAGGTGGAAAACGGGATGCGCCTTGTTAAACCACCTGCTAGTACTTATCATTTCTAGAACGCTACTAGGCATATACAGTGCCTTATAGTCGCAGCTTTTCGTAGAGAAGTCCCTGCCCGGTGGGCCTACAATCTAAGGTGGACATGGGTGAGGAGAACACACAGGGAAAGACGCGCGCACACA
The DNA here is from genome assembly GCA_003113815.1 of Sphenodon punctatus. Classification (NCBI taxonomy): domain Eukaryota; kingdom Metazoa; phylum Chordata; class Lepidosauria; order Sphenodontia; family Sphenodontidae; genus Sphenodon; species Sphenodon punctatus. The sequence continues at coordinate 125,747 of QEPC01004742.1, forward strand.
TTCCCAGTTTACAGATGGGAAACTGAGGCTGAGAGGTTTACTTGCCCAAGGCCACCCAGTGAGTTCATAGCTAGGGCAGGATTTGAACCCTGGTTTCCCAAGTCCAAGTCCAGCGCCTTATCCGCTCCACCGGCTCTTAAATTATTAATACTTCTGTTGCCTTCTGCAATCGAACGCTGACTTTTCTCATAATTTATAACCATGAGTGAAGCCACGGAAACACACACATGGCTCACTTTGGCCTGATAGGAGCAGACCTTAACCCAGGGTGTGGTGCTGGAGGTCTCCAGGATCACAGCCTGGGATACCCTGGGTTGAACATCCGGCAGCACCTGCATACACATGCAGGAGGGGTCCATGCACAAACGTGCCACAGCGGACTGAGCTGATCCACCGTTGTTGTTATAAGCATTTATATAGCACAAGCAATGTACCTGGTGCTTTACAAAAGATAAGATAGACACGGTCCCTGCCCGAGAGCTTACAATCTAAAGATTGGG
>QEPC01004742.1:127387-162186 GCA_003113815.1 Sphenodon punctatus
GAGGGGGAGGAGTTAGGAAGCAATTTACTTAGCACATTCAGTGTCCATTTTTCATTTATATGGTACTTTCTTTGTTCAAAGTGCTTTACTATCCTTATCTCTCTCTCAATTCTCACAATCCTTAATCACTCTTGCAACAACCTTGTGAGGTAGGCCATTTTCCCCCATTTTACAGAGGGTGGATTGACCAAAGCCACCCAGTAAGTTCATGGCAAAGACAGGATTTGAACCTCAGTTTTCCAAGTCGGACACCTTTTCCACTAGGTTTCCCCCTGCTATGGGGTAAGTGTAGTCTTACTCAATCTCCGATGAGTCCCATTCATTTGGATAGGAGTTGTGTTGTGTAGGCCCGCACTCCCAAAAGATAGGTTGTAATTTTCACTTGCTAGATGCACAGATCTGTTGTGCTCCTTGAACAAAGCAGCTGGGTGCTGCCTGGGACCATTAAGACTGACTGCCCCTCCTTAATGGCATCCTCCCTTAATCAAGCTCAGCTGTCCTAGCCTAGCAAAGAGCTAGTATTGTCTCGGAGAATTGCACTGGGTGTGACGTTTGTGATGAATGCAAAGCCAGACACGCTAATCATCTTAGATCTGCTTATACCCTGAAGTCAAGTAAACAAGGTGTGATTGTGACCTATGTGACTAACTGTCACAGGGGAGTTTGTGTTTATAGCTGGCCCAAAATGTGGATTGGGTGGCTGTATGCTCTGTAGAGTGACTTGGTCTGACTGTGGATCAGACGCCTGTCCCATGATCTAAAGCAGTGATAGAGAAACTGTTCTCTCCCAGGCAAGCTCTTTAGTCCAAGCTCCAAGGGCTGCATAGAAGTTGGGCAGTGGGCGTGCTTAAGAAATGCACTCATTAAACGGTGGGTTCAGATCATGGATCTGTTCCCCCCCCATCCTTGTGTGCGTGCTGTTCAGACTCAAGTTTTTATCTGGCTCATCTCTGCTCTGTTAACATTATCTCCAAGTCTCTTGGTGCTTGGGGGTACAAAATGGATTCTGGGGCCAGAGTAGGGTCGGGGGGGTGTTTCAGGGCTGCACTCAGAAAGAGGAGGGTCAAGACTTTGGATCTGTCCTTGAGTGCATATCCTCGCCTCTGCTCCCTTACCCTGACCTCACTCTAAGTACTTGGGGGTTGGAACTGGATACAGGGGCCGGATTAAGGAACTGGAAAGGGTCAAATTTAAATTAACCATGGGGAGCTCCAGGGCCTGAGTTTCCTTATCCCTGCTGTTAAATAGTCTAATAAAGACAATGCGATGACTATACTAAGCTTGGGGTTGGTTTGTTTTTGTTTTGTTTTTTTAAAATAAATGTTGCCTTGTGGAACTCATTGCTGTGAAGGCCAGTTGCATGACTAGAGTCATAAAAAGGGTTGGGCAAATTTATGGAGGATGGGGCTGGTAATCTGCTTTGGTTAGGAGTTAAAACACTCTCGCTGTTTACAGCGCCAGGGGGCATCCCAGAGGAGATCATGTGCCCCATCAGGCTGGTGTGGTTAAGGCACCGCGCGCAAGGGAGCGATGGGGCCAGAGCCATGTCTAACAACCTTTGAGCATTGAGCAGAGGGTTGGACTAGACCTCCGAGGGAGCTTCCAACTCTGCTCCCCCAGATCAGGGGGTCAGATACCCCATTCACAACTGAGTGGACTGGAGGCATAGCCTAGTGGATAAGGTTTTGGACTTTGAGCTGGGAAACCAGGAGTCAGATCTGTGTTAGCTATGAACTCACTGGGGGGACCTTGGGTAAGTCATTATCTACCCCCCTCAGTTCCCATCTGTAAAATGGGGATAATAATAACTTGCCTCACAAGGTTATTGTAAGGGTGAACTAGAAAGGATTGGAAAGCACTTTGAACGAAATCATGGGCAATAATAATCTGCAGTTTTTAAATTCTTCTAGCCTTTTTCATTAGTGAATTTAATTAGTGAATATAAATGTTTGCAGATTAGGAGGGACATTTTTGCTCCTGTTATTCTGACGACCAGTTTTGCACAGAGTCTGTTGTGTTGGGGCATTTTTATATTGCAAGAGCATTTTTTATTGTTTAAATGTGGGATCATTCTTGTGTCAGTTGAGCCAAAGGACGTGGCTTCTTGGGGCCAGGGGGGTATGCCTTCCATCCCTGTTTCTTGGTTCATGGAACGTGGGGAGGTTAAGTACCCCCTGAGTTTTGTGCAGAATATTAGCTATGTGAATGCCCTTGGTGGGAGCCCTGTGTAGCCAGCTTCTTGGTTCTGAGAGCTTCCCAATTCCTCATTTCCTCAAAGCTCTGAGCCTGCAGAAGCCTCGTTGGCATCTATGATGGTACTGTGATTTGGGAGTCTAAGCCTCTTAGGGAGCATTCACAAGAGAGTTCTTCTCGCATTTTAAATTTATTTAAAAATGTAAAAGTGTTTTTTGTCCTTCATGCAATGTGCAGGAGGGGTTTAGCTTGCTTGTTAAACCTCAGTTTTGCAGTTGTTAAACTTGGTTGGAGATGATTTAGGACTTTTGCTCGTGCACATCTTATAAGCCAAGTCACTTACGTGAGCAATAATAAAAAATGCGGGGAAGCACTGTGTGGTGCATTTTATGCACCCTCTTGCTTTCTCTCTCTTGCGGGTCACTTGTCTAGGCAAACAATAAAAAGGGGGGGGGCATTTGAGAGTGGGTTTTTGTCACCTGTGAGTGTGCCCTAAGAGTAGGCCTTTCAGTACATCTGGGTGGTTAGGGTTTTCGTGTAAGCCATGGCTGTGTGAAGGTGCAGTCTCCTGAAGTCTCACATTGTGCCGATTGTTCCATCCCTGGTGGATGGGCAAAGGGAAGATGAATCTTGGATCTGTGGAACTCCCTGCCAGGGGGAGAGAAATTGGGAGGGAACAGGCGCTGTCTCAGAACCGCCTGAAACTGCAGTAGCCACTCAGTCTTAGCATGGAAGGGGACAGGAGTTGAGTGGTAAAGCCAGCTTCGAGACTGGCACTTAAATCTGTGGTCTAATTAAAGCCCAAGGTGATTTAACTTGGTTGGGTTCTCCAGCTGGGTGAGGACACACCCCTTATGGGGTGCTGTGACCTAATGTTCTGTAAGGGGTGGGGCAATGAAATAAATAAATGTCTGGAAGAGGCAGGAGAGTGAATTTGCCATGAACCTTTATGGAACATTGTGACATCAGTGTGTTCTGTAGAGGGTGTGGTCAACCCCACCTGGAGCCCAGGACCAGGTTGATCCAGGCCCCAGCTGCATTGCACTCCAGTCTGGGTCTGGTGCAGTCAGGCTTCCTGCCCATGAAATGCAAATTTGAATGGGGATCCCGTTCCTAGTTCCAGTGCTGGAGGTTCCTGCTGAGGGAAGGGGCCAGAGCTTAGCCCTGGACTTGCTGTGCTGAGCCACTTGTGGCTACAAAACACATCGCCCACCACAGGGAGGCGCTGTTGTCTCTGACACATTCCATAGCATTTAATTAATAAGTGACGCTCGTGATTTTTCTCACACCTGCCATTTCCCCAGGACTGTAGTTCCATCAACAGCCTGGTTTGCAGAATGATATTCTGGGCTGGTGGAAGCTGCCAGTGAATGACGGGAGCTCCCTCCCGCCCCCCCCCCCCAGTTCAGGAGATCCCAACAGTGAGTTTTTCTTGGTTGCTGATGGTGAATTCAGCGCCCTAGGACTAGCTCTGAGCAGGATCGGAGTGTTGCCTGTGCAGATGGGTGACCCCTTTGTGCAGAAGAGACTCTTGTGCTCTCATGCCTCCGCCCCTTTCTCTCTGCGCAGGAGCAAATCCAGAGCCGACTGCAAAGTCTGAGGCAAGTGAGAGAGAAGCTCCGAGGCCTGAAACTGGCTGGAGAGATCAGAAGCCAGGAGTTTCTGGTAGGTGCCCAGCAGGGATGTGAGAGAGGCTGTCTTTGTGTCCCAACCGAGAGACGCCGCCTCCTCCTTCTGAGTGGGCGATGCTGGCTCCTCTTCCCTTCCTCTCTCCCACCATCCCCATCCCAGCTACCTTAGGGCTGTGTCCTTCTCCCTTACTTGTGTAATCCCTGTTACGTGTTGCACCAATAAAGTACCTTTTGAATTGGTTGTGTCTGAGTGTGTGTCTGTGTTTGGAGGGTGGGGGGCGGGGTCTCTGTGGCGCTGCTGTGCAGAAAGAAAGGGGTGGGGGGGTGCTTTTGGTTTGTTGCCATTTGTAGTAGATTTATCCTTTCTAAAGCGCTTTCAGTGTTCAAAGTGCTTTACGCTCCTTATCCCATTCACCTTCACATCAATCCTTGAATGGTTGTCCTTATTCCCCATTTCATGGATGGGGAACTGAGGCTGAGACAGCGCGACTTGGCCACAAACTCATTGGGTGGCTTTGGGCAGAATGGGCTTTCAACTCTGGTCTCCTTGATCCAAGTACACCACTCGGACTAAACTGGATCATTGCATCTGTGGGTCACAACCCTGATGTGATAGGATACACTTTGCATGACTTCATTACTGTCTGGGGTCGTGGGATTATATTAAAGACTCAAAAATAGATCACACAGGCAAGGTATTTGAGAGAGCTGCTGCACTAGGATGTGTCCCAGGAAAGTGGATAGGGATCATACCTATGCTTAGTGCTATTTGTTCAGAGGCTCATGCAATTCTTTTATTATAATAATAATAATAAAATAATTTAATAATAATAACTCAGGTGGCAGGAACTACCTATGAAATAGGCAGCAGATTTTAAACAAAAAAGTATATTTTCCACTCAACATACAATTAGTTGAGATGACCTTGGGGCGGGAATGAGGTGGTTGTTTTCCTCTTGGACACGATGTGCAGTTAACCAGTGAAACTCCGTGTTGGGGGGATGTTGCGACAGCCAGTAGCGTAACTTGGTTCAAAAAAGGCTTGGGCAGATTCTTGAGGGGATTTTGCTGAGATGCAATCTTCTCACCAGGGTGTCCCCAAGTCTCTGGCTGGGCGTGAATGATGAGGAACAGGTCACTACTCACATGTCCAGTTCTTGTGCATTTCTCTGGGTGAAAACAAATGCGATGTTTAGCCCGCTGGAGTCCATGTTCGGTCCCTGGAACCGCCACGCGCGTGTTTAGCAACAAACCTCACAGACAGACAGGCCTTCTTGCTCCGCTGGGCTCTGCCCCCTAACTACCACTGAGAAGTAGTTGCCCCTTGGATCACTATAGGTGCTGCGCCAGGGTTTCTATGGCCCTGGCAGACCTGTATGCAGGCAGAGGCTGTGCACATCCTAATAGACAGGTTGGCTGCATGGGCATGGATTAGCTGGCATTCACCCGCAGGGTGGGCTCTGCGTTTCCAAAGATGATGCTGTGAATGAGGGCTGGATGGCAGCCCTTTGTCCAGTGTGGGGGGAAACATCTGGCAAACACTTAATACTTGGTGCGGTCTAATGGGGGCTATTGTGTCATTTGTTAACACCCTCTGAAGCACCCTCTGAAGCAGCTCAGACAGGATGCTAGGGTAGTGGGACCGATGGTCTGATCCAGTATGGCAGCTCTCGTGTACACACAGGACTTCAAGATCTGGCCTCTGAAAGCCCCACATCTCGGCCCAGTCACTCACTTGTGTTTCTGTTCATTACAGGAAAAGGCAGAAGCTGAGAGGCGGGAGATAGTGTCCGAGTTTGAGCAACTGCGCCGTTTTTTGGAGGAACAAGAGCGCCTCCTGCTGGCTAAACTGGACGAGCTGGACAAGGAAATTGCGAAGAGGAGAGAAGAAACTGTCACCAGGCTCTCGGAGGAGATTTCCCATCTCAGCGCCCTTATCGGGGAAATCGAGGGGAAATGCCAACAGCCAGTGGGTGACTTCCTACAGGTGAGACCATGTCGGAGATGCCCCAGAGTGAGCGGAACTAACACGAACATCTGGAGGGAGCGAGTTCTACACGGAGTGACCCCCGGGAGGGGAAAGGTTCCCCGCCCCTGCCTTAAGGTCACGTGATGTTGCACTGTGGCCTCCCCCCCCCCCCCCCCCCAAAAAAAAACAACAACAAAAACCAAAGGAAAATAAAACATGGCTACGTGTGGCCCCAGCAGGGATCTTCCATGATCTCTGCCTTCCCGTGAGATATTATCGTGTGTGAAAATTGTCACATGTGCAAGTGGCCTCAATTTGCATAACTGTGTAAATGGCTTTATTGGGGCAAACTTTCCAAACTTGGCTTTCTTGGTTGTGGGATTTAGGATGGCTTAGCACAGTGAGCGTGGGTCTCTTGCAGATTCCGTCAAGAAAGGGCCCAAGATCATTGATTGATAATTCTTGTCAGTTCCTGACTAATTACGATCTTCCTCTTCTTTTTTTTTTGTTTTGTTCCCCCCCCCCTAGGATATCAGAAGCACCTTGAACAGGTATGCGGCTCCTTCTCCCTCCCCGTCACCTTGGTATCATGTTGGGGGCAGGCTAGGAAAATTATATTTGTTAAAATCATAGTTCCCCCAAAATACAAAAAGAAACTACAGGTTCCCATTTCTGAGAGGTAAGGGTTTATTCCCATTTTTCAGACCGGGGAACTGCGGCTGACAGAGGGACTTTACCCAAAGCCACCCAGAGAATTCCTGGCCAAGATGGGATTTGAACAGTGGTCTCTCGCATACAACACCGTATCTGCTAGGTTACACCTAGGTTGCAGACTCTGTTTCTTGTGTGGAGCAAGCTATGTTTCCAGGGTTCTACCACTAGGTAGCATGAAAGAACCATAGAATTGTAGGGGTGTGATGAAACAAATCTGTTGGGGGTCCAAAATGCATCCCAGCAGCTCTGGGGAAAGGGTCAAGGATTCATCCTAAGTGGGAACTTCTGGGCAGGCTGTAAAGAGCTCCAGCCCAGTGAAGCAGGGGCTGCTGGGAGATATCCCCCCCTCCCCCTCTCTGAATTCAGGTCCAGTCCACCGCTGCTGCCGAGACAGGGTTCTTCTAGAAATGGCGGAGAGGACAGCGGCCTCGTCCCCTTGTGACTAGTGGCTGTGGCCAGCAAACGCAAGCGAGCACGGAAGGGGACGGAGCCACCGCTCTCCCTGCTATTTTTTGCAAGTGCGGGCAGCAGCGGGAAGAAGTGGTGCCCCAGCCTGACGAGGGACAGCGGCTGGGGATAACAGTGGCGGCGACGGGAGCCCTGGCCCCATGGCGGATGGCGGCCCCGGCCGAACAGAAGATGGCGGCGGGCAGACGGCAGCGGCCCTGGTCTGTGGATCATGATTGGGACTGGTGCTTGTTGGTCGACCGAGACAGCAGCACCAGCCCCAGGAGGGGCAGGGAGCTCAGCCCAGGCGTTAAGGCTGCCACTCCCCCTGCTCCCGGCCTGGGGAAAGGGAAGGGGCGGCTGCTCTCTCAGCCCAGAGAGGGGCTGCCATTCCAGCTTTCTCTTCCTCCTGCTGCTGGTGTTTGACAGGCCCGGCCTGGCCCAAGATGGCGGTGGAGCAGCAGTGGGTGAGTCGGGGGCACCTACGGGGAGGAGAGGAAGGGGGGGGTGGGGTGGACAAGGGGGGTTGTACCTGATACTCCTGGGAGGTCAGCTGGGAAGTGGAAGGGGTGTCCTAAGTCCTTCCCTGAGCTCATACCTCTGTGATGACCGATCGGAGCCATTTCTGGTTGCTCAAATCGATGGGATCGCTGCCATCCCAGAGAGGGGTGGGGAGTGAAGGAATGCTCTAGCCTCTTTCTGGTATAGCTACGCCTATTTTGGAGTTTCGATACCAGGATGTTCTTCCAGAGGGTGGAACCATATCCAAAAAGGTGGGAGAACGTCTTTGCCCCTCCCTCTTAGACATGACTCTGCCCTGGAACTAGGAGTTCCATGTGGACACCAGAGATGCTGCTGCAAAGGCTCTAGATAAGTCTAGAGGGTTGGTTGGTAACCTTGGGTTTTACCCATTGATCTATATAGATAATTGTCTGAAGGACAACGTCTATTGTCTATATAGATCCTCCATGATGATAGCACCCACACCAGCAGTTAGCATGAGCAGGGGTCCTATTGGCTTCAATAGGATTTTCACCTAGGCTAAGTTCTAGCATATGCTATCTCACTGGAAAGATCATGCTTGTCTTGCCTAGAGTGAGGTGCTCTGGCCCCCTCTAGTGGTGTGGAGGTGTTAGCTCACACAGGTTTCTACAGTGCTCTGGGCCTTTTAGCTCGGAGGATGGAGGCTCCTGTCTATAGAGACAAAAGGTCCTGAGTTCAGTCCCTACTGCTGCTGACCCACTTGGGGGGTGCAGGGTTACACACTGCATCACAAAAGCAAAATGAATGGAGAAATGGCACTGAGAAGATCTTGCGGGGGGTGGGGTGCCCTCACTTGTCCAAACTGTTGGAGGATTAAAATAATGAATAGGACAGAGAACGCAGTTCCTTTTCCAGAATTAATTGGAAGTCCTTTTTCTCTCCAGGTGTGAGAGAGGGCAGTTTCAGCAGCCGGAGGAGACTTACCCTGAGCTGGGAAAGAAACTTGACGACTTCTCTCAGAAAGCTTCCACCCTCAAGGAAACGCTGAGGAAATTCCAAGGTACCAACGAAGGGACCTGCGAGGGGAACAAAGACTCTGTGACTTTGGGAGGGTTCTGGCCAAACTTGGTAATGTGTGAATGCACTATTCCCCTTCTTATGCTGCAAGATCCTGGGTCATTATAAAAGCCACATTTGGTGACACTTGGGCTGCATTCCCAAGGATTTTGCACCCTGACATGCGTGGAAGAAGCCGTGGCAGATCCCCGTTCACACCGGCTCTTTTCCTGTCAGCCAGCTCTTCCGCATTGCCGCATCTTCCCTCCCTCTGCCGCAGATAGGAATGCAGCTGTACAAGGACCCAAGACCTTGCAGCGTAAAAGGGGAATATTGCGTTCACACATTACAAAGATGGTGGAATTATAATGCCCGGTATTATCTCAAGTTATTATACTAGCCTGTTTTGTAATGTGTGAAAGCAGCCTAATTAGGCTGAATTTTTTTCAAAGGAGACATGTGGGTTTGTCCACAGGAAATGCTGACCCCTGGATAGCGCCTTCTATTTATTATTATTATTATTTTATTTATTTTATTTAATACTGTGCCCCTCTCCTCTCTGGAGAGAAGCATTGAGCAGTTCTGGGATAACTCCTAAGTGGGTGAAAGGACAGTGCATGGATGCCTGTGGTTGCCACCCCTGTCTGTGTCTTTACCCCCTAGGTAAACATTTGTGTTAACACTGGGTTTGGGGTGGACTTGTGTGACACCCCACCCCATTTTGAAATTTAAGCTGTGTTCTTATGAACATACGGATCCTCCTCTTCCTCACAAGGTGTTAACTAACTTTGTGAGCATTCACGCTTTACAATGTACCTATCCAGGGAGCTAATGATGGTGTGAACAGTTCCATGTTAAGTGCCTTAACACACTTGTTCACAGACTCACTTACCCTTGGTAGTAAGCTGTTCCACAGTATGTCTTCCACTCGAATCAGGAGTACATACCCTGTGTGTGTGTGTGTGTGTGTGTGTATGCGCACTATCCCTTTCCCTTAAACGCAGGATCAGAGTTAAGTAGTAATTGCTTCAGGGAATGGGTCATGTGAACCAAGCCCTTAAGGATAATCCTGCAACCCAGGAAAGTAACCAAGACATGCAGAGTGTATTGATTATCAGTTAGGACTGTGACCACAATCTACAAATGGTGCAACCCCCTTGGAGTCCCAGTTCACAGTTTGGGTCCTTTTGGCTTAGACACTCTTCTGGAGAAGGTGAATTTTGCACTCCATCTAAATTTCTCTATCTAAAAGTGTGTTCGCACAAGTATGAGACTTGGGGTTTTTGCTCCAGAGGAGTTTCTCTGTCCTTCCTCCTCTGTTCACACAAGCAGGGGAGAGCAAAGAATGAAATACCTCCTCCCCTCCACGATCTGCTTCTTGTGAACCACTGCAGGAGGCTAGTACTAGCAGGGGGAGCTGGAACAGGTCAGTCTGAGGGACACGAGGATTTTATTGCCCCTTCTTGCTGGGACAGCAGAGGACTGTGTAACCAAGGGAAATTCTCCTCAACAGTATACAGGAGCATGACCCCTGAACAGGAGCCTCCCTCCGTTTTAACCCCACTTGTTAGAAGGGGATGTCTTCACTTGAACACGGGGAAATTTAAAGGGAGTTAGGAGGTAGCTTGCTCTTAACCAGCATTCATGTGAAAGGACCATATTCTTACTTCCTTTCCCCTCTTCTTGGTAACTGAGGGGCACAGTTGGCTGCTTAATACAAACCTTGCCCTTCTGGGATCTTCTCTCTAGACATGGTGACATCTGCGCTGGAGGAAGTGGAAAGCGTTGAAACGCCAGGGGAAAAGGGTGAGTTATCTGAAGACTATTTCCCTCCTGAGAGGCTTGGAGCAGCCTCCGTGTGTGGCTCTGGGTAGGCTTCTGAGATCTGCCAAAGAGGTATCTCTGGCTAGTAGGGAAGGAGCTCTGGAGGAAAGCCGGAGGGCCTTCTATGCTTCTCTAGAGAGCCCGTGTAGCCTAGTGGCTAAGGTGTTGGACTTGGACCAGGGAGACCTCGGTTTGAATCCCATCTTAGTTATGAGCTCACTGCTGATGGGGGATGGGGGTGTGTGTGTGTCCACCACCACCACCTCTGGTCCCCCCCTCTCCATACACACAGCAGGGAGTAGCAGTGACCTATCTGCAGGGGAAGTCCCAACTGAGTGGAGGTAAGATGAGGGTGGGTGAAGAGTTTGGCTGGGGACAGATAAGGGAGTAGTGGGGGATACAAACAGGCTGGATGTGGTATGGGGAAGGGACTTCTTAGATTTCAAGATTTGAGGACTGCCTGAGTGATTGGAGCAAGAAGGGGCATATACGGATTAGCTGGGGTGAGCATCTCCAGGTGGCCAGTGCCTCCTGCTCTTAGTGCCCCTCTGAACTATTGTCCCTTAACTGTTGCTTAGCCCCAGCAGAGAGGCTGGGAAGGGGGGCAGGGGAATGCCGGAATGGGGCTGCCAGGGAGGGTGTGAAATGGCCCCAGCCGCCCCCTGACGTTCTGCTTCTCTCTTCTTCAGCGCCTGAGACTCTGGATCCAGATGCGACTCAGTCCCAACTCGCCCTGCCGGAGAGCTTGAAGGGCTTGTGCTGGGAGGAGACGTGGCAGAGGCTGCAAGCTTGGCAGGATCCCCCTGACAGCCCCAAGAGATTCGACTCCAGGGCCTTGGTGCTGGGCTGTGATGGCTTCACCTCAGGGCGGCCTTACTGGGAGCTGGAGGTGGGGGAGGGGGATTTCTGGGCTGTGGGCGTGGCCAGGGAGCCGGCACAGAAGAAGGGAATCTTTAACTTCAGCCCTGAGGAGGGGATCTGGGCTGTGGGGCTGTGTGAGGGTCAGTACTGGGCGCTCACCTCCCCTTTGACTCCCCTGTCTCTGAGCACGCCCCCCCGGAGGATCCAGATATCCCTGGATTATGCAGGCGAGAGGGTGACCTTTCTTGATGCTGATACAGAAGCCCTGATCTTTACTTTCCCACCTGTTTCCTTCACAGGGGAGAGAATCCACCCCTTGCTCTGGGTTCTGGGATTCCCAGCTCAGTCTGTGTTCCTGAGACACATGGGGGTACGATATCCCCCTGGGGTCCATGGACTGGGCTTCTCAAGCTTTTGATCTACCAGTTTGTCACCCTGGAGCCTGTTTCTGTCCTGCCTAAACTAAGAACAGCGAGTTCTTGAGGGTAAAGAAGCCAGTAGCATCGACTGGCCTGTTTGCTCACTCTCTTCTCTCTCTGATCCTGGAGGACACAGGGGTTAAACTGAGGAAGGAACCTGCTGCTACGGAGGCCTTGCTTGTGTGTACCATTGAGGAATTCCCCTCGTTCATGCGGTTTCTGCTGTCCTAACTCTCCAGCATTCTCCAGGGTCAGAATGAGAAGTCAGCAGCATTGCCATCTACATACCTTGAACCAAGGCCTTACTGTGCTAGCTGAGGGGAATTACATTTTCTCTGTTCAGTGGAGCTTGCTCAGAAATCATCTGGAGGTGGAACTGGAACCCACGTCTCCAATGTGAACCAGTCCCTCTGTGTACTCTTTTCACAGAGTATAAGTGAGTCTGCTGCAGCCTGGATGTGTAGCCCTGACTTACTAGCTCAAGCTGTAAAGACTTGTCTTTCACTCCCCAGTTCAATGCTGGGGCAGTGGAAGGTGTCTCCTAGGTTCCTGCCCAGTGGTGGGGTGGCTCCGCCCCTCAAATATGACTCTGCCCCCTGCAGAGTGTAGCCATGATGATCCAAAGGGGGTGGGACTATATAAAAGGGGTGGAGAGTTTTGCCCTGCTCCCTTCCTGGTGTGGCTCCGCCCCTTCCCTGGAGCATTGTGATGTCCTAGTGCTTGGAAGGGGCAGAACCATGATAAAATTGAGACGTGGAATGCCCCCCCCCCCTTGACCTTTCCCATTGATGCTACTGGTCCCGTCCGCTCTTGCTCCAGGAGGATACTTTGAGAGGTGACATTGGCGCACAACATTTGGGATCCACATGGCTAACCGATTTAAGTGCTCTCTTGAGCCCCACCTAGTAAGTTCTGTGCCATGGATTTTTATTTTTTTTTTAAAAAGGAGAGGGGAGGATGGGTTCAAAACCTCCTGGCATGAAGGTGGAAAACGCACACATTCTGTACAAAACTAGTGTGAGGCTGCAGACTACTGTAGGAACAAGCTTTCGTCGTAGCATTCTGTTTTTACCAATTTGGAGCGTCTGGGTTTTTTTATTCTTTCAAGAGCCGTCCGTTTTTGGGACCTGCTGTGACGTTTCGTTTTTAGAATGTACAAAGTTGGAGAGTCTCTTGCTCTGTGTGTCCAAAGAGACCCTGTTTTTTTAACTTGTAAACAAAGGTCTAAATGTGGCCAAATAAAGTTCTCATTCCAGAGTGAAATTGTGAGGTTTGGTGTGTGTGTGTGTGACTGTTTATACCTGGATTAATGGATCCTCTCTCTGGGCACAAGCTTTGAGGGGTAGGGTCCCCTGTAGCCTCCTGGGGCATCCAGCCTCTCCGTTTCCCCCACCCCATCGTACCAAAAGGTTGGGTCGTTTCTCAGAGGGAAAAGTCCGGATCATGGATCTGGCTAGCTTCTACCTTGTCCCTTGTGTCATTCCCCTGAGCATGCTTACGGGTGGTAGATAGATTGAATAGGGTCAGACCCAGGGATGGGAAAGCAGCCAAGTAAAATTCAGCTGAAAGCTTCCTACCCACTGCTGGTGTGGATATGTACGTGTCTGCACAGTGCTCGGTTCAGACCCTGGTCTGTTTGTGCTACCACAACCCATGCATAATGGCCTGGCTATAAATCTACGGAGATCACTGGAAGAAAAGACAGCCTTTAAATTCTAAAGAGAAAGCGTAGCTGCCGTGTTAATCTCAAATGGAGGAGATGGAGACAAAATAGTTCTGATGATCTCTTGTATTGGACTGATATAAGCTTGGGCCTAGCTCTGTCTATTGTTGCCCTCAGTGGCAGCTCTGCTTAAGAGGTTACGGAATCTCCTTCCTTGCCGCCTTTCAGAAATAGACCAAACAAGCATCTTCTGGCGCTGTACATACAGGGCATCCTTGCTGTGAGCAGGGGTTGGGCTAGATTGCCAGTGCGGTCCTATCTAGCCCTGCAGTTCTGTGTCTTGGCTAATATACTTGAGATCTGGCCCTAAGCTTTTCCAATCCAGTTTTGAACCTGGTTATAAAACTGATCTAGGTTCTTGGGCAGAGCTGGGGAGGAAGGAGCTGATAGCCCTACTTCAATCAAAACATTATCAGCCGCTAGGACGGAGGCTCCCAAGCTATGGGTTAGGTCCACAGCTGGATTCATAGGAACGTAGTCACTGCCGCACTGTGGGTTGGACCTCAGTGGTCCATCTAGCCCAGCATCCTGTCACTGACAGTGGCAGACTCGGTTGCTTCAGAGAAATATACAACCAGTCATAATGGAGTGATCCGTTTACCCCTAGCCTCCAACGTTTGGAGGTTTCAGACCCTGGCTAACTAAACTAACAGCTGCTTAAGAACCTATCCTCTAAGAACTTATCTAATCCTCCTCTAAATGCTGTTACACTACTACTGGCCTGCACACCATCCTGTGGTCATGAGTGCCATAGGTCAATTGTGCATTGAATGAAGTATTTCCTCTTATTTGTTGTTAGTCTGCTGCCAGTTAACTTCACCAGGTGTCCTAGCTTTAGTATTTAGAGAGGGGAAATAACTGCATCCTACTAGGTCTGAATAAAAATTGCATCCTGGATTCCATTTGTGACAGAACTGGCCATTTCAATTGGGCAAAAATGCACAGTATAGTCTGTGTTTTGCTGGAGCAATTGGAATGATTTTGCCCAAACTCACTGGGTGACTTGGGCCAGTCACAATATTCTCTCAACCTAACCTACCTCACAGGCTTGTTGTGAGGGTTAAAAAAATTGTGTTTTATGTAAAGCACTGAGAGTGCCAGGGCAGGGGCGTACTATATAAAAATCAATACTATTATTACTGCATATGTGCAAAGTGGCAGTGGCCGTACTACATGCATAAACAAAATGGTAACCACTGCCATTTTCCATGTGTGCAGTAGGAGGCGCAATCATTCCTTGGGAATTCGGATCAGAATTCTGCCTCAGATTTGATTTGCATCAGAATTTGGATCCGTGTTTCAAAATCACAGAAAAATTCCACTAAGCCAAGAAGGTTGTTTCGATCCACCCCTGCTTCCTAGACACTTGCTCTGAACCACTTTACTGTAAATGTCTATCCTGTCCTTCTGACTTTTCTCTAAGCCGTAGAGCAGTGACCTACTGCGCCTCTCGTACAGAAGCTGTTCGGTGCCTTTGATCATCTTTGGTGCCCTTTTTTGCACCTTTTTTCAGTTCTCTGATCTCCTTTTTGAGATGAGGCAACTGGAACTGCCTACCATGTTCCAGGTGCAGGTGCCCTATGAATGTGTACAGCAGCATTATGCTATTCTCTTGATTTATTTTTTTAAATTATTATTATCCATCCCTTTCCCATTAATTCCTACTGTCGGTTGTCTTTTTAACCACTGCTGCACCTTGAGCTGATGGCTGGTCTTGCAATCCCAACTGATACTGTTAGACTTGGAATCGCAGAGCTGAAGGGACCTCGGCACTTATCGAAACCAATCCCCTGCTTGGATTCAGGAACCTGTGTATTCCAACTTTGCATGGTCTTTGACTAGGGACACGGGATTACATTTAAGTCTCAACATGGGGTTATGCAGGCAAGAACCAAGTCCCACCTCTTGGATATGGATGTTGCCATGGGACACCTGGCATATATCCTGACCGTCCCTATTTAAGGACAGTCCTTTCGGGTGGTGAATCCCACTGTTCCTCTTTCAGGAACGAGGAAAACTGGAATTCAAGCCTCAGCTGTCTTTTTGGATCCAGGAAGTAAGCCACACCAACCACCGCTTAGTGTGCCTGTTGTGTTAATAGGGGACACACAGCACATCCTTCAGGCACAGCAAACAAACCATGAGAATCTGTTATCGTCTCCTTACATTTTTCCAAGACCTAACTTAGAAGCCAAGAAGAGCAAAGGCCTTGCCTCAGTCTACCGCTACTAATAATTTTGATAGTGCTGTTAGGCCTACACACCACTTTACGGACATGGATTTTACACTCTACGCTGGACAAGGGAACACACAAGGAAAGAAATACATATTCCCATTTTATAGAGGGGGAACAGGGGGGGAGGTTGTGCCTTGCACAAGAAGACCCACTGAGGTAATTGGTTACGGTGAGATTTGATTTCTGGTCTCCCAGCACGTTATCCACTATCTCACAGTGGGGGCCACATTCAGATGAACAGTTAAACTGATTTAATAAACCTTTAACTTGGTTTAACTCTTGTATGTGAGATGAGTGGCTTTAAAATGAAGCTCTTCAGGAGGAAAAAGGGTATATAACTCCTGGACGTACTTCTCTTTGGTTTTTAAATCAGTTGTACTGTTAGTCTGCACTCTGGCCTTTTAGGGACACTTGAGAACTTAATCCTAGCTCCTCTGTCCCAGCCTTAATTCGAATGGGTGAATGGCAGAGCGGGACTAGTTAAATTGATTTAGTTACTTCAGTTTAGCTGTTCATCTGAACACTTCAGAAATGGAGTAGTTCAGTTTAATAAAAAAACCAATTTAATAAATTTCTGTTTAACCCTGTGGGAGTATGCCCAGTCTCTCGGCTCTGTTTGCTAAAAGCCGGGTGAGTGTGTGCGCACTGTGGAAGGGGGAGGTGGGGGATGATGCGGTGCTTATATACTACTGTGCCGCGAGCGTGCAAGGGGGGAATTTGCATATGTCGAACAGCTACGGGAGGACCAGAACTCGAGGGTGAGCTCTGGCGGGACCCGGCGGTGAGAATGGACGGAACCACTCGAAAAGTTGCTCCCCCCCCCCCCGCACAGCTGCGTCAAGATCCTGCCCAATGCAGCTCAGCCAATCAGAGAGCACCAGGAAGTCAATTCCAGAATTGTTGGGTTTGTCTCTTGTTCGAGAGAAGAAGCGAGTGACGCGTTTTTCCACCCTCCCCAGCTGATCAATGGCGGCGGCTCCGGCTTTTCACCCCATTGACAGCCTCCAGGAGGAAACTTCTTGCTCCATCTGCCTGGAGTATTTCGAGAGCCCCGTGTGCATCCACTGCGGCCACAACTTCTGCCGCGCCTGCATCGCCCGCTACTGGGAGGGAGCGGGGGCCGAGGTCAGCTGCCCCAAATGCAGGGAAACGGCCCGGCAGAGAATCCTCCGGCCCAACCGGGAGCTGGCGAACATCGTGGAGATCGCCAAGCGGCTGGAGGCGGAGAAAGGGGCCGGGGGCGGGGAGCGGGTGTGCGAGAGACACCGGCAGCCTCTGACGCTCTTCTGCGAGGAGGAGCAAACCCCGATCTGCCCGGCGTGCGCTGGGGCTACGGCGCACCGAGCTCACCCCACCCTGCCCCTTGACAGGGCTGCCCGGGATTACAAGGTGGGGAATAATGACTCCTCCCTCAGGGCACTGTAGCTGCCGGACACGCTTGTGCAACTGCCCCCACCCCCCAAACTCCCGTGATACCTTGATGACTGAATGCTGTGCCCCCCCCCCCCTCCATATCTATCTCTCTAATACACACACACACACTGCCATCAGTCTATCCAACCCAGCATCATGTCTCTGACGGTGACCAACGTCGATTGATTGAGAGAAATGTGCAACTGATCATAATAGCGTGATCCTTTCCGTACTATTCACTCCCAGCCCGCCAGTCAGAGGTCTCGTCCCCATTACCAAATGGACTAATAACCGTTTATGGACCTAGCCTTTAAAAACCTATCCAGTACCGATTTCGATCCTGCTTATGCTGTCCATCTTAGTGGAATCCTCTGGCAATGAGTTCCGTAGGCTTAACTGTATGTTGAGTGACAGAAACCTTCCTTTTTGTTTGCTTTAGATCTCTACGTGTGCCCCTTCTGGCTTTAGCGAGCTTGCACCCCATCCAAGCCCTGTCCATCTCCCCATGTGTTGAACACAGCTGTCTTGTCCCTTGTCCGGCCTGAAGTTGGGGCAGATTGTATTGGGGCCAGACAGAAAGGGAGTCTCTCATTCCCTCTCCCTTCCAGCGTCCATCTCAGCCCCTGTTAGCTCATCATTCATCAGCAGCTTCTCTCCCCCCCCCCCCCCCCCAACCTGGATCTCAGCCTTGGCTTCTATCCCAGTCAGTTTGTCTTATGCCCAGCCACATTGAGTCCCCCCATTCTGTCCCAGCACATTTCCCTTCCTTCTGCCTGGTCCCAGGCCACTCCCCTTCCTCCCTACGTGCCCTGCTTGTCTCAGCTGGCTGCTTCCCCACCGCAAGCCACAACTCTGCTCCCTCACGCACACCTAACCTCAGTCCCTGTCTAATCCCACCTGATTGCAGCCCAAGTCCCATAGTGGGAAAGCCTGGGTACTGTTAATATCTTGGTGGTGGTGTAGTTTCACCACCAGAGTTTTGTGACAACATTCATTTGGGCAACGTTCCATTCTAGCGTCTGAGAATTTGTACCTGGAAATTGTGATTCTTCTTTGGATGCTTTCCAAGGATAAATGATGGGAGTCCGAGGACAAAGGAAATCTGTGCTGATTTCTGTGGAGAGAAACAAATTACCCCAAATACTAATCCCTCATCCAGATTGTCAAAAAGTTTCTAAATCCCAAATGAACAATTTTTCCTTGCACAGGAGCAAATCCAGAGCTGGCTGCGGACTCTGAAGGAAGAGACTGAAAAACTCCAGGGATGGAAACTGGCAGGAGAGGAGAGAAGCCAGGAGTATTTGGTAAATGCTGGGTGGGGGTGGCTTCCCTGTGGTTAGGATCCCTGCGCATCTCTCTTCAGGGAATCACTGGCTGACTCTGAGTCTCTGTGATTTTCTCCCTGTGTGAATCTGTGAGATGCTTCTCTCCAAATCGCAAGGGGGATCAGTGACCTTTCCCTTTTGGACACACAGGGTTCTGTGAAATGCATCCCAGCTCTTTGATTGGCCCCTTCCCTGTTTCTAACAGGAAATGTTAGACACCGAGGGACAGAAGATTGTGTTTGACTTTGAGCAGCTGCACCAGTTTTTGGAGAAACAAAAGCACCTTTTTCTAGCCCAGTTGGGAGAGCTGCACCAGGACATTGAGAAAGGGCAGAAGGAAAATGTTGCCAAACTCTCTGAGGAGATTTCTCGTCTAAGTGACCTGATCATGGAGTTGGAGGGGAAGTGCCAACAGCCAGCCAACGAATTCCTGCAGGTGAGAACTTGGGAAAGGGCTACTGGTATTGAGCAAGAGACAGGAGCCTTCGAGGCCAGGATTCAGCTTGATTTGGATGGGAGAATTTCAGAAGCCTAAATAGTCCATTGCAAGGGATCCGGGTAGAAGAGCTGTGATCCGGACTGAATTTAAATGCCTCCCCACCCATGTGGCCCTGCAACATGCATGATGGCTGGGGAGGCACTTGTTTAAAAACACCCTTGGAACAGAGATTGCAAAATCGTGCACTGTGACCCCAAATGAGGTCACATCATCTTGCAGGTGGGTCACAATCCCTACTTGATATTTGATAGACTTTGTGTACCTTTCATAGACTTATATGGCTAAAAGGGGCCTTCAGGATCATCTAACACCCCCACCCCTCCCAATGCTCCAAAGCAGGATGCCCTAAAGCAGGGGTGGATTTCCCTCCCTTCAGCCAAATTTAGTACAAGCTGTGCAGACTGCATAGGAGGAGTGGGTGCTTAAGGGGCATGCTTGGGAGAGCGTTCAGATCATGGATCTGTGCCATGATGACTCCTCTATTGTTTGAGTGCATGCCCTTCTCTCCACACCCTTCCTCTGAATTCACTCTTTAATTGCTTGAAGGTAGATGCTGGGTTCATGGGCCAGATCCAGAAATTGTAACGGTAAGGGACCAAAACAAATAAAAAGTGTGGAGCAAACATGGCTCATGTATTGCAGGTTCCTCCATTGCTGCCCTGTGTTTGCAGTATCCTAGGCAGATGCTTAGTCAGACAGTTTCTGAAAACATCCAATGAAGGAGACTCAACCTCCCTGGGCAACTGATTCTGTTGCCCAAATGTCCTCAACAGTTAGGAAGTTACTGAGGAGCATTTTAAAATTGCTGGCCTGTCCCCTTCTAGTTGTCTCTTTCTCTGAGCTAAAGGTACGTGTTTCTTCAGCCCCCATTTCACCTTCATTGCTCTCCTCTGCATCCTCTTTTGTTGTGAGATTATATTGAAGTTTCTTAAATAGGGTTGTGGCAGTGAGGAGTTTGGGAACCCCCTGATATGGGACACATTAAAATTTCCAGTGGATTAACTGGGCGGCTCCAAAAATTGAGTACAAAATTTCAGACTTGAGATCAAAATGTTGGAATTTATTTAGCTTCACTAATTATGTCCCCACAGCCCTGAGTTTTACAGTGTGAACCTTTGTTTCCTCTCTCTCTCTCTCTCTCCTTTGTAGGATATCGGAAGCACATTGAACAGGTATGCAGCTTTGTTCCATCTCCTTTTACATAGCATAATTGGGAAGAAGCTAAACAGCAACTCAAACCCATAGTTTTATTTATTTATTTACTTTATTTAATATTCTTAATATCCTCCCCCTCCTGCTTCAGGCAGCTTGGGGTGGCTCGCAGTACAAACATCAATAAAACAGTACCACAGTAAAATAGAACAATACTACGATAAAATATAAATAAAAGAACCCAACTCGCACCCCACACTCCGTACCCACCCTATCCATCGCCTGGCGGAATAGTAAGGTCTTGCACAGTTCTTTAGGAGATAACACTGAAGAGTCATTCACACAACAGCCTCCCTCCTTGTTCCTTAACCCGCGTTTACCTTGCCCAGTAGCAGTGCATTCACACGGCTGCTGATTCCCCCTGTATTTCAGCGGCTCAGTGCTTGCAGTGCATGATGCAGAACAAGGAATCATCATAGAACATAGGGAGTAGTCAGGATTTCACGTAATGCTCAGAATGTGGGTTTGGGCAGCTCCCCACTCCAAACAATTGTTGTGGATCACATCCTTAGGGCTCATTCACACCGGCAGGATAGCAAATGCTAACAGTTCATTGTGTGAGTCCCATTGAATTAGAAGCATGAGTCCCATGCTCACACTGACTAGCGTGTGTGCTATCAACATTGAAGGACCATGCTTTACAGGTACTTTCAGACATGGCAATTTTTTTAAAAAGGTAAAAAAAAACCAGGGATAAGTGGTAATTCACCATGTGTTTATTTGGTCATGTGAACACTTTTACTGCATGGTATGTCCGTGGTAATCCACCTAAAAGGTTTCCTAGGATTGCGTCCAATGGGAGACAGGAGGGATGGCTTGTAGGCCTGGACACTCATGATCTTTAAACTGGGCTTCTCTTGTATTGGGATTTCTCCCTAGGTGTAAAGAACAGCGTCAGCAGCCGTTGGGGATTTCTCCTGAGCTGGAAAAAAGAGTTGGTGACTTCACCCAGAAAAATATTGGTCTAGCGGAGACCCTGAAGAAACTCCAAGGTACCGAGAGCAGATCCAACAGGAGAAAATGATTTGTTTAAATCTATATGCTGCCCTTCCCATTAAGGCTCAGGGTAGCTTACACAAATAAAAACATCTTTAAAATCTCATTGGTGCCCCCTCCCCCACCACATCCCTTTCCCTGCCTGCCAAATGCCTGGCCAAGCAGAAAGATCTTGCATCGTTTCTGGAAAATGAGCAGGCTCGGGCTTAGATGAGCCTCGAAGGGGAGGGAGTTCCATAGTCATGGGGCAGTCACCGAGAATGCTGCTGTAGTAGAAACTTCACAGACAGATGGTACCTGCAAGAGGGTGATCCTGGTTGACCTCGGAGGCCACAGTAGGACATGAGGGAAGAGGTCTTTCGGATACCTGGGGCCCAAGCCACTGGGACCAGGCATAGGTCAGTTGAAGTCTATGTGGGGTTCTGGTCGGTTCTGCACTAAACTGCATTCTGCATAGTTGAGGGGCAGCTGTGTTCACTGCTCTGTAGCCTCCTTGCCAGGGCTTAATTGGCGGGGTCGGGGAGGGTTGCCAGAGCTCAACCCTGGCAATTAAATTCAAGGGTGGTGGGGGTAGGCTGAGCCCTGGGAAATGTTCCCATTAGGAGTGTGTATCCAGAAATGTGCGAGGCCAACATTGACCATTTTGGGGTTGGTTGTGTGGCTTTCATTAATTACTTTCCTGACCCGTCCCCGGTACTGCCCATCCTATAAATGAAATCACAAGAGCTCCTGTTGTATATATTTCATTGTCAAGAGGCAGGCTAGTGCAGTGGTTGGGTTGCTAACCGGAGACTAGGACTGCTTTTAGACGAGATGTTACCATGCAGGTTCACCTGTCCCCCAACCACCGAGCACCCATCTGAAGGGAGGGGGATGCACACTCTTGTGACCTATGCATCACCCACCCATGACCACTCTCAGAGCACTGGCAAAAAAGCCAGAATGCTACGTGGGGGGGAAGGCAGAATGGTGCAAGGGGACAGGCGCCCACGCATCTCCTGCCTGTTTGAACGGTGGCAGCCAGCCATGTCGGCTGAGTGGTCTGCTGTTCAGAGGCACCGTGGGCAGGGAAACCCCCTCTGCAAGGCATTGGAACTGGTCGGGAGTGCTGGGCCAGGGCATGTCAATATCCCCGGAGGCCATGGTCTGTGGCAGGGGGAGCGCGTGGACGCTGCTGGGATCCCCACCCAGGGAGCCGCCTGTTTGAACCCCACTCCATGTGCGTGGGCGCATCGCAGCCATCCAACTCAGCAGACACGGACCCCCACCCCTAGCTGTGTTCTTTTTTTAATATTTTTTATTTTAAAAACCGCCTAGGAGTTAATGCCCCTGTTCTGAAAAGTCCTGGGCTGGAAGGCATGGTTTCCGAGGCCGGCTTGGACTGTGGCAATTATTTTTTGTAACACATTAAGCGCCGCTCCTCGTGTCAAACCTCTTTGGCTTAGACAGCTATATAACCAGGCAATTGCTGCTTAGCAGGGGCTGGGGGTGGAAGGCAGTCTTCAGGGAGGGAGATGTTGCTTAATTAAATGGAACGTTGTTGATTGGTTAACAGAAATCCTGGCATAGACATGACGGCCTGAAACCTCCTGTTTTCTCCCCCTCCCTCCTTTTAGACATGCTGCTGCATGACCTGGAAAAAGAAGGGGGGACGTCTTTGACAAAAGGTGAGTGCCGTGGACGTCCACGGCTCACTTGAACCTGATGGGTCTAGGATGTCTGTCAGTCCTGCTTGGGCTGGGCTCTGCCTACTCCAGAGCGCTATGATGTTACAACCCTTTGTAAAGGGCCTGCCTAAACTCTGCCTCTTGCTAACATGCGCAGTGCCGTGATGCTCCATAAGTCTGCTTGCCCCCAGGAGCCCCTCTCTCTATAGGAGGATGGGGCTGCCCACCTACCCTTGTGCTTTTCCACCCAGCCCCTTGCACCTACCTCCTGACCCAGGCTTTATTAGCCCCACCTCAAATGCATCTTTCAAATCTTTGCATAAACTTGCATTAACCAATGCTTGCAAGCTTATGTGAATAATTAGCACCATCAGGTTTTCTTCCCTGGATGAAATAGCAGCCTTTCCCATAGGAAGACACTCCCTCCCTCCCCGGTGAAGAGATTTGGGTAGAGCTTTGGGTCTTGCTAAGAAAGCTCCATGTTGGGGTAGCCAGGAGGATGAAGTTTGCCCCAGACTCCACTCCCTACCTTGCTTAGAAGTTGGCTGGCAAAGGGAGTCAGTGCTGGGAGATCAGGGATGGGGGAGGGGACAGACCATAAAGAGCCCTCCTCTTTCCCCCAATCAAGGATCAACTCAGGGGTGGGAGATCTGTTACATTTAGGTCTTGGCTCTTCAACTGAGAAAGCACTGCGTGAGCGGAAACAATGCAGGATTAAGGGTCTTGGAGTGGTTCCTGCAGCAGCTTTGTACCCCAACAGGCTAAAAACTTACAAGCGAGTGGTAGGAGTTCTTGCAGTTTCCTAACAAGGCTAAAGGTTTGGGTTCTGGATTAGCCAAGAGAAGAATTGTCCCAGAAGGAATGAATTTGGAACATTTCACCTATAGAGAAGGGCCGTGGTGGCTCTAGGTTTTGTGGGGCCCTAGGCACAAGTTTAAAATGGGCCCTTAACATTTTTTATGAGCTGATAGCAGCTACCCTGCCATACAATGTCCGCTTGACTGGAGCTGCTAGAGCTTAAATTTGTGCTTAGCCCTGCCAACTCCTGCTTTTCCTCCCTGCCAGGCTGGATGGGAGGAGAAAAAGCTGAGAGAAAGAGGTACTTCTGATTGACTAGGTGGTAAACCCTGCCCCTTTCTCTTCGTCCTTCAGAGCTGAGCCACAATGGGGTGGCTGAGGCCCAGTAACGAGCCTTAGAAAGTCAAAGGCTGTTCAAGTCTTAGGGGGGATTCAGACGTTCTGATTTTTGCGAATTTTTTAAAAAAACGAATGTTTCATGCATGTCTGAACACATAAATTCGGTTAAATGCGGTCAATATCGCACTAAAGAAATCCGACTTTCAAAGCTACTCAAACCTACCTTTTTGCTGTCCGTTTTCAATAAATCCGCACTTAACAGCAGTGTGAAAGCAACATCGTACTGGTTTTAACTGGTGTGAAATCTTTTCTGATGTGAATGCAACCGTGCTTCCAAGTGCGCTGTTTTACTCCTGCCCCTACCGGAAGCAGTGAGACCAGCTGGAGCCCTGTAGTTGCCTCGCTGGGTGCAGGCTGCAGCCAGCTTCTCCCCAAAAAAGTTCTTCCCCTCCATGCTTCCCGTCCCTTTCAATCATCTGCCTCTGCCTCTGCCGTAGTGCTGCAGCAGTAGCAGCAGCGGGATACCGGAAAGAAACCAGGGAGAGAAGCAGCGCGCCTCACTATGCGAGGGGCTTCTTTCCAGCAGCCTCAGGCTCTCCCTCTTTACTCCCTGACCCCCCCCCGCCCCCCAGTCTAGAAGTCCCGTGCAGGAAAGCAGGGGGCACCCCCTCCGATCGGACTGCGAGATAAAGCAGAAGGTTGCTACCTTGCAAGCAACGTTCTTTGAGTTGGCTCCGAACATTCTCATAACTGGGTTGTGCATGTTCACCCTATTCAAATAATAGACCACATGATGGTCTCAGCTTCTCTAGTATAAAAAGCACTCTACCCTTCAGAATGACCATTCCTTCCAACCCTTTCTAAACATACAAGGGAAAAAAATCCATGTTGGCTGGAAGGTTGTGTGTTGTGAGAATGTTTAGAGCCATCTCAAAGAATGTTGTTTACAAAGTAGCAACCTTCTGGCTCCCCACAGGCCACTTCCTGTAACTGAACCGCACTGAGCAGCCGGGTAAGCGCGCACTACAAGAAGGTCTGAATGCATTATTTCGCTGTACTTAAAAACGGTATGGCATGCATGTGAATGCAACAGGACTTGTTAACAGCGAACTATTGAGAACCAGTTTTAAAAAATCCAGATAATTGCTGCACGTGTGAATTCGCCCTTAGTTTCTGCTGTTGAGAGAGAGAGAAAGGGGGACCATGAGTCACTGCTCTCTCCAGTAGTGAGTGTGAGGTGAGCATGGCGTAGCAGTGTGGGGTGTATATGTGCTTTTGCAGCCCCACTAGGAAGGAAGATTTAAGTGGTGACGCCAGCACGCTACATCTACCCCACTTTGAACACGTCTCTTGTTGGGACCTTTGCCAGTGGCCTGAACACCACTAGAAAATGTTCAGAGTGGGTGGGAGCAGAGTGTTGGCCTTGCTCCCTCCTCTGCCCACTCTGAAAATGTATCTGTGCCCAGGCTTTTTTGCTGAGGGGCCCCTCTAGAATGCAGGGCCTGGGCTCAGCTGATCCTCCCTCACTCCGTGGTAGCGATGTCCTCCCCAATTCGCCAGATACACCGATTCCCTTGATGTTAAGTACGGCACCCTGGTGAATTTCCTGTTTTGGTTCTAGTTTCAATATAACCCCACCTGTGTAGATAAATGCAAGGAGTCGAGAAGTGCCCAAGCCAGTGTGGGGCTGCTGGGAGGTGAGAAATGGCCCCAGCCCCCACTCCAGAGCTGAGCTCGGATTCTAACACACGGATTCTCTCTCTTTCTCTCACCTACAGAGAACGTGACTCTGGATCCAGACACGGCCAATTCCATCCTCATCCTGTCTTGTGATCTGAAAACTGTGAAGGGGGGAGTCACCTGGCAGTGTCTTCCCAACAATCCTCAGAGATTCGATCCCGAGCCTTGCGTGCTGGGCTGTGAGGGATTCACCTCAGGGAAGCATTACTGGGATGTGGAAGTGAGGGCTGGCGGCATGTGCTGGGCTTTGGGGGTTGCCAGAGAGTCTGTGAGGAGGAAAGGAGGGATTATCTTTAGCCCTGAGGAGGGGATCTGGGCTTTGGGGCGGTTGGGGGGTCAGTACCAGGCTCTTGCATCCCCTGTGACCTTCTTATCCCTGAACTGCAGCCCCACAAAGATCCAGGTTTATTTGGACTATGAAGAGGGATGGGTGTCATTTTTTGATGCTGATAATCAAGTTCCCATCTTCAGTTTCCCACAAACCACTTTCAGGGAGAAAATCTTTCCTTTCTTTTGGGTTCTACGATCCTCCCAGCTCCAGCTGTGCTTCTGAGGCATGTTTCATAGTTCCCAGTGGGAAGCTTCAGATGTAACCCTAATATCCCAGAGGCCCTGCTCCTCAAAATTGTAAGGCTAAAGGGGGAGTTCCCAATGTGGGGGGAGAGCCAGAGATCCCCAGGTTTTAAAACTGGAAAAAATGATTTGAAACCAACAAGGCACTTGTGGAGTTTCAGAGTTAAAAAAATGTCAAGAGCTTCAGATATTTTCCCCTTCCTGAGCTAAAGGTCGGTGGCCTATTCCAAACCAGGATCTGGCTGGTACAACTGCTTAAGAGAATGGGGCATTCTGCTTGAATGGTCAGAGCCTAAATTGATGATGTCAAAGGGGGAAGAATGTTTTGCGAGAAGAAGAAAACTAACAAAAGCGAGAACTGCACAACTAACCTGTAGAAGTCCTTACCAAAGGGATGTTGTCATGGCCGGTAGCATAACCAGGTTCAAAAAATGGGGACTGGATAAGTTCTTAGAGGAGTGGTGTACAATTGGCTATAGCCAAATGGGCCTGGGGATGAGACCGCGGACTTTTGAGGAGTACGGGCGAGGAACAAGCAACGGATCCCTTCATTGTGACTGGCTGGACACCTCTCTGATGCAACCAATGCTGGCCACTATTCTAAATTGGATACAGAGCTAGAATGACTGTTAGGCCACATTGACATCGGATGCGATGCGGGGGCAAAGTGGACCAGAGCGTGTTAGGATACAAGGAGCTGCCTGAGTCAGAGCAATGGTCCACCTCAGCCCAGCATTGTAACAACCTGACATGGCAGCAGGGTTGCAAATTGGGGTCTCCGGCAGAGGCCTCGCCTAGGCGTGCTGCTAGGGATTGAAGTTGGGACTTCATACATGCGATGCTTTCACTCTACCACCTGAGCCCAGGCTCACCCCGTCTGTGCCCGTTAGCATGTCTGTTCCCGCCGGGCCAGATCACATCTGCCAAGGCCAGCCACTGGCTGTCATGGTGGAGGGTGGGGTGCTGGATACGGTGCGGCTTTGGGGCCAGCTGGGCGGGCCGTATGTTTGTGAAGCTCTTTGCCCTCCCCAGCAGTCCGCCTGCTAGCATGTTTGTTGTGCCACCTGGTCCGGACCGTGTCGGTGGCAGTTTCCCAACCTGGGTTTGTTTTTACCCAATATTGCTACATGTTCTGGTTTCTCTTCAGAGAGTACAAATCTTTTACCTTTTACTAAAGATTTACAAGCCCTTCATCCTCCAGCTTATCCAGTCTCAACTTGATACGTTTACTGCTGACTCTCCCTATGTTCTCCTCCTCTTAGTCCCCCCGCCTCCCCACTCTGAGGGGCTTACCATCTCAGCAAGACGCGGAAGGGGAGACAGTCTCTAATCACGACTGTTCAGTGCCAGTTACATTGCTGGCACTATATAAACAAATATGAAAATTGTTTGTAACTTTTTTTAAACAGCAAAGTCTATATTTTTATCGAAGTTACATTAAACCTATCTTTCAAGCATGAAAGGGTTATCGTGTGTGTGTTCTGTTGGGTAAAATTAAACTGGAGAAATAATCAGGAGAGTAATTTTGTAAATTGGAAGATTCCTAGTTTGCCTTCGACGCTCACTCCACAATACTGAAGGACAGTGAGACAGGGAAGCAATGATCAATATTTCAAGAAACAGGCCTGGAGGAGGGTATCAGGATCCCAGTGGCGGGGCATGGACAGATTGAAGGAAAAGTCAACACAGCCACAAGCAGGGGATGGGGGAAACCTTGCCCTCCCAGGGGCCACTTTGAAAATGAGTACAAGCGCTTGGGGGCTGCATAGAAGTGGGGTCCTTAAGGGCTGCGCTCAAGAAGACGAAAGTCCAAATCATGGATCTGTTTCTTCTCCTTGCGTGTGTGTCTGCCCCTCTGCTTTCTTACCCTGGGGTGAGTCTTTCAGTGCTTGTGGATAGGAGCTGAATTCAGGGGCCAGATTCAGGAACTGGAAACTAGCCACCATGGCCTGTGTTGGCCCCCAGGCCTGAGTTTCCCCATCCATCACCTAGAGCCAGAGTTTGGGTGGCTCCATCTGTGGAAGCAGATGATTTGTGAGGGTTGTAGAAATTTGGCCCTGGGGAAAAGGCCTAAAAGCAGGATCTTTGACTTAGTTTTTCCCCCCACTGAGATGCTATCTATACTAAAGGAGACACTTGCTTCCTAATATCAATTGAAATGATCACAGAACCGGAGTTTAATTTATTTGATTTGACTTAAAATAAAAACGAATACAACTTACACTAAAAGCAACTTAACATCTTATAATTTATTTATTTATTTTAGAAATTTTTACCCTGCCCATCCTGCCACATCCTTGATGATAAAACAAGATTTGTCTTAAATCTATTTTTTACAAAATATAGAAATATAAGGATTAAAAGTGTTTAGTAAACATGAGTATATGGCCACGAACGAAAGAACATACAAAACCTTGCAAAAGGGGAATTTCAGCACGACTGTCAGGAGTCAATTGAAAAAGAACCCGGAGTATCACTCTAGAAGGTCTTACCCTATATCTCCCCAAACCAGCACAGTACTTCTAACAAACTATTTTGGGAAAATATTTTATTCGTCAAAATAAAACCAGTCTGCCATCATGACATACCTTCTTCAATTCGGCAGAATTTGTCCTGAACCAGTTTCTGTGAAGGGGTAGTTACTATTATTATAAGCTTTTATATAGCATCAAAGATGTACCTGGCACTTTACAGAGAATAAGATAGACACAGTCCCTGCCCGAGAGCTTACAATCTGAAGAGGGAACAGAGGGAGAGACAAGGGATGCCACAATCATGAGGATGCGAGAGCTCAGGTACACGTTCTTGGCTTGGTTACAGTAAATTGGGCGTTTGCAGATAACAGGTGGGGATGACTAGCAGAAGTTTGGAAGGGCGGAGCAGAAGAGGTGAGTTTTGAGGAGGGACTTGAAGGGAGGAAACAAGGCAGACGAGGGCAGGGAGGAGTTCCAGGCATGCTGGGCAGCGAGGGAGAAGGGACAAAGACGGTAGGGGGAGCAGGAGAGGCGTGGGAGGGTGAGGGAGGGGATGGAAGAGGAGCAGGGTGCTCGAGCAGGGGTTCGGAGGGAGATCAGGGCAGAGAGGTAGGGGGGAGCGAGGTTGTGAAGGGCTTTGTAGGTGAAGATGAGGAGCTTGTGGAGAATACGCTCAAGAAGGGGAAGCCGGTGGGGAGAGGAGCGAAGGTTGTCGACCAATGCCACAAGCGCAGTCGCTGTGCCATAGCCTGGATGAAAACCGGACTGAGAGGGATCCAGATAACCAGTGCGGTCTAGATGCCCCTGCAGCTGCTGGGTCACAACCCGCTCAATATTTACCTTCCCTAAAAAGGGAAGGCTAGAGACCAGCCGGTAACTGGTGAGGGAATCAACGTCAAGTGATGGTTTTTTGAGCAAAGGCTGCACCACCGCCTCTTTTTTTTCTTTTTCTTTGAAGTGTCCTGGCACTCTGCCCAACTGAAGGGAGGCACTGATCACCCCTGCCAGCAGCAGCTCCACTTTCTCCCGGCTCGCCTTAATCAGCCAGGACAGGCATGGGTCAAGTTCACAAAAGGTGGCCCTAACAGCCCCAAGGACATCCCCTGCCCCAGCGGATGACACCAACTGAAGCTGATCCCACAAAACCAGACAAGGCAGGGCTTCCCAAAATAGCACTGCTACCCGCAGGAGACAATGGGTGAAAACAGACATGACGCCAACCACCCTTGGTGGTCATTTATGCATGTTTCAGGGCTGCATAGGGCACCAATACAGCCCTGCAACATGCATAAATAACCATCAAGGGTGGTTAAAGGGTGGTTAGCATCATGTCTGCTTTCACCCAATGTTGCTGATCACATACCTACTTCAAGGCCTGTTTTTCTCCCCCTACTGTCATTATTTTACTCCATACTTTATCCATCCTTTTACTCTTAGGCCTGTTATCTATTTCTTTGCTGCACAGTATTTTTAACAGACATGGTGTTGGGAGAGACTTTATATCTATGGAGATACTTTATATAGAAACAACCAAAGCAATACTTTAGTAGAAGAAACAGACACTCTGCCCTTTCTCTGTGCATGCTTTAGTAGTAGAAAAACAGACAGACTGCTTTCTCTAAGGAAGCTCTAAATAGAAATGGTTACAGGGTGGGCAAAGGGGCTTAGTTTAAGGTCGGGTTCAGCTGAATAAAATTATTTGGAAAAGAAAAAGAAAAAATTCATCCAATTGGCATTTGTTTGTGTGAAATTAATGTGGAAACTGGATTTTGAAATGCAATAATTTTGGGTTTTGGTTTGATGCTTCAGTACTTTATACCAAATGACAAATGGCCAAACAACTAAAAGAAAGAGAGAAATGATATGAACGAGGTATTGATTTTGAACAGACACCAAACCAGGCAGTGAAAATTTTGCAAACTAAGTGTGTCTAATCCAGCCTTGGCTTCATGCTTCTGAATCTAAAAAGGCTAGAATTGCTTTGAATATTTGTTTCTAAGCCCCATCTTTGGGTAGAAGCGGGAGCAGTGCAGAACAGGGCCCCAACAGCATACAATAGCCTTAAGCAATTTCATCTGTCCCGTCTGCAAATAAGTTGTGGCTTTCACATTGGGCTAATGCAAAGGTGGGTTTGGGGCCAAATTTGACCCACGTCTGCTTCCTGGATCTGGCCCCTCGATCCAGTTCCTACCCTCAAGGCTTTTTTGCCCGTGGCTCTGGTGCTGGCAGACCTGTACGTGTGGAGGATGTATGCAACCTAACTGATGGGATGCGGACATGTGCACACACGAGCCTGCATGGTGCTGGGCTCCACATGCACTGGGACTCCGCTGTGAGGGGGGGGGTTACGTGTACAGTAGTTGGTGGCCACGTGGGTGGTGGGGGTGAACACCTAATAAATGGACAAGTAAGTGGACACATGCCTGGTATGAGCTTCCATCTTGTTTAACACCCTATTACAATTGCACCCCTTTGACCCTCCTAACACCCATTCTTCCCTTCTTCCTCCCCCTATCCTGAGCACATCTCTTAAGCATTCCCTCCTTCCCCCCTCTAATCTGGCCTATGGAGCTTGTGCCAACTTTCAGATTGGCCTGTGGGAGGGAACAGGCTCCCCGCCTCGGACCTAATCTCGTCCTACACAGAGGGCACATTCGCAGGAGACGAAAAACAGTTTCCCCCCACAATTTTCTTATTCCGTATTAAGAAATTAGTTTGCAGGATCTATCCTGCACTAGTGATTGGTAAAATAACTTGCAATTGTTGGAGCAAAAACGGAGATTATTCCATCTCTGCCAAGGGGTGAATACTTAAATGTAGGCAACCGTTCCATGGTAGAGACTGAAATTTTAAAACCCTCCTACAAATAAATGGTTTGAAGTAGCAATCTCAAAATTGTTCTGTGTGCTGGTTTAGAGGGTAGGGTGGTGTATGCAAAATTCGAAGTGGATCCAGTGAGGCAAGCTAAAGTTATGAACGATTTTAAGTGAATTGCTTCATGTAATTTCATTGGAATCAGACAAATTTTCGCGGGCTGATATCTTTGTTATTTTAGTGAGTTATTGTCTGGAAAATTGATATGCAAAGAGCCAGAGAAGCCTACCACTGGCTTGCGATGGAGGGGCAGTGTTTAGTGAAGTGGAAAGCAAGTGATTAAAGTTAGAAAATTTGATTCTTAATTGCTCAGAGCATGCCTACAGCCAAGCAAAGCGGCAGAGGTGGGCCAGTGGCCAGGAAAGGGGTGGGGGGTGAGAGGTAGGACTAGAGGGCCCGCGAGTTAGTTTGGGGGTAGGGAAAGTGCGCACAGGGTGTGTGTGTGACAGATAGGAGGGGAGGTTGGGGGAATCAGTTTAGGGCAGCGGAATGGGGTGTGTGTGTGCAAGGTAGGAGCACTCTGACTGCTGGGTCAGGGCGGGGAGAATCTCCCCCCACCTCGCTGCCCACCGGCAGCGGCTGCCTCCCCCCACAACTTCCCCAGCACCAAACTGACCTCCCCACCCCCTACCTGTGCCACCCCCCCTTGCCCACCCCATGCCTGACTCCCCCTTGGCACCGTCGGGAGTGGAGGGGGATGGGGGAGAGGGACTACCGCCGCTCCCCCCTCGCTAGCCCCATGGGGCTCTGCTCAAAGCTTTGCTGCCCCTGCTACTGACACTGGGTGTTTTTACACACACATTTCTCCTGCATGTTTGCTGTTACATCCTGAACTTTCTGTGTGTCTAAATCACTCACCCAGATCTTAAACATCCTGATCGTTGAACTTTTGCGGAGAACTCCCAGAACTTTTGTGTGCAAAAAGTTCACCTGGTAAACTGCTTTGCTCCAGGCAGCTGTGGTCACTTGGTTTCCATGGCAGCCTGTCACGTCTACAGCTGCGGCTACTTTAGGCTGCTTCAGGACAGTGTGTGTGTGAAGAATGCATCCAGGAACTGCCTCAGGGCTGTGTGTGTGTGTATGTGTGTGTGTGAGAGAGAGAGAGAGATAGAAATGCATCTGGAACTTACTTGTGGACTTGTAAAACCAGAAGACTGAAAAATCCGGAACTTTAAGGTGTGTGTAAAAATGCCCACTGACTGGGGATGCCAAGACTACATTTCCCAGCATGCCCACACAGGGATACAAAGATGGTGCCACCCCCGTGTGTGCTTGCACGGCAGTGGGCGCCCTTTCAAAAAAGACTACAGCCTCGCTTTTGAGACTGCGACTGGTGATGGCAACGTTGCTGGTGATGGAGGAGACGGCGGCACCAGCACTGTTGTTGGAGATAGTGGCGACTGCTGCTAGCAGCAGCAGCAGCGGTGCAGCGTGTGTGTGTGAGACAGAATGGGTGAGATAGGGTGAAGGCAGTGTGCAGTGTGTTTGTATGGAGTGTGTGTGTGTGAGTGAGAGAGTGGAGGAGAAGATTACTGTGAGAGAGAACGAATGAGGGGGGTGTCATTGAATGTATGTGATTGAATGTCTGGGTGAGAGAATTAATGTGTGTGACAGTGTGTGTCACAATGAATGAGTGTGTGAGAGGTGAGAGTTTGGGTGTCTTTAGACATAACGTCAATGGATGTCTGTGTGTTTTGACCTTGATAGGAACACTGGTTTGGCCCCGTGATCACCACCATGTGGTGCTGCTTAGACACACAGCCCATCTTGGGGCAAATCGGTGTTTTGCTCACCACCCGATCTCAGCACGCAAGCACTGCCGCCTCGTTCCCCATGTTGTATCTACTAACACGCCAGGCGATATCATTAGACACAACGTTGGCCACATGTCCACCCGGAACACGCAAATTGTCCTTGTGATGCAATGGTGTTCTCATCATGTTTTCAGCAGGGGGCCAGATTGGTGTTGGGATTGTTATGGTGCTTACACACAATGGCCAAACACGTGCTTACGGGTTTTGACACCCGATCTTTGTTATGTCTAAAGATGTACACACACAGAGTGGGCTGCTCCCTCGTCCCATGGCTGTCCCCTCTTGCCCCCCATGGTTCCTGGAGGGGAAAAGGGAGCCAGGACCCCCTCCAAGGAGAGGCCCAGCAGAATGTCCCTGCTGTCTCCTCCTGCCTAGCAACCTAAGCTTTCCTCCGTCTGCCTAACCTCCAAAACACCCAGGCCGAGCAGCATCTAAGGTAAGGACCACTCGACGAATACCTATATGTTTAAAAAATCACAAATTTCACATTGCAAAAAGCTTGAAAATTTCTTATATATAAAAAACCTAATGTTTAAAAATAAACCTTAAATGTAGGCTCATTTGTAAACAAAACTTACCTTAAAAAACAAACAAACAAATAACATTTTCACATCTATTATAATAAAACTTATACACCAAAGGGAAAAACCATTGAAATTAATTATACTTCTTTCCCTACTTTATCCCAATTACTATTTATTTATTTATTTATTTATTTTCCCTTTATGTTTTTTAAAAAACAACACCTTCATTTATTCATTTTCCCATAGTTTGCTTTACATTCCCTTTACGGTTTATTTATGGTTCAATAAATACTTAGTCTTCCCAATTATTACTTACTTTTCTTTCTATTACTGCTTACATTTACATTTAAAATTACACTTGTTTCCCTAAATTCTTCCTAAAATGACTTCTTATTTCCATCATATGTAATTAAAAGCAAGTGCAATTTATTAATTACATAAATGTATAATCTTGAAATATGTACTTGAAAAGACAGAGTTAAAGGCAGCGTTGTAACAGTGATGCTGAGGTGGCGAGTTTGTCAGTTTGAATTAAGTATATACTGAATGATGAATAACTAATGATGGGACTAAGAAGTCATTTTAGGAAGAATTTATAGAAACAAATGTAATTTTAAGTGTAAATGTAAGCAGTAATAGAAAAAAATAAGTAATAATTGGGAAGACTAAGTGTTTATTGAACCGTAAAGGAAATTAACGAATGGGAAAATAAATAGTCATTGGAATAAAGTAGGGAATGAAGTATAATTTCCATGATTTTTGGAGTGCAAGTTCTATTATACTGAATGTGAAATAATGTTGTTTGGGCTCCGTCCTTGGCCCTCTTCTCTTCTCTATTTACACCCTGTCCCTTGGCAAAATTATTGCCTCCCATGGATTCCAATATCATCTCTACGCTGATGACACCCAACTCTATCTTTCTACCCCCTCTCTCTCCTCTTCTGTCCACTCACGCCTCGTCAACTGCCTCTCTGATATCTCCGCCTGGATGTCCC
>QEPC01004742.1:162519-208884 GCA_003113815.1 Sphenodon punctatus
TACCTCTCAGACCTAATCTCTCTACGCACTCCTGCACGCGCTCTCCGCTCTTCCTCTGTCCCCTCCCTCACTCTCCCTCGTTTCTCCTGCTCACCTAACCGCCTTCGACCCTTCTCCCTCGCTGCCCCCCGTGCCTGGAACTCCCTCCCTGCCCACATCCGCCTTGCCCCCTTCCTCCGCTCCTTCAAATCCCTCCTCAAGACCCACTTTTTCCTCGCCGCCTTTCCCAATGCCTGCTAGTTGTTCCCATATACCCACTGTCTGCCCTCCTCGGCAGACTGCTGTAACCAACCTGATTGCAACCAAGTCAAGCACACGCACCTGAGACTTCACATCCGCTTGAATGTTTGTTAGTCTTCTCCCCTGTCTCTCCCACTGTCCCCTCCCCCTGTCTCCCCCTCCTTGTCTTTTAGATTATAAGCCATAGGCAGGGACTGCGTCTATTTCTATGTTTTGTACAGCACCAGGTCACACATCTGGCGCTATATAAGTATTTATAATAATAATAATAATTAATAAGGTAAGTTTTGTTTACAAATGAGCCTACAATGAAGGTTTTTTTTAAAAAAAAAAACATTAGTTTTTTATACATAAGAATTTAAAATATGGTGCTAAATCCATCCTGCGTGCATTTCTCCTAATGTGGGAAGGACAGTAAGGGACAATGGTAATCTTCCCACAAGAAATTCAACAAGCAGGAGCAGCCACATGTGAATGTGCCTAGACAGGTTTAAAATTCCCCCAGCAACCCCAAAAGTTCTCAGGTTCTAGGAGTCCAGAACATAAAAACTGTATAAAAATGACTCCGCCTCACCCTCCAGAATGACCCTCTGTGGTTGTTCGCGGGTGCCCTCTTTTGAGGTCCCCCTGGTTTCCGGGGTATCAACCATGAGGAGGTTGTTCTCTGTGGCTGCACCGTGGCTGTGGAGCTCTCTCCCACTGGAGGTCCGCCTGGCCACCAACCTCCCCTCTTTCCGCAGACAGTGTAAGACCTGGCTGTTCCGCTGAGCCTTTGCCAAGGGAGATGGGATGGGATGGGTGGGGTGGGTTAGGGAGGGGCTCTGTTTGGGTATTAGTTTTTTTAATTAATAATGTTGATTTTCAATGGTTTTTATCATATGTTTTTAGAATGTTGTTAGCCGCCCCGAGATGCTTGTAAGCAGGAGGGGGCGGCATATAAATTTAATTATAAATAAATCAATAAATAAACCTATGTCAGCAGATGAGGCCGAAGTTGGTTCCTTATTTCCA
Organism: Sphenodon punctatus; assembly: GCA_003113815.1. Lineage (NCBI taxonomy): Eukaryota > Metazoa > Chordata > Lepidosauria > Sphenodontia > Sphenodontidae > Sphenodon > Sphenodon punctatus. The sequence continues at coordinate 163,771 of QEPC01004742.1, forward strand.
GTAACTTCAGCCTTGTTGGCAGCGGTGGATACGATTGCCTGACAATCAAGCATAGACTAGTTGCCAGGACGGAATGAACCATCTTCAATACCATTACCCAGTCAACTGCAGACATAGGGTACTTTTAGACATGGACCTTACATTTCTTATAATGCCGTAATGCAGCCTTGCATCATTCATAAGAAATGTTAAGGCGGTGTTAAGGTGCACATGTGAAAGTGCCCATAGCTTCTACCCATTTGTCAACAGTGAAAACCAAGTAGTTCTGATGATCTTCCATTGGGCCAATTTCTCTTCTTCCTGTCAGCGTGCAAGCTTTGTTTATATCAATAGTGGGCGGGTGACTTTTCCCCCCTGGAAACAAGCCAGTAAGCAGCTTGATGGAGATAAGCAGAGAGGAGGCTGGTCCAGACTAGGTCACGCCCAGTTACCAGGAGACATTTCTCAGTTGAGGAAAACGAAACTTTAAACAGGCTACTACGGCTGCTACAGGGCTAGGGAGCGATGGCAGCAGAATGCTCCGTGAAAAGCCTCCAGGATACAGTCACTTGCGGCCTCTGCCAGGAGTATTTCACCGACCCGGTGTCCATCCACTGCGGGCACAGTTTCTGCCGAGCCTGCATCGATCAGCGCTGGGGGGAATGGGAGATCAATTTCGCTTGCCCCCAGTGCGGGGAAACTGCCCGGAAGAGGAAGATCAGTCCCAACAGGGAACTGGAGAGCGTGGTGCGATTCGCCAAGCGGCTGAAACGAGAGGCGGCCCGAGGGGAGCGAGTGTGCGAGGAGCATCGGGAGCCGCTGAGGCTCTTCTGCAAAGAGGAGCAAAAGCTGCTCTGTGCCGCCTGCTCGGAGAGCAAGGACCACGGGGCGCACGAGCTAATCCCCATGGAAGAGGCTGCCCAGGATTGCAAGGTAGGAAATCTGCTCATGCTTCCCGTGTGCCATAAAACTGCTCTGTGTGTGTGTGTGACCCGACCCAGTGCTTTAACTACCCCGGAGCCAGCCGGGACTGGGAGACCTTTGCTAGAAGCTGATCGTGGCTATGACATTTTCAGAAGGGAAGGGGGCCGGGGACAAGAAGGAACTTCTTCGGGTGCGGGTAGAGTGCTGTCTCTGGGCGCGAGAGGGGACTATGGCGGGCGGGGGAGGCACTGCTTTCAGGGGTAACCCCCCCCCTCCCCACCCTTTGGATATTTTCCTCCCCCCTTGAGACATGAGCTCGGCCACGCCCCAGCCCTGCCATGTCACTGTACTGACTTGGCTTTTTTGAATCGCTCTTACTCTCTGTATAATCTGAGAAGAGAGAGCGGGTAAGTACATCCTGCTAGAAATCCCCACCTCTCGCAGTTCCAGCCTGAGATTCCCATAGGCCAAAGTAGGAGTCTCCGGGGGAAGCTCCAAGAAGTGGCAACTCTAGGACCGACTTTGCCCTGTCAAAACTTCAAATGTTATTTTATTTATACATTTGATCTACTTGTATATATTGCACCAGCAGTGTGCCTGACACTTGAACAGTCCTGATTAGAGACAGGCCGCTGCCCTGAGAGGATGGGCAAAGGAGGGGAGACAGGGATACAGTCACAGAGGGTGTTTTTAGACAAGTGCCTCCCTACCCATCATGCATGTTGCAGGGCTGCATAGGATGCCAATAGGGTCCAGGCTAGGCCACGCCCAGTTACCACGAGACATTCCCCGGCTGCTACAGGGATCGGAGTGATGGCAGCAGAGATTCCTGTGAAAAGTCTTCAGGATGCAGTCACTTGCTGTCTCTGCTACGGGTACAGTGTCTATCCACTGCAGGAGCAGCTTCTGTCGAGCCTGCATCCATCAGGTACTTGGGGGGGAATGGGTGAGCCATTTTGCCTGCCCCTAGTGCGTGGAACCACCCAGAAGAGGAAGTGGGTAATGGGTGGGGAGGCACTTGTCTAAAAACATCTAAAGTGGCAGGTGTGCATGCTTAGCTTTGCCACAAGAGGCTGTCCAGGATTGCAAGGTAGGGGAAGATCACTTTCTAAAAAGGAGCCGCGTATAACTTTCATTCTCCCTCCGCTGCTTATTCCGGCCAAGTAAACAATCTGCGTTGTGGATAATCCATCCAGGACTCTTTGTGGGAGGGCCGGATCCACCACTCCCTCTCCTCTCACAGGGTTTAACTCTGAACCAAGGAGGCTGCAGAAATGGCACAGGGGCAGGCAGAGTGCACAGGGGATCAGGATCCAGGCAAGAAGTAGCACACTCTTCCTGCCCTGGGTGGGCTGGGCTTGGGACAAACTTGGGACACTGCTCCCCTACCGCTGGATCTGACATAAGCCATGGGCTGGGGGCATACTAAAAAGGACACTGAATGGCCGTAGGAATGCATTGTAGCCTCGGACTCCAGCAAAGAGGCAGGGCCAAGCGTGAAGATGAAGTGTGGGGTTCCTAGTAATCCCACCCCCTTGGGGGCACCCTCTGCGGGGGCCCTAGAGATGGTTGTCCCTGCACCCTGCTCTGGTGAAAACAAGCCACTGCAAGGTCCCCAAATGTAGAGAAAATAGGGTGTCATCCTGTGGTAAGGCCAACTGAGCGGGCAGTACAAAGGAGGAGTTGGGGAGGAGAACAGGGGGCAGGGCCGGACTTGTGCTCCTAAGTCCTTCCCGGGCTGCTGCCACCAACCCCTGCCCCTACGCAGCACTCGCAACACACATGTGCGGGAGGGACAAGGGGCTCACATGCTCACAGTGCGCGCACACACACACACACACACACGGGAGGGGATAATAAGAAGGTTGTTTTGGAATTTCACCAACTCTTTGGTGTTTGAGCTTTCTCGCACAATTTCCTGACGCTTGTTCTAAGCTTCACTTGACCTTTTCCCTAATTCACTCTGCACATGAAGCTCCTGTTTGCAAAGTCCATTTGACATAATGCCCTTTTAGGGGAAACCGAGGCACAAGTCTGCAGCCCCACACTGCTATTTCATACGAGGCCACCTCCCTGCTACATGCTTGTTGCACCAATGAAATGAAACCCTCTTTCTTTCCTCAGGCAGAAATCCAGACCTGGCTTCAGGTGCTGAGAGAAGACCGAGAGAAGCTTCTGACGTTTAAACAGGCTAGAGAGACCAGCAGCCAGGAGTTCCTGGTAGGTGCCCCGGCAGGGATGTAGGGCTAAATCCTTTATGCGAGACAGGAGAGAGTCACAAAGAGTACCAAATCACCAAAGTGTTGAATTTAACGAATATGGATGTCTGTCTCTAGAAACTAATATTTAAATATCACACATCACCAATAATATCGCAAATTTTAAAATGTGTATCTGTTTCAGCTCTGTTGCACAAGTTGTTTCACCGAAAGTGTTTTAATTTAAGAGAGGGAGACAAAGTAGTTGAGGTGATCTTTCATTGGACCAGCTCCTGTTGATGAGAGGATGCAGACTTCGGAGCCACACGGCGCCCTTCTTCAGGCATGTAAAAAGTCGGAACTGGAGACTGGGCAAATGCAGGCTAGCAGGGTTGGTCCTAGAATACGTGGGGCCTGAGGGCATGGAGGCTGAGACGTAGGCCGTTTTCAAACTTGATATACCCACGCATGTCCACCAATGGAACACTCTGGGAAAGGGTGTCCGTATAAATTGAATGTAACGGTGGCATTACCTGAGTGCGCACTCGCCTCTGCTCCCTTCCCCTGAGCTCACTCTCTGTCTTCCCGTACTTGTGTGTAGGGGCCAGAATCCACTGGCCAGATACAGGAATCTGAAAGGGCCCAAGTAGAAAACAGCTGCAGGCTATGTTTGGCCCCTGGGCCACAGATTCCTTACACCGGTTCTAGGCNCTCTGGGAAAGGGTGTCCGTATAAATTGAATGTAACGGTGGCATTACCTGAGTGCGCACTCGCCTCTGCTCCCTTCCCCTGAGCTCACTCTCTGTCTTCCCGTACTTGTGTGTAGGGGCCAGAATCCACTGGCCAGATACAGGAATCTGAAAGGGCCCAAGTAGAAAACAGCTGCAGGCTATGTTTGGCCCCTGGGCCACAGATTCCTTACACCGGTTCTAGGCTTTCCAACGGGAATCCGGGCTGTGCGCGTGGACGGCTCCATGCAGGATTTCAATAGGAATCCCCATTGGAAAGCCTAGAACTGGGGTAAGGAATCTGAGGCCCAGAGGCCAAATATAGCCCGCAGCGGTTTTCTCTTTGGACCCTTTCCGATTCCTGTATCTGGCCAGAGGCCATGGAATGTCGCCTAATTCTCCCTTCCCTATGTCCGCCCCTCCCTCTGTTTGCGACTGGTTGATCTAGGAAAAGGTTGACGCTGAGAAGCAGAAGACTAGGTCTCAATTTGAACAGCTGCGCCAGTTTTTGGAGGAACAAGAGCACTTCTTTCTGGCCCAGTTGCAGGAGCTGGTACAGCGACAGGATGAATATGTCGCCAAACTCTGTCAGGAGATTTCCTGGCTTGATGCTCTGACTGATGAGATGGAGGAGAAGTGCCAGCAGCCAGCCATAGATTTCCTGCAGGTGAGAATCCAAAGGAAGCTGGAAAACTTGCAACAGCTTTGCTTGAACATGTGCTGTTTGGAGACAACTGCCTCCTACCTCACTCTAACCTCCCCTACGTACATACGAGCATAGGAGTTAAAGTGAGGAAAAGCAGTGTGCGACTTGCTCTTCAAACGAGTGGGGTTAAGGTGGGGAAGGAGGCTTGTATTCCAGGCAACATGCTTATGTGTATGGTTGAGAGAAATTTCCCTTAATTAACCAGACCACTGCTGTCCCAGCAGACCTCAGCACTTTGTGTGTTTCTCACACAGTGTCTGTCTCAGACTACTTGTTGTTGGCATTTCCTTGCACGTTCCCAATCGAGGGTTAGATAGCTCCTCCCCTGTTTGTGAGTGTAGAAATGGAGGCTGTTAGTCACTTCCTTGCATCTAGAATAATTGCGTCAACCCTCCAAATCCCCTATTAAGGGTGCCTCTGGGCCATAATCTATTACTGACATGGGAATGAAAAAGCAAAGCACAGGCAATTGGGTGACTCAGGAAGGAGAGAGACTCATAGGTGTGGCTTGACTTTACATGGAGGCAGGGGTTTGACGTGAGAACATCCAACAGTCCCATTTCTCAGGCGCTCTGCTGACAATGGTAGCATCCTCCCTTTCCCCACTGAAGCAAATGGAATTCACTCCTAGGTTAAAGATCAGGGCTATCCTCTTTGCTGGATGATGTTGCATGGTTGGGGAAACTTTCCTTCCTGAAGGCCACTTTGAAGCTTGGTACAAGCTCCGTGGGCTATTTAGGAGTTGTGAGCGTCTCCGCTTATACGATCCTAGATTTGGAGGGAACCTCAAGTGCTATCGATTTTGTCGGGGCTCCTACTATTAAGCTGGATCCACTGTACCTTCACCATCGCTGAAAGATGCCTGTCTAACCATCCTCAGTCTCACACTTTAGACCATTTGGCTATCTTGACCGCTATATAGAGTTGAAAAATGTATATACTGTAACATTGATACAATGCTGTATTTGGGCACCATTCCTTGCGCATGATAACTGAATTTGTGCTATAACCAGGGACCCGAGTTGACTGCGTTGCTGCAATTTGCAGTGATTTTCGAAGAATCAGCCAATCCTCGCAGAATCAACCAATCCTAACCATGACCTGAAGGTAAATAGGCCCCTGGGAGATGAATTGTGGGTGGGTGGGGTCTGAAGGCCCTATGTTTGTATGAGGGAGGTGCTGAAATTTCAGAGGATTTGAGTTGTGTTTGAGTAGCAAAGTTGTGATTCCAGGTCAAATCTATTGCAAATTTGCTTCCCAGCATGCATAGTTATGCAAATCAAGTTAATTATGCTCATGGTGAATTTGCAGAATTTGGCTTCACTGGTTGCAGAATTTAAGATTTTTTGGTGCAGTCAACTCGGGTCCCTGGCTATAACACACTTTATAACAAGGTTGCTGTTGGCACCATATAAAAACATACACAACGTGCCTGATGTGGAACAATTCTAGTTGGGTCCCTTCCCTGAGGGCTTTAAAATCTAGAAGGGAGAAGGGCACATATGGAGAGACGGGGATACTTTCAGGAAGTTGACGTTCAGGTGAACATTCTTGGTGTTACAGAGGAAGAGGGGGATCGTGAAAGTGTAAGGTGAAGCATGAAGGAGCAATCTATGGGGGAGAGGTGTTATGGACAGCCTGATGGGAGAGGTCGGTCTTCGGGAGGAAGCGAATAGAGCATATGTGTTCAGGGCAGGAGTACCGGGCAATAGGGGGGTAGCATGAGAGAGGGGTGAAGATGTCTTAGGGAGCAGGAGATGGTGGCAGAGGAGGAGCAAAGTTTTCAGGAGGGGGACTTCCCAAAATGTCCTCTGCATCTGACCATCCATCCTGGGTGGGTGATTGTCGCAGCGGTCATCGGGCCATATTGCGTCAAACACACAGTGATAACTGTCCATCTTGATAACTGTATATTTCTTTTGCCCTTGCAAATTCTAATTGGCTGAATTGGCCAAGTTCACAATTAACTATTCACTTCAGCTCTCTCTGTCATCGGTCTCACTAATGTCACCGTGGGACTGAGTCGAGTTTTTTTTTCTTCTTCTTTCTCTTTAGGATGTCGGAAGAACCTTGATCAGGTACGTGGCTTGTCTTGGCTCCTAGTTAAAAAACCAGCTGAACCTCCTGAAAGCCCCTCTGACAGGCTCACAATGCAAGGATCGGTTACTTTCTCTGTTGTTCAGCACCTGAGCTTGAGGCTCAGTATTAAAATCCTGCCACTAGCTATCCTAAAAGAGGGATTAGAATTCCTCCTAGAGTTGACCTTAATCGGTGCTGGATCTAGTGAAACTGGTACCCCATCTGAAACGGTGGTGCAAGGCCCCCTCCTAATGCAGGAATGTTGTCGCTGGCCACAATCCCATGCTGTGCGGATCCCTATGTGTGCGTAGTTTGTGTGTGTCACAATGTGCTGGTAATGCAGATGTGTGCGGATCCCACGTGGCTGTGCGCGCAGAGGCAGCTCCATCCAGGATCCACACCGCATGGGATTGTTACAAATTAATAACTTCTGTAAATGAATAGGAATTGATGATCGTGTTTTGTCTAGGACTCACATCCACACCATGGATAAGGTACAACACAATTTTATTGGGGGACCAAAGGTCCAGAGAACCAAGCTTGGTAGTTTTACAAACTACCCATGCCCAGGCTAAACTATACCCATCTATAACATTTGCCTTATGTGTTCAGGACCCTTGGAGTTGTATTCTGGAGGGTCCAAGAAGGAGACGGGGAGGGGGCCCATGCTGGGCTGGCTGGGAAGAGCTGCTAGTGAGCGATGATGTGGGTCCGTGCGTGTAAGGTCAGGAAGGGACTCAAGCCATGACGTTCACTGCAAAGCTAGTGACCTTGAGCTGAAGTTCTGTTGGAAAGGATCCACTTTTATACACTCAACTGCTCATTGGTGAGAATGCTGCCTCATGCTGATGCAACATGTTTGTGGTACAACCTCTGCTGGGCTAAGCGGCAGGACCTATTGTGATGCCTGATACTATTGCACCATCTTCCTGATGAGGACAGGGTGGGCTTCATCTGCATCCTTGTTTTCCAGAATGTCCTGGTCCCTGCTTCAAGGCGTTCCTCTTTCTCTGGATGGATGGCTCTTGACTGCCCATGGTGCTTGGCCTAAAGTCAGGCTGTCTAGTCATCAGGTTGGAGTTAAGCACATCAGGCTAGTGTCAGACAGTCTTTTGTGAACTCCTCCTGGTATCTCTGCTACTCCTGTTTAGCACAATGGTTTTGTTTACCTGTTCCAGCAGTTCTTTTGTTTGTGGTTGCAACATCTTAGTTACATCTGCTTAGAGAGAGAGTCTTTTTAGCTTCACATTGTTCTTTGGGGCCTGATTCTCAAGCATATCATCAGTTCAGCAAAAGTTCACTTTAGCAAGAATTCTTTCATGGGGCAAGAGCTCATTCCTGGGGCCCTCTTTTCCTCCAGGATCTTTTTTCTGAGTGTTAATCCCCAATTTAGAACTGGGCATTGCCTATGGGTGTTCTTAGCCAAGCGCCGCCACACCCATTCCTCACCATCACGCACGTTGCTGGGCTGCTTAGGGCACCAATGCAGCCCTGCCACATGCATGATGGGTTGGGTGGGGAGGCACTTGTCTAAAAACACCCCACGTATAACCAGGATTATTTTTCCCTTATGTGCATCACTTTGCATGGTATCAACATTGATTTCCATCTGCCATTTTATCGGCCAGTCTCACGGCCATGCACGATCCTTCTATAACTCTTGGCATTTTGCTTTAGGACTCGGCTATCTGGAATAACTTTTGTCCCCTCTGCAAACTTGGCCACCACACTCTTTTCTGTTTATTCCAGTGCTTATTTAAAAGTCCGTTTGAATCAGTGGAAAGTAGCACAGTTAACAAAATGTTAATCGGTTGACATAACATCTTGGCAAGTTCTATTTTTGCATTTTTATATTTGTTCATTTTCTCTAGATGCAAGAAGTGGGAATTCCAGCAGCCAGCTGATAATTCTGTTGAACAGGAACAGAGACTGCACAGACTTTCTAAAAGAAATATTATCCTGGAAGAAACTATTGAGAAATGCGAAGGTACTATGGAGCAAGCCAAGAGAGATGCGCGTTGTTTGTCTATTTAACGGTGGGAGAGACTGGGCTCTGGCTAGGGGGGCAGTAGGTGGCTCATTTGCTGCCTGCAGGTAACATCTGCCTTTTGGGACACCCCCAGCAGTCACCAAACAGGTTTACCCAGCCCCCGTTGGCTGCATGGATGCCCCAAAATGCAGGTCTTTCTGGGATGCCCTGGGAAGCTCCTGCTCCCACGCACTCCCTAGGCTGACTCGCTCGCCTGGCTCTGCCATTGTTTTGCCAGCTCCACACACACGCCCACTAGGGGGACCGTGGTGTGCCTCCCGGCTCAGTTGAGTACCAGGCTGGGAGGAGCAGTGGGGCAGGCAAGTCGGCCTGGGGAGTACACAGGCAGCCCATCGGATCACATTCAGGCACCAATTGGTGCCCAGACACGACCAGGTCGATTCGGGCACCCCAAATTCGACAGGGTGGCCGTTTTTCCAAGTACCCTCTTTCAGCTCTAGTTCTGGCCAATTAAGTGCTTATGTGTGCAAACCTGCTCATAACCTGAAGTGAAATAATACTTGAACCCTGTTCTCTCCCACCAGCTGCTGCATAGAGTTTGGGGGTGGAAGTGTTTAATAGGTGTGCCCAGGATGGGAGAGAAGGAAGGGGTAGGGTCCAGAGCCTGGATCGGTCTTCTAGCTGTGAGTGCATCCTCCGTTTCCTCCTGAGCTCACTCACTCTTCAGTTCTTGAGGGTAGAGGCTGGATAGGAGCCAGATCCAGGAATTAGAAAGGGAACAAATTTTAAAAAAAAAGAAGCAAAGGGAACTGGATTTGGCCCTCGGCTGTAGGACCCCCCCACTCCCAGCATAAAACTTCTGACCTAGAGAAAGGGTCTGAGGAGTTTTTCAAGGCAGCTCTGAATTATGACACCTCGGACACAACAATAGTATATTTTTCCTTGTTCCATGAACTTGCTTATTTGCTGAGTAGGCTTTGTGCCTACTCTACAAATGCTACAGTGCATGTTTTCACACTGTTTTCCGACATGGCCCTATCTCCTGTGGGTCATTATGATGCTCCCAGAGGTAGAACCCACGTCAGAAAAAGGGGTGGAGCTAAAATACACTGCTGCCCCTTCTTGATGTGGCCACGCCTCCTACGGAATGCTGTGATGTCATGGCACTTCATGGAAGAGTGGAGCTTCCCCCTGGCCGAGGAAACTGCTCTGCTCTGAGCCAAAGGTGCTTGAGCTAGTGATTCAGTATCTGACCTGACTCAGGCCTGGATTGGAATCTGGTTCTTTAAAACACACCCTGCCAATAATAATAAATAATGTTATTTATATAGCATTCCCACCCCTCTCACAGCCCTACCTGATTGGTGCTTCACAAAATATGATGGAACAACCTAAAATCTGTTTTCAGTTAGAATCCAGTTTAAGACGGCTTTAAAGAGGAGAAAAAAACTACGTTTAGTGGAACCAGCAGGGGATTCTTTTAAAAGAGCCTGGAGAATTAAAAAGTCTTCGGGTACTCTTTGAAGGTGGGAGTATCCGGAGGGAGCAGTCCCATAGAAAAGGCCGAATTGCTTGCCAACTTTAGGCACAACGGCAAGATCCTCAAACAGCAGGTGGGATGTGAGGCAGCCGGGTGAGATTTCAGGAACTGGTCTTGAATATAGCCTGGGCCTATACACACTTACGCACAAGTTTTCAGTCTCTCTCTTTCTTTCTGATGCTTGGTTTCTCTGTCCCTTGCCCTCCCGTCATGTCCTCTTTTAATTGAACCAGGTAATGCTGAGTGAGTTGAAATTTCACCATGAATCCTCATCTTTGTCCACCCCTTTTCCCCTCTCTAGCCTTCCTGCCGTCTGAACTGGAGAGGGAATGGGGTGAGTATCTGGCAAGCAAGGTGAAATTGGCGGTGGTGGCATAGAGATGGTACCCAAATGAAACCATTGTGTCGTTTTGGGTGAAAACGAACATAACGCAAACTCCCCTTTAGCAACAGCTAAAAAATTCTTAATAGTGTGCTAGTGCAACACTGCAACATGGATAAGAAATTTTAAACGGGTGTTAAAGTGGAGTTTGCGTTACATCTGTTTTCACCCTTTGTGGCTCCAGCCCTTACATTGCAAAAGAAACTTCTGGTATCAAAGGTTGCCCTCAGCACCACAAGGGCAGAGAGGATTGTGTAGCCGTTGTTCTTCCCTTGCAGTGAAGGGTGTGTGTGGGAGGGGGCCTGGTTTAAATATTCTCACACCTAGCAAGGTGACCACTGCTTCTTATCACTTGATTTGGGGGGAACAATGACTATTGTCCCAGCTGTGAGGAGATATTTTTTAAGGGATGGCTGCTCTGCAATGCTATGCTGGCAGTTCAAGCACAGAGGCAAGAAAATTGAGAGACTGTGTCCCCAGTTAGTGCCAGGTTTTTCCATCTCCTCTCCCCTTCCCTCTGAGCTCCATGTGTAATCCTCTCCGTTCTGACTCTGGAAGTCATAGGTGGGCTGGAGACGGAAACCTGGTGCTTAGTACCCTTGCAGCCTGCTGGAGACTGAGGGTGATTTCAGACGTTATGCCCGCCGGGATTGACCGTGGGCTGTGGTGTGGTTTGGACCACGGGCGGGGGTGAAGGGGTGGGCGAACAGACATTCACCCCCGTTCACCCCCACCCATGGGGAATGAGACGCCATGGCCCGCGGTCAATCCCGGCGGACGTAATGTCTGTTGCCTCCCCCCACCGTGGAGGGGGCGGGGCCTTGCAGTGCTGCGTGTGGCCTCACGGCCCCGCCCCCCAACGCCGCTGTTGGCCCACCCCCCAGCGTGATGGGCAGGAAGTGTGCGGCCTACACCACCCGCCCGGGACCAGGATGGCGAACCCCGACTGTGGTGAACATTTGACCATGTTTTGTTACCTCCGAGTGGTGAGAGGTAACGAAGCGCGGTCAATGCAAACGTGGCCCGTGGTTGACTGTGGTGAACATCTGGATGCGAGCAAACAGACGTGCACCACAGTTCACCACGGCCCGCATTTGACTGTGGTCGTGGCGGGGTGAATATTCACCCTGTCACGTCTGAAATCACCCTGAGTCAGAATGGACAGGATTACACACACACACCTGCGCCATCTGTGAGTCCAAAGAGAGCTGATGTTCCCTAATGCCTCCAGCCTGCCTAATGTGAAGATTCACACAGTCACAGGGTATTATACTACAGTATTTTAGCCATACACTGCCAAGAAATCATTAATACACTCAAAGGCTCTGATATATTTAGCTGGGTGAGTATACTCTATAGCAGGGATTCTCAACCTGGTGCTCGGGGCAATGAGTGAAACTGCTCCCCAATCCAGCTGTCAGTAGTGCTCAGGAACACTTTAAAACAGTGCTCCTTTGGACTGAATTAAACTGAATTGCAAAGGGAAGATGAAATATTTGCATATTTGTGCAAATTATTCATGCAAATTATGCAGTGCTCCCAAGTAGTCACTTGCATCACTCCAGTATTCATGACTGGAAAAAGGTTGAGAACCCCTGCTCTATATAGAGTTATGAGGGATGAGAGTTCTACATATCCAGATTTAGAAGCAATTCCATAATCAGAAAACCTCTAGTTTACAAGAAGAGTTAAGGCTCTTGCAAATTCAATCATGCACTAAAAAGCATGAAAATTGCAAGTTAAGGCTCCCCCCTTAACATTCGTGCCATGTTAGCAATAAAGATATTGTAGTCTCACATATTGTGCTCACTTACAATTTAGGTTCCATGCACCCAGGCTTTGCCTTCATCCTTCAGCTCCAATCCTGTTCCGGTTGGGGGCAACACTGAAGCTGGGGACAGGAGGGCGTGAGCTCGCCCCTCATCCCTTCCGTTTCCTCTCTAAGAAAGAGAGAACTTTGGAGTCCTGGCTCCCTTCCCCCTCTAATCTACATGGGCCCAACCCTTTAACAGAGAACTCAGGACTCCTGGCTTCCAGCCTGTCCAACCTACTCTAATCCAGTAGACTTCACAGGCAACTCAATAGTCCTCGTTCCCAGCCTGTTCTCCTCTCAACCTTGTAACAGACAACCCAGAAGTCCTGGGTCCAAGTCGCCCCTCTAACCCTGTAGCCCTCACAGAGAACTCAAATGTTCTGGGAAATGCAATGTTTATCTGTGGGTGGGTGGAATGACAAAAAAACAAAAACAGGAGAGGAAGTGGAATAACCGGGAAGGAGGCTATTGGGAGTCAAAGGATAGGGAGTCAGCTATGGTAGGTGAGTAAAACGATAGGGCTGCTCCTCCCTGGTATCCCGTCAGTCTTCTGAATCTGTTATTTCACCCAGAACCTTATTGTTGTAACTGTTTCTAATTCCTCCTGTCATTCCACCCACTTATTTAATCCTGCACACTCTGTATTGTTCCTGTCATTCCAACCATTCCACTTACTGCAGCTGATGTCTTCCTCCTCATTTCACACCCTCTTGCCATTCCCAGGTCCTCCCAAAGATGCAGCTGTGTTGTATTTATTTCAGTCACTTAATTGAATGTTGGAATGACAATAGTATTTATTTAGAAACTGACATTGCTGTTGCCTCCATTCCTTCCAATGGCCATTCCGTTTTATTAATTTCAATGCATACCCAACTTAGTTTTAATTAAACATTTGTATACGACTCTACCTAGCTTCACTGTGCTCTGGAAGGGCAGTGCGGGCTAGTGGGTAAGAGGGACGGTTGTGAGCCAGTAGTCAGCTGTCCCATTCTTCCCAACCGAAATGAAAGGATAGAGAGGGTGAGGGGCCAGCTCGTACCCTCCTGTCCCCAGCTTCAGTGTTGCCCCCAACCTGCAGAGGAAGAGGATTGGGGCTGAAAGACAAAGGCAAAATGTGGGTGCATGGAGCCTAAGTTGTAAGTGAGCACAATATGCGAGACTGTACAATGTCTTTACTGCTAACATGGCTATTGGGAGTCAAAGGATAGGGAACCCCCCTGGCTCCCCCCTCCACCCCCCGGCTCTCCCCTCTCCCAGCCACCACACACCCCTGGCTCCCGCTCTCCTAGTGGCTCCTCCCCTCCCCGGCTAACACCCCCCCAGCAACCCCTCCCGTTCAAAGGCTTCTCAGAGGCCTAGCCTCAATGTTTTTATGTGAAAACCTTTTCAAAGGTTTTTCAGGGTAACTTGAGTGTGTTACTCCCAATGTTCTTATGTGCACTGTTGTTCAAAGGTTTCTGAGGTTAACTTTGGTGGTGCTCCCCATAAAAAAGAAAACAAAAACCAAGAGACAAATAGAAAAAAGAAAGTTGGTTGAAATGGTAAAGAATCACTCATAGTTATTACCGGCTTGATGAGACACTTAAAACATCAGTTTCTCCTCACAGTGAACCTGGGATCTATTTTTTTACACTGCTAGGGAGAAATGGGACTAGTGGGAGAAAGACATTGGATGGGACCTTAGTAAGAGGGCTCTCTATCCCCCAGTGGCAGGGCTTCACGCAGCAGCAAGGAGTTCACAGGGTTAACTAATGTAATCTCCCTCCAGTGTTAACTCTAGGAACTCCTTGCTGCTGGGTTAAGCCACACCACTGGCTTAACCGTTTGGTTGGCTCCACCTACTGTTGCGTTGGCTCCACCCACTTCTGGCCCTGCCCTCTGTTCCACAAATTTGCATACATTAGTATAAAATTAGCATATGCATATTTCATGCAAATGATTGTCCTCTTTTCTGCGGATGCGTCAGTGGCCGCCCTACTCCCACCAACCACCCGGACCCAACCATACCCGCCTTTGTCAAAGTAAAGGAAGTTTTATTACCAGTGAAGGAATGAGGCGCAACCACACTCCCAAAACTCAGAGACTCAGTCAGCTGACAGGTCCAGAGGGTACTTATGTTTCTTAGACAAAGACTCCAAACCTGACCAATGAGGAGCGAGCTCATTGGCATGTTCATACGTGTATGAGTTCTCACATTTTATAGTGTCGTATTCACAGTATAGTGTTATGATCAACATATTGGCCCCGATCCAATGCCCTACAGATCCCCACGCGGATCCACGTTGCTGGCACATTGGGCCATGCGTAAACCACGCATGCATGCACACAGCTCTGCACAGGGATCTGCAGGGCATTGGATTGAGGCCATGAGTCATTGGGTACCAACTTCAGTAACCATGGATCAATAGGTCTTCTGGCTTCACCATGGGTGGGAGGAAAGGCTCTTGTCACAGATGCTCACACACCAGTCCCTGTTCCCCACAACGCACAAGGCCAATACAAGCGTGGGCTTTCTCTAGAATTACTGTCCTACCGGAATAGAGTTTCCATTTCCTGTAAATGATCCCTCTTGTTCAGGAATTAGGTTTTGGTTCTCTGTGAATAGAAAACCCCTGGCCTTACAGGTTCAGGCCTTAGCCATAGGATGTTTTTAGACCTAACAAAGATCAGGTGTCAAAACCCCTAAGCATGTATTTGGCCGTTGTGTGTAATCACCAGGACAATCCCAACACCAATTTGGCCACCCGTTGAACACACGATGTGAATGCCATTGCATCACAAGGACAATTTGTATGTTTCGGTTGAACATGTGGTCAATGTTGTGTCTAATAATATTGTGTGGCGTGTTAGCAGGTACAACACGGGAAATGAGGTGGCAGCACTTGCGTGCTGAGATCGGGTGATGAGCAAAACAACAATTTGTCCCAAGATGGGCTGTGTGTCTAAGCAGTGCCACATGGTGAACACAGGGCCCAACCGGAGTTCCCATCACACATCAAGGTTAAAACACACGTTCAGATACCCGTTGACGTTATGTCTAAAGACACCCATAGTCTGGTTCACTAAGGTGTCCCATATCTGAGGGCTCATATTCCTACAGTTGGGTGGTACTTTGTCTTCAGCAATACTTTTTAATTAATCTTTTTTTTTTCAAAATAATGGAATAATTTGAATTTGATTTGTCAGTCTGTGAGATTGTAAAGGCAGGGGAGTGACACAAAATGATCAAACACCACAATACTGAATAGCAAATTGGACAAAGTGAATAAATTACCAAAGTGACTAACTTTGCTCTAGCAACAAATTTGAATGGGGATATCTGTCTTTGCAAACCAATAGCCCCATTTTATTAGTTCATTTAAAATTGCACTTTAATTTTGGTTCTACAGAGTCTAGGAAACAGCAATCAGGATTATGACCCTTATTCATGGATCATATCGCCCCACTTAGCATCCCGACCCATAGCTTGGGAACCTCCTAATCTAATTCTTATTTTATCTCTCTTTTTTTCTCCCCCACCCTCCCTCGTGCAGCAAATGTGACTCTGGATCCAGACACGGCTCATCCTTCTCTCGCTCTCACTCAAGATCGGAAAAGTGTGAAATAAGGAAATACGATGCTGGCACTGTTTGACTGTCCTCAGCGATTTGATACTGAATTGTTTGTATTAGGCTCTGAGGGATTTACCTCTGGGAAACATTACTGGGAGGTAGAGGTAGGGGTGGAGGTGAATAAATACTGGACTGTAGGTATCGCCAGAGAGTCTGTGAAGAGGAAGGGGAAGTTAGAAGATAATTATGGTGGGATATGGGCCTTAAAGCGATCGTGGAAAGTTGGGTACCAGGCTCTCTCCTTTTCTCAGAAGACACAAGTGTCTCTAAGCTTGTGCCCCCGGAAGATCCGCGTGTCTCTGGACTATGAAGGGCAGTGGGTGACATTTTTTGATATTGATAAGAAGGAAAAAATCTTCACTTTTTCATCTGTTTCTTTTAATGGGGAGAGAATCCTCCCTTTCTTTTCTGTGCCAAAGCCCTACCGTTCCTCTCCAGGAACTGAACTCAGACTTTGTTCCTGAAACACAGGGCGAAATAGCATGCAGGAGATTGTGTAGTGCAGCTGTTCACTATCATTGGCATGTGGTACTATAGTGCGGCACCCTGTAATGAGGGTGGGGGATGGATGTGGCCCTGATTGACATTGCAGCTCTAAACAACTCCGACGTGGGGTGATTTAAAAATGAGTACGGCTTGTGGTGGAATGGGGGTCCATGACCACTGAGTCGCACAGCTGTGGAGCAGCCACTTGGGTGGAAATGTGGGGAGGGATTCTAACAGGCGCCTCCCAGCATGGCTACTTCAGCAGCTGCCACATACTTGCCCTGCCATGGACCATGGGGGAGGGGGAGGTGTGCCAGGCTGACCTTTGAAATTGACATGTCCTGGCCAGGAGCACTGGGGAACTGGGCTCCCCCTCACTTGCGACCAGTTCCTGTGACTTGCAAAGGTCATGTCCTCTGTCCACAGTGAGTGCCTATGAGCAGGGCCCTGAGCCAAACATGCTACCGTGATGCACAGTTTCCCTGCAGAAATCGCTTCCCAGCACAGACTCTCCTCCCCTGCTTCCCCCCCCNCAGAAATCGCTTCCCAGCACAGACTCTCCTCCCCCCCCTCCCCCCCTGCACAGAATTTCCCTTCCAGTGTGTGAGGGAGGAACAGCGGAGGAGTTTCTGTGCTGAGAAGAGATTCCCAGAGGGGAGAGGCCGTGGTCTGGGGAGGGTGGCAACCCCAGGCGTACGCCCTTCGCCCTGGAGGGAATCTTGGGGGGAGGGAGGAACTCGCCTGGCCTTCCCAGCAACAGGGGAAGCCCAACGCAGCTGCTGCATCAGGTTTTCCCTTTCCCCTGGTGGGCTGGGTGAGTTGGGGATCTGGTGGAGAATCACCTGGCTAGGGGCGGGCAGCAGCACAGCCTGGGCACAGCCTGTCGGAGCGATCTTCTGCTGGTGCAAGCCTGCCAAGTCATCGAACCACACCCGCAGAGGAAGGCCCTGACGTGCCAAGCTTGTCCCGTGCTGCTGCTGTAGCCGCTCCACCCCTGGCTGGGTGGCACCTCCACTGTCCGAGGGGGGCAGAATCAGGTCCAGAGGCTCCTGTGGAATCTTAAATTTTTTTCCACCGGACTGTCGGGGCTCTGCCTGTGAGCGGCAGACCTGTGCGCTAGTATGGGTGACAGCGCTCTCCCTGGTTCATATGGGCAGGTGATGCATAGCCGCCAGTTGCCACACACCCTTTTGGCTTGCCCTACACTGCACACTGGATTTCTTGGCAGTGTGGCATGAGTGGGTGCTGAGAGGCTCAAGGGAATGCATATCCTGATGTACCACCGTCAAGAAAGGCATCCAGATGAGTGGCTCCTGGGTGGCCCTGCATGGGAGCATCTTGTTTAAAAACACTCTTGTTTTCCTACTGAAATTGTTATAGGCTTCTGTCCTTGCAACCTGAGGTGTCTCCATTGCCTCTTGAATGAATGTGTTAGTCCAAACACAACAAGCCAGATTTCCAAAGTCCAACACACACCCCACCCCCATAGTCATCCATAATTTGGGGGATGGGGGGTATTCCCTGTTTATACAGTAAGCTGGTTTGGTAGCCTCATCCCATCTGTGCATGTAACATGCAACCAAACCAACTTACTCTGGTGATCCGGATGCCCACCAGCTTTAAAGGAAGTTTTATAAAAAGAGACTACATTCAAGGTAAACAAGGAAATTTGGTTCAGAGTTACAGATGATTGTCATTGAAAACAAAGGGTTAAAATAATGCAATTCTAAATTTGTTTGAACAATTACAATCTTGTTAGCTTATCCTCTTAAATTCTTGGTAGAGCTCCCAACTTAACCCCCAGGTTCCTCCTTGAAGATTGTTCAAGTGCAAGCAACAATAATTTAAGCTTTCTCCCTCTTATTGATGGAGTCTGCCCTCCGTTGGTCTCCCAGGTACGAAGTCTGGGGGTGCTCCTTGATGCGCAACTCCGCCTGGATGTCCAGGTGGAGGCTGTGGTGAGGCGTGCTTTCCGGCAATTACATCTGGTGTGACGACTTCAGCCGTATATTTCAGACTCGGACCTGGCCACCGTCATTCATGCTTTCATCACCTCTAGATTGCACGATTATAACGTGCTCTATGTGGCGGCTTGGAAGTTGCAGCTGGTGCAGAATGCGGCGACCCGTCTTCTGGTAGGGCTGGGCCGCCGGGAGCATATTACACCAGTGCTCTGCTCTCTACGCTGGCTGCCGGTAGTTTTCCGGGCCCGATTCAAGGTGTTCGTTTTGGCCTATAAAGCCCTTAACGGCCTAGGCCCTGCATATCTGCGGTACCGCCTCAGTCCCCCGGGTGCTGGATTGGCCCCTGTGGTCATCTGGGGGTGCCCTGCTCGAGGTCCCTTGAGTTTTTAGGGGGGCCATGCAGGGGAGGGCATTCTCGGTGGCCATGCCAATGGCTGTGGAACTTCCGGTGGGGGCCCCGGTTGGCCCCAGATCTACCCTCTTTTCGAAGAAATAAGACCTGGCTGTTTTGCCAGGCGCTTGGCGGGGGAGATGGGGTGTGTGTGTGTGTGTATATTTTGTTTCTCCTTTAATGTTTTTAGTTAATGTTTTTATTAATTGTAAGCTGCCCCAAGCTGCCTGTGGCAGGAGGGGCGAGGTAGCAAATTAAAAAAACTAAAATAAAGCTTTTTCATGTACCTGGATCAGTCGATGTTGATTTAATTTTTACCTTTGTTTTTAGTGCTGACAGGCATCCTTGTTTCTCCTTGTGGTGTGTCCCCAAAGTGCTAAGCTGCATATCAACAACTATTAGTTCACAGGCTGGGAGTCGGTGTCTGGATTTACCTTAATTGAGTGTGTCTGACTTTTAAACTACTACTGTGCTTTTTAATATTAAAGCAATGTTTTTAAAATGGCTGCTTTTTAGCATTGTGTGAAGCATTTCTTACCGCATTGGGTGCAGTGCTCTACAAGAATTAGCATGACATCAAACACAATTGGTTCACGTATACGCAGGGCTTTCATCCACTAGGCCAGTCATACAAACCTGCTTGCCAGAATTTTTCCATTTAACATTTTATTTGTAAAAATAAGTACATGAAATACATAAATTCATAATACAGAGTCATAAATGCGTCCATAACATGGAATTTGGGAGGCGGGGGACTGAGGCTGATGGGGTCCCAGGTCTGAAGCTGATGCTGAATGTGACAAATAAACTGACGTCCATCCGGGAGTGTATCCTGGACCTTGCTGCATAATGGAGACCTCGCTGGACGATGTGTCGGGGCCGGTTTTAGCTGGCCGGGTGCTCCATGCAGCATTGGCGGGGTGGGGGGGTCACTGATTTTTAAGGACTTTCCTTCCAGAGGTTTCCAGTGCAGAATTTGTTCTGGCATGGAGTGTGTCCATCTAGTGTTTGATTTGGCCGGGGATAGATTATGGATTCTGTTGGTGTACTGAGCCCCCTGGTGCACTGCAGCCTCCCTGACTGCTCTAGCTTAGTTGGTCTGACAGGTGGTGTTGCGGTCACCCAGACTTACTCTTTTGGGGAACTACCATATCCACATCGACGGCAGCCTTTATGGAGCAAAGCAGAAGACCATGGCAACCGTGGACCTGACACATGAGAGGGGGCACAAGCTGGATTTATTTTCGGCACTGGCCTGGAATTGGGGTTGTCGTTGGCTGGGGTGATTAGCGCCTCCCTTTAGGAGGGCAGAGTGCCAAGCTGCCTTAAGGTGGTGATTGGCCTCTGCTTAAGATGCCTTCATTAGATATTGATTCCCCTGCCAGCTATCAGCCTGCTGTCTCTAACCTTCCATTTTTAGGCAAGGTTAGAGACAGGTTGATGACTGTCTGAGAAAATCGGCATTTCTCAATGCTGAATTTAATTCCCCCCCCAAAAAAACACGTTAGCAACATGATTGAATAAATAAGGTAATAAAACTCCTTTATCCAATCAGTACTTTGTAGAGGTGGGTATACAGAGAAAATTACAGATTTGGAGCTGCAGTTTTCAGATTTAATTATGGATTTGGATTACAGATCCATATTTAAATCTATCTTTAAAAGTAGGCATGTGACAGATGGCTGATGGACTGTTTTGTGAAAAATGGACTTTTGTGTATGCACCCCCTTTTCCAAAATGGAAAAGGGCGTATGTGTGCGCATACCGGGAAGGGGGGGATATACCAAAATAATTGTGTCCTCATGTCTTCATTGGGTGCAGGGCGAGTTTGCCAAATGTGTTTACCACCAATCTTGGCTGAAAACAAAAGTTTGGTCAGAGAATTGGGCACCACCTCTTTCCACGGAGCAATCATTCTTTCCTATTAGTTACCACAATACCAGCCACCTCCTGTAAATACCGCTTTCTCTCCCAGCTGGTTCCATTCTCCAAACGGAGTTTGCAGGTGCTAGTGGCATTTAATTGTCCACCGATTTTAAGGGGGTTTCTGAGGGAGTGGTAGGCGGCACCAATAAATGTATTCCTGTCCCCTTTTGCAACAACAGGTCACATCAGGTGCTACCCAATGTTTGTGCCTGCTTGTGATAAACCCCTGGAGTGGGTACCTCTTCATGGATTTGATAGATCTCTTCCTGTAAATGCCCCCCCAAAACTGCATGGTGATTAGTTGACAAAACACATCCTCATTCGGGTCAAAGACAGGCAGAGAGACAGTAAACAAGACAATTAAATTGGCTGCCATAAAAGATCAATCCAAATAACGTCTCTGGCGATTTGGGTGCAGAGTGGCCAATCCCAGACTCCAATGGATCCTAAGGAGTGCTTCATACAATTCTGCATGCATAAATCCTGGATCCCACTGAGGACTCTGAAAACAATATTGACAATACCAGCGTGCCAATTGCTGGTCTCAAACTAATGTGGGAATTTGACCCAGTTTGGAGATCTAATAATGTTTGAGTCACTCTACACAGCACAGAATCCTGATACGCAGAGCAGATTATTTCTTTACCTACGTATTACCTGCTCATTGTGATCATCAATTAACTGATCCAGAAGAAGATGAGTTTTGTTAAATAACTCAGCAATTCTGTGCAAGTAAAAATAGAATGTGATTATTTTTTTTCTCCTTCCATTGCTAACCCTGCGATACCAGATAGCAATGGATTGGCTTCTTTCTGCTGCACTAGAGCTATGTGCCTTTTAGGTTTCCCCACATTGGTTCCAAATTGACATACCGGAGCTAAAGAACCCCAGAGAGGAACGCAGTCCTAGAAATCAACCCAAGCTTCTCCTTTCTCGGGATGTGTGGAAGTCCTGGGGGTTATTCATAGATGATGTAGCTATTTCCTGTATTTTTTTTGTTGATAAAGAGAATTTTATTTATCAAAATGATCAAATAAAAAGAAGGCATTGGTGCCCTGGCAACAGGGAAATTCTTTCTTGTTCCATAAGGAAAGATTTAACATTACAGGGATATGCGTAAATCTAATCTGATCTATTAACACTCTGGAAACCGGAGGCAAAATTAACCCAATTTGAGAATCCTTTAAGAAGTAGGTCCAAGATCCACTTAAAAATAATGGATTTTCATCGGTTATATAAGAAAGCTAATGTCGAACTGAAACCAGAAAGTCCACTGCAGGACACACACACACCCTCCCACCCCAACCCCCTCTGCCCTGCAGTAGAGAAAAGAGCGAGGTGTGGGTTGCTGTGGTAAAGCTGGCCCTGAACCCTGGCTATTTTCAGACATTCTCACCCCCCACCCCACCCCCCATTCATATTCTGACTGCAGGGGGGAATGCGCAGCCAGAATATGCGTGGGGATCAGCCAGTCTGAAAGCCTGGGCCTTTCAGACCGGCCAATCCCCGTGCGTATCCTGACTGCGCGTTTCCCCCCGCAACCAGAATAAGTGCGCGTGGTGTATGTGTCTGAAAATGGCCACTTGTTTGAAGCGCTCGACCCCGCACGTTGCTCATGCACCCCCCAAACCCCCGCACCATCTCATTTAAAAACACCCTGTGGTCTCCCTGTCTCTCCTAGATTGTAAGTCTCCCAGGACAGGGGCCTGTCTCTAACCACAACTATTCCGTGCCAGGCATATTAATGGCACTGTATAAATGCTAATGTAATTGTGTTTTATAATTTTAAAAAATGCAAATTGATTCTATATTTTTATAATCACAAAGTTATATTAAACTTACCTTTTCAAGCCTGAAAGGGTTATTTGTGTGAATGTGCATTCTGTTGTATAAAAGAAACTGGAGAAATAATCAGGAGAGCCATTTTGTAAATTGGAAGATTTCTAGTTTGCCTTTGTGGCCGACTCCAAAATACTGAAGGAGAGTTGACGGGGAATGCAACAATGAATATTTCAAGAGATGGGCCTGTGACAGGGTATCGGGATTCCAGCTGTGGGGCATGGCCAGCCTGAAGTAAAAGTCTGAATAAAGTCCAGAACAGAGGTAGGTAGGGAACCTCTGTCCCCTCAGGGGCCACTTTGAAAATTAGTACCAGCGCTCGGGGGGGCCGCATAGAAGTTGGGAGTCTTTAAAGGGGGCACTCAGGAAGAGAAAAGTCCAGATCTGTCTACTCTCCTTCTGCACATGCCCTCATCTCTGTTCCCTTACCCTGAGCTCACTCTTTCAGTGCTTGCAGATTGGAACTGAATTCAGGGGCCAGATCCAGCGACTGGAAAGGGGCCAAATAAAAACTAGCCATGGGCTGTGCTTGACATTCCCTCCCGCACCCCCCTCTGAGTTCCCCCATCCAGAGCCTAGAGCCAGCGTTTGGAGGCTCGATCTGCAGGGGTTTGCAAGTGGCTTAGTTTATTAACGGAAGGTTCACCTGACAAACTATTTGAACAAAGGAATAATTCGTCCCATTTGCATTTATTTATGGGAAATGAATGTGGAGGCTGGATTTTGATACAAAATTATTTTCAGGTTTTGGTTTGGCATGAGGGTGGCCAGAGATGCAAATTTTAAACACACGAGAAATACAGGCTACAGGGTGGCACTGGAGTCAGTGCAGCCCTGCAACCATATTTCTCATAAGTGTCCTCTAAAATTAGCATATATGGCTGTAACAAAATAATTATATTCACGAATACAGCTCCTTGTATAAATAGATTTTAGCCTAGTCAATTTTGAGCTGCAGCCTCTTGCATATTATTTAGCCTAGCCAAGTTTGATCTAGAATTAATCATTAGTGGGACTTGTTGATTGTTATCAGGGAAATACATTTATTAATTGCATAAAGCAAGAAGGCAGTTAATATACATAGTTCCTGATCATGGCAGCACTTACACTCTCGTATAATACATAGCAAGATATCTTACTCTTCCAGATGGTAGAAGGCGGGTGGCAGGCTGGTCCCAGAAGGCGAGGAGGTGTCCCGGGATGAGCTCAAATGCGCGGTTCCCTCTTTGAGAACGATGGTTAGGGACACAAGCCAGCAAGTTGACTACAAGACTTGTGTGTCCAGGTTCTGGTCTCTAATCTAGTCTTTCTGCAGCAATGTTGTTAGCCCCATTGGTTTCAATAGGCATCGCTGAATCATGCTGAGGAGGTGTCGTCTGTTGCAACTTCTGTCTGATGGTCATCAGGGTGCAGTAGGGTGGACTCCTCTTCATCCTTACCGGTCAGAAAGTCTCTGGGTGATTTCAGACGTGCTGGGGCCAATTTGCCCCGGCATGGACCCACACCTTTGATCCCTCGCCGGGGCCACCGTGTACCGGCGAACAGACGTGGTGGCCGATCCTGGCGGGGAATCCGTGGGGGGGGGGGGGGCTGCACAGTGCAATGCGTGGCCGCACAGCCCTGCCCCCCCACGCTGCCCCAGCCGCCTGCCTTCCAGGAGACTGGTGGGCGCCGTAGCCAATGCGGCCGCAACGCCTGGCCGCCTCCCCTCCCCCGCATTGACCACAGCCTGGAATTCCACCGTGGATTCCGGGCCGTGGTCTGGGGACAGACGATACGGTCCCCTTCATCACGGGGGGGGGGAGGGGGAATCTCATTCGCCACGCAAACGGCGGTCCCATCCCCGTTTGCGTGGTGAATGTGATCGCCCCCCCCCCGTGATTAACGGGGGTGAACATCTGGGGGGGAACTTCTGTTCCCCCCAACAGACGTTCCGGGATCACGATCACGCCGTGGAATTCCCCGTGGTTGACCATGATCTCGTAACGTCTGAAAATACCCTTTGTCTGCTTATCTGAACAGATGTCTCTCGATGGTCCTTAATGGCGTTAGAGTGGGTCAGGAAACAATAGTTGCATTTCTCTGGAACCCTCCTCGAGTGGGGTGTAGTCTTTGGAAGCGTCACCATTACTGTCTCTTAGGAATTTTTCCCTACAATTGTCCTTGATGCCAGGGTGATCATCAGGGTAATTGGCAGCAAAGAGGCTTCTTTTGCACATGAAGCCTCCTTTGTGTGTGTGTGTGTGTGTGTGTATTATTATGATTATTATTTTATTTTATTAGCATTTATATAACGCCAGCAATGTACCTGGCGCTTACAAAGAACAAGATAGACAAGGTCCCTGCTCGAGAGCTCACAATCTAGAGACAGGGAAGGGGGAACAGAGGGAGAGACAAGGGATGCAACATTCATGAGGATTCGAGAGCTCAGGTACACGTTCTTGGCTTGGTTACAGTAAATTGGGAGTTTGCAGATAACAGGTGGGGGATAATCCTGGGTGGGGATGAATTAGCAGGAGTTCAGAAGGGCAGAGTGGAAGAGGAGGGACTTGAAGGTACAAAGGGAAGGAGCAAGGTGGATGTGGGCAGGGAGGGAGTTCCAGGTGTGCGGGGCAGCGAGGGAGAAGGGACAAAGGTGATTGGGGGGAGCAGGGGAGGTGTGGGAGGGTAAGGGAAGGAATGGAGGAGGAGCGGAGTGCTCGAGCTGGGGTTCAGAGGGAGATCAGGGCCTGCCTCTGACCAGCATGGAGGTGTATTCTCTCTGGCACAGCCTCAGAATTTTCTTTAAAACTAAATTAAAATTACTATAGTCTCTAAATGTAACATGGCCACCCAGTTGGCAACTTGAGTACTTTGTACCGAATGACAAAATGGCAGCGAACTAAAGGAAATAAATAAATGATGTGACTAGGGTACTGAATTCTGATCCACTGAATGAGCAAAGGCAAAACTAATGAGAATGTTGCAAACTGCGAGTTTCCAGCCCAACCTAAGAATTGGCTTTGTGCTTCTGAATTCAAAGAGGCTGTAATTGCCAAAGTGAAAATTTGCTTTATTTGTTCCTAATCCACACCTTCTGCAAGAAGCAGAGGCAGTGCAAAACAACCTTTGACCATTTCATCTATCCCCATATGCAGATAAAATGTGGCTTTCGTATTGGTCTAATGTAGAGGTGAGCCTTGGGCCAAATCTGACCTCTTCTGCTTCCTGGATCAGGCCCATGAATCCAGTTCCTACCATCAAGTTCAAGACTCACCTTAGCCATGAACTCACTGGGTGACTTTGGGCCTGTCACAGATCTCTCAGCCTAACCTACCATACAGGGTGGGTGTGAGGGTTCATTAGTTTAATACGGTTACTGGTTAAATATTAATTGTTAAAGTTAGTAAGCTGAAATGTGAGCCACCCTGAGTTTAAGGGAAATGGCACGATAAAAATTGAAACAAATAAATAAATAAATTTTAAAAAGAAAGAAAGAAAGGGTGAGTTTGGGGAGTGCAGACTCCCTGGAGGGACAGAGGAGCAGAAGCGCCTGCCAGCTCCCAACCTGAACTGCCTGCTCTCTTGGCCTTTCAGCAATGCCTTTCCATCCTCCATTCCCCTCTCTGTCTGGATGTTTAATGAAGTCTGCCTTACTGCTTCCTGGGTTGGAGGGGGGGGGGGCACGGTTGGAGGGGGAGTTGGCACACCTGTCTGTGTTCTTGACCTTGGGCTTTCCAGGCAGGGTGCCCAGATAAACACATTTTAGAGGACATTTATGAGTAATACAGGTTGCAGGGCTGCATTGGCTCCAGTGCAGCCCCACAACCTGCATTTTTCATAAGTGCCCTCTAATATTTGCATATCTGGTCACCCTATTTCCAGGGACAGAAGGAATGCGTTTGCTGGAAGAATGGGGCACCCCTTTCCAAACACTGGGTGTTTTCAGACACAGTTCAACTACACCATGCTGCCTGTATGAAGGCCGCTAAATCTGTGGGGGCATGGAACTCCTTCTTGGGCACCCACGCAGCTGCCCTAGGGCTCTGGGTCTGACCTGTCCCTGTCTGTCTGAAAACACTCAGTGTGTGGAAAGGGGTGTGGCCAAGGGGGTGTCCCATTCCTTGGCCGAGGACACCAAGTCATTCAGATGCTCATCCACTGACTGGGCCAATTTCTCTTCCTGCCAGTGTGGAAGGCAGGCCCAGTCAGCAGCTGGATGGAACTGAACAGAGAGGAGGCGGGGCCAAGCAAGGCCACGCCCCGCTCCTGCTTTTATATTTCTCAACTCAGGAAAACGAAACTTAAGTCTGTGCTTTTTCCTTCCTTAGGACGTGGTGCAGGTTTCTCCCCCGTGACCGATGGCGGCGGTGGCTCCTGGCCCCATCGAAAGCCTCCAGGATGAAGCTTCTTGCTCCATCTGCCTGGAGTATTTCACCGACCCGGTGTCCATCCACTGCGGACACAATTTCTGCCGAGCCTGCATCGATCAGTGCTGGGGGGAATCGGAGACCAACTTCTCCTGCCCCCAGTGCAGAGACACCGCGCAGCAGAGAAACCTCCGGCCCTGCAGGGAGCTGGCGAAGATCGTGGAGATCGCTAAGCGGCTGGAGGCGGGGAAGGCGCCAGCGGGGGAGCGAGTGTGTAAGATACACCGGCAGCCTCTGTCGCGCTTCTGCCAGAAGGAGCAAACCCGAATCTGCGGGGTGTGTGCTCTGACTAAGGCGCACCGAGCTCACACCATCCTGCCCCTTGACAGGGCTACCCGGAATTACAAGGTAGGGAATAACTGTAGCTTCCAAACGTTGCAAGTTTCTGTTGCCCTTTTTTGCCATCCCCTTTCCGTGTGATGCCTTGATAATTGAATGCCATGCCCCCCCCCCCAAATACTCCCCAGTGCGTGCACTCACACTTTCTCTCTCCAGATACACACACCAGTCCATTCAACCTAGCATCCTGTTTCTGACAGTGACCAACTTCAACTGATTGAGAGAAATGTGCAACAGATCATAATAGCCTGATCCTTTCCCTACTATTCCCTCTCAGCCCGCCAGTCAGAGGTCTGTTCCCTATACCAAGTTGACTAATAACCATTTATGGACCTAGCCTCTAAAAACTTATCCAGTCCCTCTTTTGATCCTGGTTATGCTATCCATCTTCATGGAATCCTCTGGCAATGAGTTCCGTAGGTTAACTGTATGGGGAATGAGAGAAATCTTTCTTTTTGATTTGCTTTAAGGAGCTAGCTTGTTCCCTGTCCGATCTGCTTGTCCCCCATCCAAGCCTTGCTCATTTCCCCTTGTGTTGACCCCAGCTGGCTTGACCCTTTTCCAGCCTGCTGCTCAAAGTTGGGGCAGACTATATTGGGGCCAGACAGAAAGGGTGTCTCATTCCCTCTCTTCCCTTCCAGCGTCCATCCCAGCCCCCGTTAGCTCATCGTCCATCAGTAGCTTGCCTCCTCCACCCAACCTGCATCTCATTCTTGGCTTCTACCCCAGTCAGCTTGTCCTATGCCCAGCCACGCTGAGTCCCCACATCCTGTCACATCCCCCCCTCCTTCTGCCTCCCTTCCCCCCACTTGTGTCTCAGCCCTGGCCTCAGCGGGCTGCTTCCCCATCCCAAACCATAACTGTTCCCTCCCCCACACCTAATCTCCCTACCGAATCCCACCTGATTGCAGCCCAAGGCTCCTCGTGGGAAAGCTTGGATACCGTTAATACTTCGGTGCTGCAGTGACACCACCAGAGTTCCATGACACGCGGTTTGGGCAATGTTCCATTCTAGTGTCACAGAATTTGTAACTGGAAATAGCAATTCTTCTTTGGATACTTTCCAAGGACAAACAACGGAAAGCAATCTGTGCTGATTTCTGTGAAGCGAAACAAATGACCCCAAATATCAGTCCCTCATCAGGACTGTCAAAAGGCTTATAAATCCCAAGGGAACCGTTTCTCCTTGCACAGAATGAAATCCAGAGCTGGCTGTGGCGTCTGAGGCATGAGCGTGAAATGCTCCAGGAAAAGAAACTCGCCAGAGGGGAGAGAAGCCGAGAGTTTCTGGTAAGTGCTGGACACTGGGCTTCCCTGTGGTTGAGATCCATGTGTTTCTGTCCTGGGGGGCGGGGCGCATGGAATCACTGGCTGACTCCGAGTCTCTGTGATTTTCTCCCTTTGTGAATCTGCGAGATGCTTCTCTCCAAATCACAAGGGGGATCAGTGACATTTCCCTTTCTGGACACACAGGGTTCTGTGAAATGCTCCCCATGTCATTGACTGGCCCTTTACCGGTTTCTAACAGGCAAAGTTAGACACTGAGACACAGAAGATTGTGTCTGAATTTGAGAAGCTGCACCAGTTTTTGGAGGAAAAAAAGCACCTCCTGCTGGCCCAGCTGGGAGAGCTGCACCAGGAGATTGAGACAGGGCAGAACGAAAATGACATCAAACTCTCTGAGAAGATTCCCCGTCTCAGTGACCTGATCGTGGAGTTGGAGGGGAAGTGGCGACAGCCAGCCAATGAATTCCTGCAGGTGAGAACTTGGGAAAGGGCTATTGGTATTGGGCAAGAGACAGGAGCCTTCGAGGCCAGGATTAAAATTGTCAGCTTGACTCGGATGGGAGAATTTCAAAAGCCTCAATAGCCCAATTGCAGGGGATCCGAGTAGAAGAGCTATGATCTGGGCTGAATTTCCTTTCTTCTTCTTAGAGTGCTTTTTAAAATATTTTTAGGCGACTGCCTCCCCACCCATCATGCATCTTGCAGGGCTGCATAGGGTGCCAATGCTGTGCTGCAATATACATGGTGGGTTGGGAGGCACTTGTCTAAAAACGCCGTTAGGACAGAGATTGCAAAATTGTGCACTGTGACCCCAAGTGGGTACCTACCTGATATTTGATGGAGTTTGTGTACCTTTCATAGAATTATAAGGCTAAAAGGGGCCTTCAGGGCCATCTAATCACCCCCCCTGCTCCAAAGCAGGATGCCCTAAAGCAGGGGTGGAAAAACTTTTCCTTCCTTTTGGTCAAATTTAGTACAAGCTGTGCAGGCTGTGTAGGAGCAGCGGGTGCTTAAGGGGCATGCTCAGGATGGGGGTAGGCGGGAGGGTTCAGATCATGGATTTATGCCATGATGGCTCCTCTACCATTTGAGTGCGTGCCCTCCTCTCCACGCCCTTCCCCCGAGCTCACTCTTTCATTGTTTGAAGGTAGATGCTGGATTCATGGGCCAGATCCAGAAGTTAGAAAGGGTCCAAATAAATAAATAAATAAATAAAAAACAGCATGAGGCAAATTTGGCTCATGCATTGCAAGTTCTTTGCTTGCAGTATCCTAGGCAGATACTTGGGCCAGCCAGTTTCTGAAAAGCATCTAATGAAGGAGACTCGCAACCTCGCCAGACAACTGATTCTGTTGCCGAAATGTCCTCTCCGCTTGGGAGCAGTTTAAGCCCATCCCATCTTGTTCAAGCTTCTGTGGAAGTTGCCCGTCTTCTTTGTGGCAACCTTCTAGATATTTTAAAACTGCTGGCCTGTCCCCTTGTAGTCGTCTCTTTCTCTCAGGAAACGTACCCGTTTCTTCAGCCCCCGCTTCACCTTCATTGCTCTCCTCTGCTTCCTCTTTTGTTGTGAGATTATATTGAAGTCTCTTAAAAAGGGTCGTGGAAGCAAGGAGTTTGGGACCCCCCCTGATATGGGACACCTTAAAATTATCTCAAATTTCCATTGGAAAATTGAGATCAAAATGTTGAATTTATTGAGTTTCACTAATTATTTTCCAACAGCCCTAAGTCTTAACGTGTGAACTTTTGTTCCCTTTCTCTCTCTTTCCTTTGTAGGACATCAGAAGCACATTGAACAGGTATGTAGCTCTGTCCCATCTCCTTTTACACAGCATAATTGGGAAGAAGCTGAAAAGCAACTCAAACCCATATAGTTTTGGGGGATAACACCGATAACACCTCTCTTAAACTCAGCTTATTAGTGCCACCCCACTCATGATTTT
Organism: Sphenodon punctatus; assembly: GCA_003113815.1. Classification (NCBI taxonomy): domain Eukaryota; kingdom Metazoa; phylum Chordata; class Lepidosauria; order Sphenodontia; family Sphenodontidae; genus Sphenodon; species Sphenodon punctatus. Next base: position 194,305 of record QEPC01004742.1, read on the forward strand.
ATAGACCTCTATCATATCTCCTCTGTCATCTCTTCTCCAAGCTGAAGAGCCCCCCCCCCCCCCCAGCCCCAAGTTGATTCATGGACCTGTGTATTGCAGGGTGGGGCAACACATCATCTCCTGTTCAGTCACGCTGTCTGCACTTGCATTTTCAGATGTTTTGCTTGTAGGACCCCATTTTGAGACTTAAAAAAAGAATCCCATGTCCCTAGACAGCAACAGATACGTGCAAAATAGCAAATATCAATTGGAATTGTAACCTGACACCTGCCCCAGGAAGGGTTGTTAGCAGCGGGGATTGAACTAGGGACCCTCCTGCTCCATCTGCTCTCTTCTAAACTAAAAGGCGTGGCCCTGTTAGCTCTGTAGAGTAGCAGGCTCATGAACCTGTTGTTGGTTTGCCACCCCTACACCACTAGAGGGGGGCCACCATGTGAACCCTCTGGGGTACAGAGTCATGATCCCCTTTGGGCTCCAGCCTACAGTTTGGAAACCTCTGCTTTAGACCATCAGCTGCGTAATTTTGACAGTCATGACATTCCTGTTGTAAGTCGGATGACCACCTATCCTGCCTGTCACAGGGCAGCTCTGTAGATAAACCAATTATCCAACTGCTCTTGAAGGAAGGGGTCCCCGAAGATCCTTCCACTGATGCAATTCTTTCAGTCAGGCTTGTGCCTGTAGAGTTTTCAGAACTGAAAGTTGCTAGCCACTTGGCCTGCTGCTAGAAAGGTAATACTGCAGGGCTCTCCTCTCATCTGAGTATGAATGCCAACCTCATTGGGTAGCTTTGGGTGAATTGCTTTCCTCTCTGTCTTAGCACCATGTCTGTCAGTAAAGTACCAGCCTGTAAGAGTGGGGTTCAGGACATTTATTTCCATATTCATAATCAAAAAACCTCTGGTTTACAATGAAAGTTAAGGCTCATGTAAATTCAATCATGCACTAAAAAGAATGGAAATTGCAAGTTAAGGGTCCTGCCTTAACGTGCGTGTCATGTAAGCAGTAAACGCATTGTACAGTCTCACATATTGTGCTCACTTCCATGCATCCACACATTGCGTTCATCTTTCAGCCCCAATCCTCTTCCTCTGCAGGTTGGGGGCAACACTGAAGCTGGGGCCAGGAGGGCATGAGCTGGCCCCTCAACCCCTCCTTTCCCTCTATCCTTTCATTTCGGTTGGGGAGAAAGGGACAGCAGAGGATACTGCCTACACTGAACCTACGTGTCTACTTTGTTTTTATGTCATTCCACACACAACTTTCCTCCTCTTCCATATGAGACATACAGATAAACATTTCCCCAGACATTGAAGTTCGTTGTAAGGACCCCTGGGTTGTCTGTTAAAAGGTTGACAACAGGGGAAAACCGATTGGTATGGGAACCAGGACTGTTACATTACCTGTGGCAGGAGTGCAGCCTGCTGGGATTGAGTGGGGTGGACTGGCTAGAAGTCAGGAGTCCTGAGTTCTCTATTAAAGGGTGGAGATGTAGTAGGTCAGATGAGGAGGGGGTGTAGAAGCCATGACTCGAAAGTTTTCTGGGAGGGTAATGGGGACTAACAATTGAAAGAGCGGGTTTGGCGCCATTACTTAGCCATCCCAATCTCCCCAAACGAAATGGAAGAATAGAGGAAAAGGAGGGGGTGAAGGGCCAGCTTTGCCCTCCTGTCCCCAGCTTCAGTGTTGCCCCCAACCTGCAGAGGAAGAGGATTGGGGCTGAAAGACGAAGGCAAAGTGTGGTTGCATGAAGCTAAGTTGTAAGTGAGCACAATAATGAGAGACTGTACAACATCGTACTGTTTACATGGCACGTATGTTAAGGCAGGACCCTTAACGTGCAATTTCCGTGCTTTTTATTGCATGATTGAATTTACATGAGCCTTAACTCTCATTGTAAACCGGAGGTTTTTTGATTATGTAATTTATATGGTTTTTGCTCAGCAAAAGTGACTGTTGGAAAATGTCATACTCTAGAGACAAAGCAAGGGATGAACGGACAAAAATTGCTTCTCATAACAAACAAAATGTTACTTTGTATCCTGAAGGAATGAGAACCTTCTTAGCATGGGATACCAGTGCAGTTCATATAAATTGACACAAAAATTGATGCTTTTTCAAACTAATTAATATAAAGTATCCCAAGTTATTTCCACTACACATCTTTCTCTGTCTTTTATTACTGCAAATTTAACAGCCAAAAATGCATGAAACAGTAGGAGGCTACAGAAGACATTTTAGTAAAAATGTAGTTTTTTTATAGTCAAATATAATTGGTGACTAGAACATAAAGTGATAAACTTTGGAACATACCACTTGTAAAAATCATTACTCTTCTCAGAAATCATTCACATTGCAATGACTGATCTTGTTCTGAAGTTGAAGAACCTGCTTGTGGTGTTTGCTGATACTCTGCAGAATTATGGTATTAGTGTGAATCAACTCTTTGATCTTTTATTTCAATGAACATAATAGTACAATGAAATGATGCATTAAAATGTGGGCTGGATTGTTCAGAAATATTTTTGAAGCAGATAATTACTGCTCCGTAGAAACTGAAAACCATCTAAAATAATTATAAATCTGTGCACAGTGAAACACCATCAGGTCAGTTTTCCCAGTGTCACAATCTACATCCCTTCCTTTTCCTTTTTCTGCCTATCAAGCTGGCTGAATTCCCCCCAGCCAAACCATCTGCCTTCGGAGATACAACCTCTCCAGAGACCAGCAAACATATTCAACCTGGTGCATAGGGGAGGAACAGGCTGGCTCAATGGCTCCTCTACCCGTTTCCCCTAGGAGAACCAAGCCAACCCTGGGGCCTTCCCACCAGGCATTAGGCAATCAGAACAAGCTGAGCGTTAGGGAAAAACAGTTTAATCATGCATGACCTTTCCTATAACCTGATTCTGGGGATTCAACACCCCCCCCCCAGTACATCCAGCCCTACACACCACTCATGCAGGACTTCCTTCCTGCACGGTGGGTCTTCCAGGGTTCCAAGGCATGCGAAACCTTTCCTCGTTTGAGGGGATTATGCTACCGGCCTCCCATCACACCCTGATAGCCAGCCTCCACCACCAATTTAGTTGCATCTTACAACTCCTTCCCTAGTTCTCCATTTATAATAATCAAGGCCATCATCAATAGTAACACCGGTGGTATCATTACGACTTCCGAGCTCCCGCTGCAAGGCTCCGTTCGGGATGCCTTCTCTACCATACGCTTCTTTGTTTGTTTGTTTGTTTATTAAACTTATTATCCTGCCACAGGCAACTCTGGGCGGCTCACAATTAAAACAAACTGAAGCAACATCAAAGCTAAAAACAACACATAATAAGGAGGATTAAAACGTCGGGAGGCATAAAAGAAATAAAACCCCATCCTCCCCACCCATTCTCATCCTCCTTCACCCACCTCCCTCACCAAAGGCTCGGCGGAACAGCCAGGTCTTGCACTGTTGCCGAAATGAGGCAAGGTCCGGGGCCACCCGGGCCTCCACCAGACGGGAGTTCCACAGCCTGGGCGCCGCCACTGAGAACGCCCTCTCCATTGTAGCCCCCCGCGCCACCTGGGAGACACCAAGTAGGGCACCCCTGGTGGATTGCAGGGGTCGATCCAGGGCACGGAGTGAGGCGGTCGCGCAGACAGGAGGACCCCAGACCATATAGGTCTTTATAGGTAATAATGTGACGAGGTGGGCGTACACCTTCCAATCCCATGGCCATGTCTGTCCCTTTTCAGCCTTACTTGGGGCCTTGGTTGGACCTCACAAAGTGCCTGGATTCTCAACAATTGTCACAGGCTTGGCCCTAGCAGGGTCTACTGCATGACCAAAGGGTGACTCAAACACGACAGAGTCTGGCATGGGGTTGGAACTTCCTATTTTTTATTTTCACCCTATATACATATAGGATCCGCACCAGACCTCTCATCTTTACACCACGCTTGCAGGCCCTCTTAACCTGAGCTCGCAGGCCCTAGTAAATTGCCTATTCCAGGGATTGACCCCACAGGCTTTCCATACCCATTACTGGCCAGTCACCAGATTCTAGGCAGTCCTTGCCCTTAGTTCAGCCCCAATTCTCCTGGTTTTTCAGAAGACACAGAGTTCCCCCTGTTTAGCCCCTGCTATACCCATTAGACAGCCCTGCTGACAAGGAGCCGGATTACTTCCTTAGGAGCTCTCAGGACCTTCACTCCTAGCTTCTCCGTGGAGCCTCGTCTGGACTACCTTAACCCCTGGAGCCCCTTAGGCTTCAAGCCAAGTCTGAGTAAGCCCAAAGAGCCACACAGGTCTCAAGCTCCTTCTTGGTCCACGGCTCACCAGCCCGATACTCTTAATAGAGTCTTAGTCCTTCTGCAAACAATTGGCTTGGAGTCTGGACACCCCCAAACCCTGAAGTCCTGACTCTATTCCAGTCTTTGCTCTCCAACCTTGACAGAGTCCCGGGCGCTTCTCACTACAGCGTCCCAAAAGTCCCTCAGGCCAGTGAATTCCAGCCAGCTGGGATGCTACTCACAAACTCTGGCGGCTTGAAGTGCGGGGCTCCAAGGCTTCTTTCACCCATGCCGTGTGCTCCACCTCCGCCGATCCAGCACTCTCAGTACACACGCCTCTCCGTGTCCGGTTCCCGCTCCCGGCTCTGCTTCTCTCCTCTGCGGCTCACTCCCAGTCTCGCCTCCTACTCGACTTCCAAGTTCCTGGATCCTCTCCCTCGGCCAGCCTGGTGGCTCTTTAAATCAGCTGACACTCCTCTCTGGGCTTCCTAAGCCTATAAAGGGCTGGACGACTGAATCACTCCTCCCCCGGCTCCGCCCTTCACTGGGCCCCTGTAGTGATGTGGCAATCCTGCCCCCCCTCTCTATACAGCCTCACCCCCTCTATGAATTATGCTTGTATGAGTACATTAATAAAAAGTGGTTTCAAAAGATAAAGCAAAAAAGTTCTAAAAAGCAGGGGGGTTTAACCCACTATTCGGTTGTCCACCTCTTAGCGACTTAACGAAGGCAGTGCTGTATATACATTGTGTACTGATCCGTCACATCAACATGTGACGTGTTCACCTTGTGCAACCGACGTATATCTGATGGTCCAACACAATGCTCTGTGACATGGGATTGTCCAACTAATAATACCTACCGGACTCCCACCAGCGTCGACGTTGTCAGTCCGATGGCGGAGATAGAGCAGCCGAACGCCCTCCCATCCAGTTCACCAGACCAAACTCTACCCTATATCATCTCCCCACAATAGCTCCCCATCAACTAATCAATCCCTTTCCTTGCCCCTTACTTGAAAAGACCCAACCACAGCAGTTTCCACTGTGTAAAGTGCTATCTCAGGGGTACGGATTTCACTCCGCAAATGCTGTCTCTCACGTAAAAGTATGACACACAGTTGAATTTAATTAGCACTCCGTATGGCCTCCGTCCCTCCTGTCTTGTTACTCCATTCATCCCCCAATAACAGTTTGCTGTGCCAACAATCTGTCGTAGTTCCCTCCTATCGTATCCCCACCCAATTTGCCAGCCAAAATGTACCTAACGCTGCTCAGTTGTTAATTATAGTAGATCATCCAAAACACGCTCTTGCATCACTCCGACATCATCCTCCCAAAGGTAAAAAAACAACAAATGACCTCCCCCTTGGACGTCTCCTTCCAAACATGAAAACCTCCCCCCTTGCATGACAGCGTGTCAGGTGAAATGCAGAGACGCGATGATTATCCAGCGTTACCAAGAGCACCGAAATCTGCATGCGCAACATAAGGATTCCCTCACGAACTTTAAACTTGTTTTTTATACAAACAGATACCTTTTCAGACTCCCCAAAGCAACAGCGACTGCTTGACAAGGGCTTCCTTCTTTTACACAGAGAATGCTCATGTAGACCCCCCCAATTAACAGAAATTCCCAGCAAACGTTTTCAATGAGTCACAACCGGGAAAGTCAAGTGTCTGAAAGCGACCATGTTAAAGCTAGGCGGCAAATCAATGGGAATTCCATCCTGCCTTAACTAATGGAGGCGTTACTGCACCTCCATAATTTTGGTGTATAGCCCACCCTTCCCTGAAGGCTCATCAGAGCAGGTTATAGCTGGGAGCATATAACGCTGGGCCTCCAGAATCTGCACTGGCTGCCAATAGGGTTCCGGGCACAACTCAGTGTGCTGGTTTTGACCTATAAAGCCCTAAATTGCCTGGGTCCTAGGATCACCTTCCTCCTCGTGTCCCTCCACAGTCTCTTAAGATCAGCCAAGAGCTTTCTCTTGTGAGTTTCAACATTGGCCCAGGTCTATATGACAAGGACACATAGAGATGTTCTCAGTGACTGCTCCACAACTCTGGAATTCCCTTTCCTTGGAGGTTTGGCAAATCCCTACTCTGTTCCAGGGACAGTGTAAGACCTATTTATTTGGCCAGGCATAAACTGGCAGGGTTAGGATTTGGGGGGTGGGGGAGGCATTAATAAGCATTTTAATAATCTTTATTAATTTTTAATAATATTTATTTTTATATAGCACCCCCCATGCCATTGCACTCAGAGCGCTATACATATAACACAAATTTTAATCCTTACAGCAACCCTGTGAGGTAGGTTAGACTGAGAGAGTATTGTGACTGGCCCAGGGTTGCCCAGTGAGTTTCTGGTTAAGGCGAGACTTGAACCGGGGTCTCCCCCACTACCTCCTGGTCCAAGTACTGCACATTTAGCCATGATACAATTATGGATTTTATCTTTTGTATTTTATGTGTGTTTTATGATGATGATTAGCTGCCCTGCGCCTTCAGGGTAGGGCGAGATAAAAATCTATATAAATGGGCAGAATTTGGGATCCACGTGGGAACAAAGTCAGGACCAGGGTCCAGGCTGGCAGGATCTGGTTTGTGAATTATATATATATATATATATATAGTTTATTAGCTCGGGCCTTCGCCATGGCTACAAATACAACAAACAAACAAACCAACACACAACAAAACATTTAACAAACACGTGGTTTGTGAATTGGACAGGGTCAGTCCAAAAATGAGTTCCAGAGGCTAATGTGTCAAATACATTACTGGCGCTATATAAATGCTTGCTAATAATAATAATAATAATAATAATAATAATTGTACACCCTTGAATTTGCTTTAATTCTGCTGCCAGTTAACTTCATAGGTGTCACCTAGTTCTGCTTTTTTTTGAGAGAGGTTTAAATCACTGTTTCTTAATTACTGATTCTCCACTGTTCCTGATTTAGTGAACTTGTATTCTTTTTGGTCGTCTTTTCTCCACGCTGAAGAGCCCTGAGCTATTGAGCCTCTCCTTGTACAGAAGCCGTTCCGTGCCTTTGATTATTTTTGCTGCCCTTCTCTGTACCCTTTACGGTGGTTCTATGTCCCTTTTTGGGATTGTACACAGTATTCGAAGTGCAGACACATGCTGGATTTATACAGTGGCTGACATTATAAAATTCTATCCATTTCCCAATAATTCCCCACGCAAGGTCTTCGCCTTTTGACTCCTGCTGCCCACTGAGCTGATGTATCCATTAAACTATCCAAAGTGGCTCCAGGATCTTTTTCCTGAGTGTTAATCCCCAATTTAGAACTTGACATTGAGTATGGGTGTTTTTAGACAAGCACCTCCCCACCAATACCCACCCATCACCTACCCGTCATGCATGTTGCAGGGCTGTATAGGACGCCAATGCAGCCCTGCAACATGCATGATGGGTGGGTAATTGTTGGAGGAGGCACTTCTAAAAACACCCCATGTATAACTAGCATTATTTTTCCCTATGTGCATCACTTTGCATGTATCTGTCATCGGTCATTTTATCGGCCAGTCTCACGGGCATGCAGGATCCTTCTATAATTCTTTGCATTCTGCTTTAGGCCTCAACTATCTGGAATAACTTTTGTCCTTTCTGCAAACGTGGCCACCACACTCTTTACTATTTATTACAGTGCTTATTTAAAGGTCAGTTTTAATCAGTGGAAAGCAGTGCAGTTAACTGGAAAAAATGTGAATCGGTTGACATAATAACATCTTGGCAAGTTATATTTTTGCTTATGTTTTTTGTTTTCTCTAGATGCAAGAAGTGGGAATTCGAGCAGCCAGCTGATAATTCTGTTGAACAGGAACAGAGACTACACAGTCTTTCTAAAAGAAATATTATCCTGGAAGAAACTATGAAGAAATTCAAAGGTGCTAAGGAGCAAGCCAAGTAGACAAACACGCGCATCTCTCTTAACGGTGGGAGAGACTGGGTTCTGGCAAGGGGGGGGGCAGTCGGTAATGCGTTTGCTGCCTGCAGGTAATACTTGCCTTTTTGGAACACCCCCCCAGCGGTCACCCAATGGGTTTACCCGGCCCCCATTGGCTGCCCAGATGCCCCAAAATGCAGGTCTTTTGGGGAAGTTCCTGCCCCCACACGTTCCCTGGGCGGATTCGCCTGCTTGACTCTGCCGCTGCTTCTCCGGCCCTGCGTGCACTCCCACTGTGGGGACTGTGGTGCGCCGCCTGGCTCAGCTAAGCACCAGGCCGGGCCAGGCAGAGCAGTGGCGAAGCCGGGCAGGTGAGTCAGCCTGAGGAATGCGCAGGCAGCCCACATTGAGGCACCAACTGGTGCCCGGACACGACCAGGTCAATTCAGGCACCCTAAATTCGACGGGGTGCTGGTTTTTCCAAGTAGCCTCTTTCAGCTCTGGTTCTAGCTAATTAGGTGCTTATGAGTTCAAACCTGCTTATAACCTGAAGTGAAATAATACTTTAAACACTGTTCTCTCCTGCCGGCTGCATAAGGTTTAGGGGTGGGAGTGTTGAATAGGTGTGCCCAGGATGGGAGAAGGAAGGGGGGACGGTCCAGATCATGGATCTGTCTCTTAGCATTGAGTGCATCCTTTGCTTCCCCGTGAGCTCACTCTTTCAGTGTTTGAGGGTAGGGGCTGGATCTTTGAGCCAGATCCAGGAATTTAGAAAGGGTCCACACACACACATGCACAGATCGGCAGAGGGCTAGATTTGACCCCGGCTGTAGGACCCCACACTCCCAGCTTAAAACTTCAGAAATGGAGAAAGGGTCTGAGGAGTTTTTCAAGGCAGCTTCAAATTATGACGATTTGGACACAACAAGTTTGTCTTTCCTTGTTCTATGAACTTGCTTATTTGCTGAGTAAACCTATACTAATCTACAAATGCTACGGTGCATGTTCTCACACTGTTTTCTGACATAGCCCTATCTCCTGTGGGTCATTATGATGCTTCAAGAGGTAGGACCTATGTCAGAAAAAGGGGTAGAGCTAAAGTACACCGCTGCCCCTTCTTGATGTGGCCACGCCTCTTATGGAATGCTGTGATGTCATGGCACTTCATGGAAGAGTCGTGCCTCCCCCTGGCCGAGGAAACTGTTCTGCTCTGAGCCAAAGGTGCTTGAGCTAGTGATTCAGCATCTGACCTGACTCAGGCCTTGGTTGGAATCTGGTCCTTTAAGACACACCCTGCCATTAATAATAAATAATTTTATTTATATAGCATCCCCCCCCCCCGCCCACGCACACACACATGAATGGCACTTTACAAAATACAATAGGACAACCTAAAATCTGTTTTCATTTAGAATCCAGTTAAAAACAGCTTTAAAGAGGAGGAAAAATTATATTAAATCTGTTGAACCAGCAGGGGGATTCTTTTAAAAGAACCTGGAGTATTAAAAAGTCTTCAGGTACTTTTTGAAGGTGAGACTATCTGGAGGGATCAGTTTCACAGAAAAGACCGGCTTGCTTGCCAACTTAAGGCACGACGGCAGGATCCTCAAACACCAGGTGGTCTGTGAGCTCGGACAGCCAGCAGGGTGAGATTCCAGGAACAGGTCTCAAATATCGCCTGGGCCTATATGCACACGTTTTCAGTCTCTCTCTTTCTTTCCGATGCTTGGTTTTTCTGTCCTTTGCCCTCCAGTCATGTCCTCTTTAATTGAGCCAAGGAATGCTGAGTAAAAGTTGAAATTTCACCATGAATTCTCATCTTTTTCCCCCTCTAGCCTTCCTGCCATCGGAACTGAAATGGGAATGGGGTGAGTATCCGGCAAGCAAGGTGAAACTGTGTCAAGTTTTGGGTTCACAGGCTGGGAGTGAGCATGTGGATTTACCTTAACTGAGCCTGTCTGCCTTTAAACTACCGGTAAAGCCACATAAGATGGGTTGAGCCCTATCCTCTCCGCCCACACATCCCACCCCCAGGCAACTGGACATGCAGTTGTCACAAGTCCCACCAGCTACATGTATCATTCTCCCGCCCCCGCCCCCCCACGATCCCACCCTCGGTCCAATGTCAAACGTGCTCAGTGGTGCCGGCGGACCTCACCTCGGGGTGGGCCAGCACGGGGACTGACCACACAAGAGGCGGCCTGCTATCCCACTTTAGGCGTCTTTAAGCCACGTGGTACAACGGTAACACTCAGTGGATCTCCGGGCAAGTAGCAGCCAGATGCCCGCCCCGGGGCAGAAACGGGCAAACATCTGGCGACTGCCAGCCACGTAGTCTGCTGCATCTTGAGAAAAGGTTGCCCAAAGTGTGATAATATCTCGTGTGTGGCCTCGCCCTATTTCCGTGCTTTTTGGTATTAAACCTACGTTTTGAAACGGGGGGTGGGTGGTGGTGGTAATATTCTTATAGCATTGTGCACTGTGTTCTGCAAGAATTAACATGACATCAAACGTGATTGGTTCTCACATATTTATTTATTTGTTAAAACATTTTTATCCCGCCTCTTCCACTGACAATGGCTCGAGGCAGCTAACAACAGTAAAATAAACATAAAATACAATAATACATATATCAAACACTAAAAACTAGCCAATCAAGTAAACTGGGGTAAAAATAAATCTCCCTACCACCCGAACCCTTCCGTTCCACCTTCCCCCTCACCGAATGCCTGGCGGAACAGCCAGGTCTTGCATTTTCATCTAAAAGAGGACTTTAAAACAATATATGGATCATCCACTGCCAGGCATACAAACCTGCTTGCCAGAATTTTTCCACTCACTAACTACATTGTCAATAACATTTAAGTAGACGATCAATAAGTAATATTTTCACTATCAAGAAGTATCATTTAAGACTATCAAGAAATCTCGGGTGAGGAGACTGCGGCCTTTTCTTTCCGACTCTGATCTGGCCCTCATCATCCACGCTTTCATTACCTCAAGGCGAGACTACTGCAATGCGCTCTACATGGGGCTACCCTTGGTGACTGGTCAAGACTGGTCAGCTGGGAGCGCCCTCTTGCGGTTTCCACTGGCCAATCTTGTCCATATGACAAGGGCTCACAGGACAGTGTTCTCAGTTATTGCCCCAGTGCTATAGAACTCTTTCCTCGGAGGTTCACCAGAGCCCAAGTTTGAGCATATGCTGGAGGTGTTGTAAGACTTGTCTCTTTGGCAGGCAGGGATAGGGGTTGGGTGACTGGGGTATTTTTTTTGGGGGGGGGGCGTTGAAGTGAGTAGGGATTTTTAGGGAATTTTAGTGTATTATTTTGTATTTTATGAAATAAGTAGACCTATAACACAGAGACGTATAACACAGAGTAAGCGCCTTAATACTGCTTCTCCTGAGGAATTCTGTCGAAGAAACCCTGTTTGAGGCATTTTGTCCCAGGGGATGCGAAGCTTTAATCTCTTATCTACTTGATGCATAATTGAAAGATTTTTGGTAATCTGATAATTGATATTTTATTAACTGTATGTGATTGTTTTGCTGTTGGTTATATATTTTTGTTTTGTGATTCTACATTGTTATGACCTATGGTCAAAACAAAAACTATTATCTATCTATGAAAAATTGTAATAGCTGAATTTGAGGCTGAGCTGGGGATTGGGGGGAGGGGGGGGAAGCATGCCTGTGTGAGAGACTCCATGTACATGTATGTTTGTATGTGCAGGACTGATTGAGTTAAAACTCAGTCTTCTAAAAAGTCACAATTCTCAAAGGGGTGCATTGACTTTGGCTCTAAAGTTTTAGTTCCAAAATCTCTCAGAGGATCCCAGGTGGAAGCAGTGACGGTCCCTTTCAGCACCTTAAAGAATCGTTTCTCACAAACATGCTTACTCCCTTCCTACTTTCTTTAGTTTTCACCTTGCTCCTGGACACACAGCTCCCTCCTGTCTGGCACAGTATTGCCTTTCTTTGTGCTTTGAGAGCTGTTTATCCCAAGCTGCTTGTTCAGTGTTACCCCCTCCCTCCCCAACAATAAACAAACAGTAACAGCCAGGACGGCGGTGAGTCAGACAGCTTTTTCTCCAGTTGTATTAGTGAGGTGTTAATGGCTTCCATTGTCAGCTAAAACTTGTACAAACCTTACATTGCTAGGAGCAGTGATAATACAACCCTTTAGCGTACCAGGCCAAAAGGTATAGTTGGAGGGTTTGGCTCTATAGAAATAGCTCATCCTGGGGCCTCAGGACCACTGGATCTGAGGCTACCAGGATTGGATTTTCCTCTTGGAAATCCCCCCCGACTGGGGGACCTGAGCCATCACCCCTACTGGCTCTGCTTAAGGCTGACCCCAATAACTATTTAAGAGAATGGGGCATAGTGCTTTGATGGGCAGAGCCTATATTGATAATGTGGAAGGCAGAAGAATGTTTTGCAAGAAGAGGAAAACTCAACAAAAGGGAGAACTCTTTCACGTGCTGCACAACTAACCTGTAGAAGTCCTTGCCAAGGGATCCTGTGATGGCCAGTAGCATAAACAGATCTTTAAAAAAGGACTGGATAAGTTCTTAGAGGAGCGGTCCATAAATGGCTATAGCCAAGTTGGTCTGGGGATGAGACTACTGACCGTTAGGGACTGGGGGTGAATAACAGGATATCGATTGCTCTATTATGGCTTGCTGGACATCCCTCTGGGTGTTTTCAGACAAGCGCCTCTCCACCCAGTAGCCACCATGCTTGTGTGATGTGGGTAATGTGCTTGTCTGAAAATACCCACAGATGCAACCAGTAGGGATGAAACGAGAATGTTAATCGCTCTCGCAAGATTCTTGCAAACCCGGCAAGATCTCATGAGATCTCACTATGATTTACAAGAATCTCAAGATTCTCGAATGCTCTGTGCACGTGTAAACTTGCCGCTGCAGCCATTCTGTGTAATCCCGCACACACACACACACACACACACCCATGGTGGCCATTTTGCACATTTGTAGAGCGTATTTTGAGGTTTTCGAGAATCTCATGAAATTCTCGAAGCCCCCAAAATGCTCTGCACATGCGCAAAATGGACACCGGGGGCCCACGCGTGTGCAGAATGGCCATTTTGCACACGTGCAGAGAGTTTTTTAAAACTCAAGGATCTCGCGAGAATCGGGCAATTCTCGACTCTTTCTTGGAAATCTCATCGAGAGCTTGGTTCTCAATGAGATTTGCAACCAATGCTGACGGCTGCTAGAAATGGGATACAATGCTAGAATGATGGTTAGTCTGACTTAATAAGGCAGCAACTCTGTCCTTAATGTTGCTAGATGCTCTGGTTTCTTTTCAGACAGTACAAATCTTTTGTCTTTTACTGAAGTTATACCAAGTCCTTTATCCTCCAACTTCTCAACTTAGTGAATGTGTCCCTGTGAGGGGGGCATGCCTTAGAAATTTGTGGGGCACAGGGCAGATAAGATGTGGGGCTCCCAGCGGACCTACCCCCTCAGGGGAATGCTCCAGGGACCCCCAGAAGGAGAGAAAAGAGCAGGGCCCAGGGTGGCTGCCTTGGGTTGCCCTGTTGTAAGACTGGTCCCTATGTTCGCCTTCTCCTTTTCTCCCCATGATTGTCAGCCCCTCAGGGCAAATACCTCTGTCTGGGTGTTTTTAGCCGAGCGCCTCCCCACCCATCATGCATGTTGCAGGGCTACATAGGGCTCCAATGCAGCCCTGCAATAGGCACGATGCTTGAGTAATGGGTGGGGGAGGCGCTTGTCTAAAAACACCCCCAAATCTCAACTGTTCAGTGCCAGGCACATTACTGACATTATATAAATTTTGTTTTATAGTTGTTGTTTTTTTAAATCGCAAATTAATTCTCTATTTTTGTAATCCCAGTGTTATATTAATCCTATCTTTTAAGCTAGAAAGGGTTATTGTGTGTGGGGTAAAATAAACTGGAGACATAATCAGGAGAGCCATTTTGTAAATTGAAAGATTTCTAGTTTGTGTTGGTGGCCGACTCCAAAATACGGAAGGAGAGTGAAACAGGGATATGACAATAAATGTTGCAAGAGATGGGCCTGGGGGAGGGTATCAGGATCCCAGCTGTGGGGTGTGGCCAGATTGAAGGAAAAGCCTGAACAAAGCCTAGGGGGGGGGGCTTTGCCCTCCCAGGGGCCACTTTGAAAATGAGTACACACAGGGTATTTTCAGACGTGACGGGGCCTGTATTGGCCCTGGCACGGAAATGCCCATTGATCCCCCGCCGGGATCAAACCCACATGTCCAACAGACGTGCCGGCTGATCCCGGCGGGGACTCAGGGAGAGGCCGGGGCCGCACGGCTCAACGTGCGGCCGCACAGCCCCCCCCCCCCCCCCCCCCCCCCCCCCCC
>QEPC01004742.1:213687-234945 GCA_003113815.1 Sphenodon punctatus
CTCTGAGGCTACAAACCTGACTGACCAGAAGGGGCTTGACTCCATCAATGACAGGAGTCCCAGTCCCCTCCAGGTCACAAAGCCGGCCAACCATGAGCACCTATGTTGGCACTATATAAATAATCAATAAAGCTGCTTTGCTGTAGAGATGAAATGAGTTATGGGTTTGATATTTGTGTAAGCATTGTTCACATTTTCAAATAGCCCGCTAAATATCTGAACAATATCCGCCACTGAAATGGATAGTCACATATCCGTTTAATCAGATAATCCCGTTTGGTCACTTCACTTATTAAGGTTATTTGGGTCGGCCATTTTGGTAATCCAGTAGCTTCATTTTGACACTTGTGCCGAAACAATAAGTGAAATGGCTGACTTGAATAGCCAAAATGGGTATCTCTGAAGTGGGAGTAAACGGCAGTTTGTATCTGCTTTTCCACACCTGAATCAAAAGGGGAAAACTTGTTGCAGAATATCCATTTCTGCTCTGTTTTTGCTGTAGATTATCAAGCTGTGTGAATATGAGCTAGAAAAGCTGGGCAAAAATAAAAGTCGAAGCTCTTACCACAAGGTGAATTGTGTGGAATGTCGGAGTACTAAGGTGATAACACCCCAAATTAACCAAAGCACCGAATGACTGAAGTGATGAATTTCACAATAGCAGTGAAAACCGATTATTTGTCTCTGAAAATGAAGATCCAATTGTGCTTGTGAAATGTGTAGGCCTGGACTTAGAGGCAGGCCCCCGAGGCCCAGGCCTTGGGCAGCATTTTCTGAGGGGTGGCAATTGCCGGCACCACCTGCTCTGTTTTTTTGGTTTTTTTGCTCCCTGCATGTTCGGAGGCTGCTGCCCACAGCCGAACTCTGCTGCCTGGGTCCCCATCCCTTCGAGATGGTGCCCAACATTCTCACAACTGGGTTGTGCGTGCTCACCCTATTCAAATAGACCATGTGATGGTCTCAAGCTCCTCTAGTATAAAAAGCACTCTACCCCTCAGAATCACAGTTCCTTCCAACCCTTTCTAGGTATATAAGAAAAAAATTCCATGCGGGGCTGGAAGGGTGGGTGTTGTGAGAATGTTAGGAGCCATCTCGAAGAACCTTATTTACAAGGTAGCAACCTTCTGTTCTTCTTCGAGTGGATCCTCACAGGCCATCTTTACATGGTTCCACCGGGTTCGGGGGGTGGTGGTCTGTGGATGTGCCGGTGTGTGGGAGGGGCATGCACATGTCCGCACACGCATCCCCACTCACCCCCCACTTATCCGCACCCATGGAGCAACCGCTGTTTTCCCTGGTCGCTCAGTGCATGAGAACGAGTGGGGATACATTAGGCGGGCACACGCATGCACCCCCCCATTCACTGCATGTGTGTGTGCCGCATTGTTCACATGGGGCTCCCCCACCCATGAACACGCAGCATGGGGATGGGGTTTGGCTTGTGGATGGGGCTTCTGGCAAGGCTTGGCTTAGGGGCAGCAGCCTGAGATGGGCCTAGGGGCACAAAATTCCTAAATTCGGCCCTGGAAATGTGAATTTACATACATGCACTTGATTCTGGTCTACAATATAGATACCATATGAGTCAAGCTCTGTATTTTCTTTCTCTGCAGCCAACGTGTCTTTGGATCCAGACACAGCTAATCCTTATCTCATGATCGCAAATGGTCAGAAAAATCTGTTACGCCCAGGACCCTTGCAACACGTGAAAGAAATGTTTGATGATTCCCAGAGATTTGATTGTGAATTCTGGGTACTGGGCTGTGAGGGATTTAACTCAGGGCAACATTACTGGGAGGTGGAAGTAGAGTTTGATAATATTGCCTACTGGGCTATCGGGGTCGCCAAGGAATCTGTGCAGAGGAAGGGGAAGGTCTCTGATGATTACACTGGAATTTGGGCCTTGGAGAAGGAGGGTTTTTCTCTGTACAAGGCTATTTTCCCTTTTAGGAGGAAAGAACTAGTGCCTGTAACCTCAAGTCCCATGAGGATCCGCGTGTATCTGGACTATGCAGGGAAGCAGGTGACTTTTTTTGACATTGATAATGAGACCAAGATCTACACAGTCTCATCTGCTTATTTTGATGGGGAGAAAATCTTCCCTTTCTTTTCTCTAGGGGAGCATGACTATACCCTTTGCGGAGCCATGCTCTCCATATTGCCCTAAAACACCCTGGAAAGTATCACTCAGAATTATATAGCATAGCTGTTCCCAAATGTTTGCACCTTTTGTGCTGCCTGTTTTGTCCTCTTTAACTAGGCTGTGAAACCTCATAATGGAGGGTTGGGGTTCACCCTGTCTCACCCCCAAACACGGCCATGACTCAGTTTGTCCACTTATAACCCCTGTGGGCTTCTCTCTTTACAACCCAGGGTCTCTCCATTTACTCTTCCAAAAGTGTGTGCATTAGTCCCTATGCATAAAACCAGATTCTCAAGTACAAGTTCTTGGCCACTGGTAATTTGGGTGTGTTCTCTGATTATAGTAAATTGATTTGGGTAGGCTTGCCTAGTCTGTACCTAACAAATGAAGACTAGAGCAGGGGTGGCCAAGAGATAGATTGTGATCTACTGGTAGATACCAAGCTAGTCTCCAGTAGATCCCTCTAGATCTCCAGTTGGGCAGGGGGAACCAGCCTCTCGGAGATTGCCTCTGGGGAGAAGAGCAGTACCAGCACCCCAGGGATTGTCACCGGAAAGGGGACAGGCTAGGAGAGGCTCCTTGACTCCCGAGACCAGGAGTTGAGGTGTCCTAGAGCTTGGGACCCAGCAGGAAGGGTCTAGACCTGGAGCACCAGAGCCAGCAGGAAGGATCCTGTAGATCACTTGAAGCTGATGCCTGAATCAAATGGATCCCATGCACCATAGATCTGGCCACCCCTGCTCCAGAGCAGAGATTCCCATACATTTTGGTCTGTGAGACACTCCCCGCCCCTAACCCAGAGTTTGGTTGTGAACCAGTGTGTTTACAACTGTGTAACAGCAGTCACACCGGTGCTCCAGCGTCTGCACTGACTTACTACCAGTAGCTTTCTGGGCACAATTCAAGGGGCTGTTTTTTAAAATCTATAACGCCCTAAATGACTTGGGCTCTGAATATCTGAAATACTGCCTCATCCTTCATATTGCATTGCGGCCTCTGAAGTCAGCTGAAAGAGCACCCTCCTACAAGTACCATCTGCCAGCCACGTTTCTACAAGGGCATGCAGAGAGATATTCTCGGTGGCTGCCTCACAATTGTGGAATTCTTCCCTTGGAGCTTTGTCTGAGCCTGCTTCCAGAAGCGATGCAAGTCCTTTTTGTTTGGCAGGCAGGGTGGGCTTAGATGGGTAGTCCTGAAATGATGTGTTAACAGTTTTCGACAATTCCATTGGAAACCGCACAGCCGTTGCAGTTTTCCCAACGCGGTATCCCCAGTCAAGTCCGATACTTTGTAATGATGATACTTTGTAGTCAGCTTGCAGCCTCCCTTCTTTCCCTTGGTAGCCCCCTTCTCCAGGTACCGTGGCTTCAGGACTGTTGCCTGGATCCTTGAGTTAATAGGTTCAGGCTTTTGAGGCCCAGATAATGGTTCACATATTATTCAAATATTTACTCATATATTCATTTGGAGTGCATAGTAGTTGATTAAAAGTAGTGTGTTTAGATAGGAGTTTGCAGTGTTGATTAATAGGATTTTTCAAGTGTGTGAAAGTTTAAAGGAGCTAGAAACAAAGCAAGGTTATTTCAAGGTTACTGTGGTTGGTCAAGATTAGGATTTAAGGAACCATTTTTCAAATAACAGGAAAAGGGGTTGGAACTTTAATATTGAAATACGGACGGTTGCTCACCGCAAGTGTAGTAATATCTGGCAACTTTTTCCATCACATTAGAAGGCTAGCTCATCACAGAATGTGGACATATTTTAGAAATGTTTTAGTAATTTTCCATTTAAGTTAGAAGTTTTGTAGCTTTTTAATTGGTTAAGGATAATTAGCAGATTTGTAGCTTTGTGATTGGTTAAGGCCATTAATTTGTTATTGGAACAAGTACGTTTCCTGGGTGGACAATGGGAGGAGAATTAAAAGTAGTGAACCAAAGGACAGAGAGCACTTCTTCTCCAACTTCATCTCTCCTTTTCACTTCAATTTCATCCTACTACTTTGGTCCGAACCTGTTGACTTCCCTGTCCGCTTCAGAAGCTGGTCTACTGAATGGAGGGTAACTATAGTTAGCTTGTTGAGAAATGCATAGAAATCCAAGTATAGTTTATAAGCCAGAAACAGATAATTTGCACCAATACTTTGGGCACCTATATAAGAAATATTGGGCATTGAGACTGTATGTCCTTTTTGCGTGTGTTTCCATAATCTTTGTATTCGCATATGCAACAGTGGAATATTCTTGGGGACTTGATTTGATGCTTACTTCTAATAAAACAGCTGATTGTTCAAACAAATCTGACTCATTCAATGTCTCTGAATTAAATTAATTGTTAACCAAGAGGGGAACCCAGTATTAATAAAGAAACAGATTTCCAATAATACACATATAATTAGAGCCTCCATAAATGACAAATAATAATGAATCAATAGTCCTGTTGGTAACAGGACCAGCTTACTCCAACTCGGTTAGGCTTCTGTTTATACCCCTGTTCAGGGACAGGGTTTCCGTGACATGTAGGCCGCTATTAAAGGGCCAGTACGCAGGTCACATCCCTCCGCCCTTAAGTCAGGGTGCCCTCTTTAGAGCCCTCCTCAGTGCATGCGGCACCTCGCCTTGCCACTAGGCAGAAGAGCCTGCAGGCTTATCTCATACAGTGTGTCCTGCTGCCTCCATGGGGTTTGCGCTTCTATTTTTTTTACAGACCTTCCACTGGGATGGAGCTAGGCCCCTTCTTTTCTGCCAGTCCTCCCACTCCATAGCACACCATGCGGTTTTTGCTAGCTGCCTCCGCTTGGGTGTGCCTGGCAGGCGTAACCCCTCTGGGAAGCAGATCCTTGTTGGCTGCTCCCCACTTAGACCCCAAATGGTAGTGACCTCTGGGCTTCTTTGCCTTACCCTGTGTGCGCTCTTTCCAGTGCATGGGAAGGGGGTAATCCCTATGCTTCCACCTAGGCCACTCCTCCGCACGCCAAGCACACTGCTCGGTAGCAGGGTTGCCATACTGCCCGGTTGGCCGGGGACTGCCCGGAATGCGGGCATTCCACCCGGTGCCCGTTTTAAGCATAGCTGGCCCCGTAGCCATATGGGCCAGACTTTCCTCCCTCTCCACAAATACCTCTCCCTCTGGGGTGTTTGGGTCTTTCTCCCCCACAGCAGCCCCTTCTCCTATTCCACCAGGTCTCTCTATGTCTTCTGGCTTAGCCCCCACAAGCAATGAGCTCCCAACGCTCTCCTTGGTCAAGATCTCTTGAAGATCACCTCCCTGCTCTCGGGGGATCGGCTGCACCGCTCAGGGTGCCACATAGACTTATGTCTAGGGCAGGGGTGGGGAATCTCAGTCCTGGGGCCCAAATGTGGCCTTTGGCAAGTTTTTATCTGGCCCCTTTCCAATGCATGGATCTGGCCTTGGATTCAGTCTCTACCCCAAGCACCGAAAAACTGAGCTCAGGATAATGGGGCAGAGAGGAGGGCCTGCACACAAGGGCAGGGGACAGATCCATGGCCCAGATCCATGATCTGGGCCATCCTTTTTTAAATACACCTGTTAAGCACCCCGGCCCCCAATCTCTATGTGGCCCTCGGAGCTTGTGCTAATATTTAATGTGGCCCCCCAGGACAGAAAAGGTTCCCCATCCCTGGTCTAGTGTATGTTCCTCTATCTTGGCCTCTGCGTGTCCCTGGGGTATCCCTAGCTCCCCTACACACAAGCAGGCAATGCCCCTAGTTTCTTTCAGGGGTGTGGGAGTCTGCCCTGCACCCTTTGTACTTTCCCTTCCTTTTTCCTGGCTGCTCTGTGGGATCTTCACGTAGCTCTTCCCCCCCTAACAGCACAAGATATGGCAAGAAGGGGATTAACCCCCATGCAATATCATTGGGTACATCCCTTTAAAGATAGCAGTACCTTCACTTGGAGATACTTCCTCCTTTGCCCATGTATACATTTCACTATGAAGGTACCTCCTTTCCTTCTCCCCTTTTGATCGACAAGGGACTCAAGAACTAGGATACAGCTAGCTGCTGAGTCTCGTACCCCCATTACCTCCTTTCCCCCGACCTTTTTTGTTCTGTAGTTGGCATGGGCCCTCTCCCAGGTACCTCCGCCCAACCATAGGACTTTGCCACACTGCAGTCCCTCGCAAAGTGCCCCTTTTCCCCACAAGTGTGCCCCTTGTTCCCAGGGGTCGCTTGGGGTTCCCCTAGAGGGCTCCACCTCAAGGAACTCCTCTGCCAAATTATGTTAGGAGCAATTTTCCTGCCTAAAGGTCCTGCCTTCCCAGCCAGCAGAAGCACATGGGGCTTGATTGAAATGATGGGGACCCAATCATGTCTAATAAGTGTCAGATGGGCTATAGTTGACTTTTCTAGATTCAGGGAGACGCTTGGGCCTTGGATTCAGTGAGGGGGGGGAGGGAATGGGGTAAGACAAAGTGTTCTGACTTTTCACATGCCTGAGGAAGGGCCCTTCCCATGACATTCTAACTGAATTTGCACTCTAATAATTTGCGTTATAGTGAGGTTGCATTTGGATAGACCTGTACTGTATTTCTCAGTCTATAGTTCATTGACTTTTTATATACCTGAAGAAGGGTCCTACACAGCTGAAAAATAGCATACTCTCACCAAGAGAAGTGAAGGTCTGATGGGTGGTCAGTGCGCTTTGCTTGGCTTTGGTTACTGTCTTGGGTTGTGGAATTTTATTTATTTAAGTCTCCGAATGAGATCACCCAGATAACAATACTGAAAGTGCTGAATTATTGTTTTTTTTCCACAGGCAGTCCAAGTCCCTAGGAAAGCAGAAAATCCTTTGGCAAGGGAGCTGCTTGCTTACCTTGAGCCTGAAGGGGAAAGATCACTCAGTGATTTAAAGTACGTGCTGTTTGACAAAGGATTTCTTCACCTTAGCCATGAACTCATTGGGTGACTTTGGGCCTGTCACAGATCTCTCAGCCTAACCTACCTCAAAGGGTTGTGAGGATTACTTAGTTGAGTGAATTAGTTTAATGTTAATGGTTAAACGTTAATTGTTAATTTTAATAAGTCAAAATGTGAGCCACCCTGATCCTAAGGGAAAGGGCGGGATAAAAATTGAAATAAATAAATAAATAAAATTAAATAAAGGGAGAACTTGGGGAGTGGAGATGATGAGGGTGAGCGCTGAAGGATAGGAGATAGATCCATAGCACAGATCCATGACCCCGATCCTCTATTTCAGGGGCAACAGTAGAATTTACTTTGGGGGGAGCCCCTTCAATCTTGCCGATTTGACATGGCCGCCTCCTATTTGGAGCATTGTGACATCACAGCTGGTGTAAACAGACAGCAGCTCTACATTTTCACACATGGGGCCCCATTACACCCGTTTGCCTGTCTGTCTGAAGGGCACATGCCGGCTGTCCAACACGGACCAGGCTGTGGCTGCTAGAATGGGGGATATACTAAAAAAAAGGACATCCGTTTTTAGGACATCTAAAATGATGTCCCCCTGCAGGGGGCACTGCAGAAAATCCCGGAGCACGCCGGCCAATCCCGGGGCAAGGGGCAAACATGGAGCTGCTGCTGCTGCTGTGGGGTCTGAATGACCCCTGCAAGCCACATGGCCAGAGCAGCTCCCACTCATATATGCACTTATGAGAAATACAGGTTGCAGGGCTTCACTGACGCCCTTATTTCCACTTATTTCTCATATGTGACCTCTAAAAATGCATATCTGGCAACCCTAAATCTGGCTTCCTGCCCCCACCCTTTAAAGGAATGTGTGTGAAATCCAAACACGCATTGACCCCACTCGGGAAACCCTGCAGGACCAACAGAGGGCAGCACCCACAGAATCCCTGGGGGGGCGGAGCAGCGCCCACCAGCTCCCAATCTGAACTGCCTGCTTTCTGGGCCTTTCAGCGATGACTTTCCCTCATCCCTTCCCCTGTCCTTTCTGGATGCTTAATAAAGTCTGCCTTTTACTTTCTGGGGTGGGTGAATGAATGGGGTGGGCCTGGTCAGGGGTGGAGGGGAGGGGGGGGTTGGCCCACCTGTCTGTGTTCTTGACCTGGGGCTTTCCAGGGAGGGTGGCCAGATAAACACATTTTAGAGGATACTTATGAGAAATACAGGTTGCAGGGCCGCATTGGCTCCAGTGCAGCTCTGCAACCTGCATTTCTCACAAGTGTCCTCTAAAATTTGCATCTCTGGTCACCCTATTTCCAGGGGCAGGCAGGGGGAATCTGTGTTTGCTGCAAGGAATGGGACACCCCTTTCCAAACACTGGGTGTTTTCAGACAGTTCAACCCCGCCAGGCTGCCTACGTGAAGGCCGCCAAATCCACGGGGGCATGCAACTTCTTGGGGCGCCCATGCGGCTGCCCTAGGGCTCTGGGTCACTCCCTGTCTCTCTGAAACCACGCAGTGACAGTGTGTGGAAAGGGGTGTGGCCAAGGGGGTGTCCCATTCCTTGGCCGAGGACACCAAGTCATTCAGATGCTCATCCACTGACTGGGCCAATTTCTCTTCCTGCCAGTGGGGAAGGCAGGCTTTTGTGGACAGCATGTCGCTTGCTTTCCCCATGAAAAACAAGCCACTAAACGGCTGGATGGAGCTGAACAGAGAGGAGGCGGGGCCAAGCAAGGCCCCGCCCCGCTACTGCTTCGCATTTCTCGCCAACAGAAGCATTGATGTTCAGTGGCAGGGATTGTTCTGTTCAGAGCTGGCTCAAGGGGAAATAAGGAACTGTCTCCTCCCCGACCCCTGTTCATCGCTCAGACTGTGGGGGCTGGCATTGCTAGAGGAAGGAAAGTTCGCTACGTTGAACTGGATCCCTGAATCCAAAAGATAAAATGGAAGACTTCATATCAGTGTATGTGGTGTATAGGGGTGGGGTGGGTTGAAGGCGGGGGGGGGAGGGAGAAAGTTAATTTCTAGCAAAGATGTGGAATAAATGTTTATGTTAAAAACGACATATTAAAAATAAAGATTGTTTAAGCTGGGATAAGGCATCCACATGACNAAACCAGGCAGAAACATTGTTTTCTTACTTTCTGCAACTTTGTTCACTATGCTTTGTTCATTTCAACCGCTTTGTGTGAGTCTAAGGCTTCTTTGCAAAGGGAGCCCAACACCAACTCCATAAAATGAGTGTTTCTCATTTTATGGATTTACACTGACTTTTATTTTGATGCATGAATGTGGGTGAAAGCAAACAGACGCATAGCCCAGCGCGCCTGCCTGCCTTGACTCTGTCCCACTTAAATCTGAAACCCAGAGAGTGTCTGTTATGGGGGAGTGGAAAGGTGTTGCTTATTTTTTTCGGTGGGGCCTGATCGTCTGGAACCTGAAAGGGTGACTTAAAACCCCTTGCTAGTGGGCAGCATGGGAGCTTTATTTCAATATACATAGGGGCAAAGCTCTGATCTCGGTGGGGGGGCTGTCCCGCCTATTGAAAGGCTACAGAAAATAAAACTGCAGCTTCTGAAGCCAGCCAGAGCCTGTTCTCTGGCTCCACCGGGCAGCTTTTGTGGCCAAGCTCTAGACATGATCTTCTCGCGCTGAAGTTAAAAGGTAACTTCACAATCGCCTCATCAGAAGCTGGTGCTGATCGTGCCTTTGTGCTGCGCATGACAAGAGAACGGGGCTCGCCTTGTCTGTTCGCACGTGGCCGCAGAGAGCGCGTTTGGCGTGTTCAGCAGCAGAGGGCGCTCCTGCACCGCCCCTTTTGGTTCAGCGTCCCCATTCGTCCCTATGTTGCCCGTGACTGCACTTTTCCCAGTTAAGAGAAGTGCCTTCTCCTGGCATCTAAAGGTTCGTGTCCGGAGCATGAGAAAGCGCAGGAGAAGACACAGTTATGCCACTGAATATTTAAACCATCTGGAATTTATCGTGGATGGGAATTATGAAATAGGAGCAGCTCTGCTTTGCAGGCATTTCTTGAACATGCTACCTTATTAGTGCTTTGGTGGTCTAGCGGTTAGGTTCCCTCCGTCCTTTATTTTCTCTACGGCTCGGGTTCGGTTCCCGGACAGGGAAACTGCCATTTAAGCTTGTTTTTATACCCCCCTTGAAATGGAATTAAGAAGTAAATGCATGGCTTTGTCTGTTATTTTATTTAGATACCAATACCGTCCATCCAGTGCAATCTGTTACCTGAGGTTTGTGTACTCATATCCTCACCACATGGACCAACCAGTCATCATTCTTGATGTAACCAAGCCAAGCACATGCACCTGGGACCTCGCATCTTCGTGAATGTTACACCCCTTGTCTCCCCCCTACCCCCTTCTCAGAGTGTAAGCCCTAGGGCAGGGACCTTGTCTATTCAATTACTTTGTAAAGTGCCAGGTACATTGCTTGCACTATATAAATGCTTGCTAATAATAATAAAAATCATAATAAATCTAGCTTGCAGATGGTTTTGTGAAGCAGCGTCTCCCCTCAAAGAAAATGCCACTTAAACTCTTCTTTGGAATCATCCCTCTTTTTTTTAATCAAAGATTGAGGCCGGGGTCAATTTCAAGGGTCTCTGAGTGTGTGACTTAATTTACTAGCCTGGGCATCACCCCATGGGCAGAACTTGGTTATGAAGAACTCTCTTGGGCAGCAGCGACTAAACAGCGATCACAGACACAAAATAGCCAAAGGTGTCACTGAAACAGTGGCATTGTTTTATTAAATAGTGATACGTTAGAAATAAATCACCTTTCCCCCCAACTTCTTTGCTAGGAATTAATAGTCGCTTCCGCACACTTTTTCCTCCCCTGAAGTAGGTAGTGAATCCTGGATGCCAGAGACAAGAACCATTTAAAAAAAAAGTTATTTGAACAATTTTTTATATCGAGACCGGACTGCAAAACAGTTGTCAAGGAAATAAGAAAGGCTGGTTGGTTTGGTGACTAGAGTGTATTGGCATGAGGAGCATACCTCTTTAGTGACCCAGATGTTCCAGGACACACCTGAGTTAACACCTCTTTTGTTATCTGCAAAAAAAGAGATCTTTTCCAGCCAATACAATGTTTCTTATTTGAAAAATAATTAAAGCTCCAGAGTTTCCACAGATAATGCTACTGAAGAGCACAGGTTGCTGTTAAAAGGCATCAGTTAAACTGCTTTGGTTTTTTGTCAATTACATTCTAGAAAGAGAGTTTCCTATCTTGATCAGCTTGGCTGCAAACGTCCCTTCCTCTCACCATCATTCCCTGCCCTGGTCAATTTCAGACGTGTCTGATCCTTTGAGGAGGATCGGTATTAACCAGATGGAGGGTGTTTTCAGATGCAATGGTACCATGGATTTCCACGCTTTTCCAAGCATGGGAATCTGCAGTGCCATCGTGTCTAAAACCGACTGCCAGATGTTGGCCCAGGCCAGAACCTGCACTTGCATAGGCTGTGGCGTCGCTTACCTTGTGTTGTTCCTTGGGATCATCCCCGAGGAACACAGCCCAGGCTAAGTAGCGCTTAGTACAAGGAACTCCAGACTGTGGTAAGCGGGCCGGGATGTCTGTTGACCCGCTTGTACATACCCCAGTTTGGGTCCACAGTGGTTCTGGGCACCCATGGTGGCCTCATAGGTCACCATGGCTGCCTGTCAGTGAGGTGGGTGGGCTGCTCTTGGCAGTGCAGGGGCGGGGCCATGTGTATGCAGTTGCACGTCTGCACATCACCTCGACCTCTCCCCGCCCCCTCCCCAGTCTGGCCACTGTAATGTTTATTCTGTGGCTGGGCCAAGTCCAACCTGGTGTGACGACTCCCGCCATTGCCCAGAGCACTCTGTGGCAGGACCCGTCACATTTGAAAACACCCAAAGAGAAATGACTGGTCTTCAAAGTTTAAAGACTTTGACCTGACACTCCATATTGAAAACGAAAGATGAACGAATCCCTCCTTCTCTGTTTGTGGTGTAGGTGGAAACCAAGCAGACACAGGTGACGGGGGGAGGGGGGGGATTGGGGGCAAATGCCCCCCTTAGGTTTTTGGAAGCACTATAGAAACCCTGCCGACCTCCAATATCAACTGAACTCTGCCAGTGAGAGCCTTTTCACTCCCTATGCAGGTGAGGCAGACACGGAGCTCACCTTCCTTCTGTCAAAGTAAATGACAGCCCTGGGGTCTGAAAGAGAAGGGAATTCCATTTTTTTTCCATTCCTGGGAAGGAGGATCGTCTAGAATCAAGCCAGGGGGAAACCTCAGAGAAAGAGGCTTTGGCTCAGAGTCCAAAGCCAAGAGAAAGTGAAGAGAAGTTGGTGAGTGGGTTTGCAGAGGGAATGAAAGGGCTCTCGCTGGCAGAGTTTGGTTAGGGGCAATTTTCCTGCTGAAAAACCCTGCCCTTCCCAGTGTTCGCCACAGACAGCAGAAAAACATGGGGCTTGACTGAGATGCTGGGGATCCAAATGCATAAGCTTGAATAAGTGTCAGATGGGTTATAGTTGACTTTTCTAGATTCAGGGAGATGCTTGGGCCTTGGATTCAGTGAGAAGGGAAAGGGAATGGGGCAAGACAAAGCGTTCTGACCTTTTACATGCCCGAGGAAGGGCCCTTCCCATGGCATTCTAACTGAATTTGCACTCTAATGATTTGTGTTATAATGAGGTTGCACTTTCATCCTTTGCCATTTCTGCAGCTAAGCGGAGGTTAAAACGGGTCGAATCTCACCTCTGAGCACTGCATTGTGTTTTGACTGTGAATTTGTGGTTAATGGTTGTTTACTGAGATTTGTTGTTCTGAGATTGACATGTTTCACATTTGGAATATGTATTTTATGGTTGTTTAATTCTGTTTTTACATGTTGATTTGTTGCCATGACTTTTTGGCTAGTGCAAATAAATTCAAATTCACAATTAAAAGGTTGCACTTGGATAGACTTGTCCTGTATTTCCCAATCTATAGTTCATTGACTTTTTAGATATCTGAAGAAGGGCCCTGACATGGCTAAAAACTGCATATTCTCATCAAGAGAAGTGAAGGTCTGGTGGATGTTCAGTCGCACTTTGTGTGGCTTTGGTTACTGTCTTGGGCTGTGGGACTCTGTTTATTTAAGTCTCCAAATGGGATCACCCAGATAACAATACTGGAAGCTCTGAATTATTGTCATTTCTCCACAGGCAGGCCAAGTCCCTTAGGAAAGCAGAAAATCTTTTGGCAAGGGGGCTGCTTGCCTTGAGCCTGAAGAGAAAAGATCTCTCGCTGATTTAAAAGCACTTGCTGTTTGACACAGGATTTCTTTTGCAGGCACAATTGGGCCAAGCTATGATCTTATGCTGCATCTGTTCTGCCTATTGAAAACTACGGAGAGATCACAGCGCAGATTCTGAAGTCAGTTAGAGAGTGTTTCCTGGCTGCTCTGAATTAGTCTGTGGCCAAGTGTCTAGAGTTATATTGTTAAGGCTGTTTTAGGGAGTGGCCTCTGACTCTATTACACGATGAAAAGAAAAGGAGACTCTCGCCATTTCTCTCTGCGGTGTAGTTGGAAACTTGACAGAAAATGTCTGTGGCCCTTTTCAAATGGCCGTGGGTGCATGGGGGGGATGGATGGGTGGCACGGTGGGTGGACAGTGTATGGGGGTGCGTTCCCACTGACCCACCCATCTCCACGTATGGAGCATCCGCCACTGGCACCCGTTGCTCCATGCGTGGGTGATGGGTGGAGGTGGGTGGACCATGGGAGCACACACACACCCTCACCTACCGCGGTATTCAAACGGACGCCTTCCCAACCTGCCCCCCTCACCTGCTGCGGAGCTCACACGGACACCCTCCCCCCACCCGCACACATGGTCGGGGGGGTGGGGGGATCCTTAAGAAAAGGCCCATTGTCTCTCTCTCTTTACTTTAGTAACACCCAGGATTGCCTTTATTTTGTAATAATAATAAGACAAAGTGATTTGAATGATATCAACTACTGTTGGTGGAAATCAGCAAGCTGTCCGGCCACATGGGGCTCTTCCTCAGGAGTGTAGCATAGCCAGTAGAAACATGTACACTGAGCAAGTGTAGAGCAGGTCTGTATGAGGGGACATGGAATAGGTAGGACTGGGTAGAACAAGGGGGGTGTGTGTGTAAAGGGAGCGAGAGAGAGGTGCCAGACATTTAAAAACAGCAGTAACATTATATATTGGTGTAGGAGACACACTAAGAAAAGACAGGTTAAACACCAGCCGTGTTTGCCACCAACAACAGATGGTCCAATAAAAGATTGAATTTGAACCACTTTGTCTCTCTGTCACTTGGGACCAACACGGCAGCCACCAGTTGGCATCCAGGCATTGTGCCTGTCTAATCCCCATGTGGCCTTTCTCCATGGTGGTGGACCTGTCCCACGGGTGGCTGTGCTGCCCTATCTACATGGGCTGGTGAGGGGTGAACGCCCAGCCCCACCCATCTCCGCCCGTGCCCCTGCACAGAGCAACCAGGCTTTTTCCTGGTTGCTCCATGCGGGGAGATGGGTGAGGGTGGGTGGGTGTCGTGGGAATGTGCGCCCACCCGCCGTCTCTTTTACACGGGCATTTGCACACATGGGGGATGGGTAGACCTGCGTGGTAGCATCTCATTTAAAAACAGCCATAGCTGCGAAGATTACTTCCTTTTTCCGACAGCCATTTGAATAGCTGAATAACTTCCTGCACCCCAAATGAATATCCATTTACTCATGTATCCAGATAATTCACTTCAGATACTCCCAACTTTTTCAGTCAATTATGGACAGTGACGAATTATTTGACCAAACATCCAAACTGAAATGACCAGAATAACCTGTAGAATGGAACTGAATGACTGAATGAAGTCTTGGCAAGGATAGACCTGAGACAAGAACCCATTGAGAAAATGGGTAAAACCCATTGAATGTTTTATACTCAACTCTTAAGGTACTAATTGGTGCTTAACGGGTCACCTGATGTCCCGATTTTCTGACTTCTGATCCTGGTACTGATTTTTCAAATTTCCGTCTTGATTTTTCAAGTTACTGTCCTGTTTTTCACTATTTTCCTGTACTGATTTACTAATCAGTATAGTAACCAGTAAGTAACAGTCATTCCCAATTTACATGTTATCAGGCACCCAATTTACTGACCCTGATTTGAAGTTCATGGAAATCCATCAAATGCTATACTTGTTGCTAAAGTTACCCCCTCTTCGGGTTTTGCCCGAGACTGAGTCAACCCCAGGTTCTGACTCCGAGTCTGGGCTCTCAGCCAAGCCCCAATTTCTCTGGGTCACCTGGGGGGGGGGGGCACCCTCCGTAACCTGGAGAAATCAGGGCTTCTGTGGGCAGCAATGTCAGAAAGGGGTGGGCCATATGCAGCCCCCACCCCCACCCCCTTTCCAATGTAGCCTCACATCCGATGGGCACAATGCCCAACAGTCCCCATTCAAGAGGAACAGTCCCCCCTTTGGGCTCTGAATCCCACTGTCTTGCTTTCAGAGGTCAAAGTCTCTCTTTCAGGAGAGAGCGAGAGAGGCCAGCATTCAAGCCTCAAGCACATCTTTCCTCGATGTCTCCCAGGAAAAGCACTTGAGAAAACAATGGGGAGAATGACAAGAAACCAAATGACATGGGAATGAGAAGCAGGAGAACGTCTGTCCCTTTTGATGGACTTGGAATATTGAGAGTGGGATGCGTTACCACTCCTGTATGCATGTAAGCGTGGGAGGGTGCTGAGTTTATTTGCTGAGGGGGTGGAGCCTAATGATCAAAGAGTGGGGCTTGTCCCTCTTCAGACTCTCAAGATGTAGGGAAGTATGCTATGGAGTGTCGTGACACCATGACTCTGTAACAGGGCAGGATTATGTCAGAAAGGGGCATGACCGTCGACCCCTCCCATCAACATGGCCCCATTCCATCTCTGTGTGTAAGCCAAGACAGAGGGCCATGGAGCTATGTTACAACTTCAGAATGTTCTAAGGCTGGTGATTGGAGGAGAAACATGACTCTTCTCCATTTGTATATATGGGAAGAATAGAATTCGCCCACAGTCACTCATTATGAGGTGCCTAACTGAGGCATTGTTCCAGACAGCCAATCACAGTGCTGCTGTCTGCTGCTATATAAAAGCACTGCTCGGTGAGGTCATAGTCATTTGTAGGCAGGCAGCTGAGCTGGACAGGAGCATCAAAGCGCCATGGCAGCTGCAAAGAGAGGAAGGAAAGCCCAGACTGGCCAGTTGGTGAAATCACAGAAAACCCCACTAAAACAAAAGAAGCCCCAGGCTAAGGGAGGCAGGAGAATCAAGGGTGGGAGAAGCACCAGTGGACAGAACTGCTCCCCCACCACCAGGGGGTTCCAGAGTGATTCAGGCAAGCATTTATCCCCAAAGGCCAAAGGCCTGATGAGCTCCTGCATGGATGACATCTACAAAACGGTTTTAACGGAGGCCGAGCGGCTGAGGAAGGAAAACAACCATCCCGCCATCGCCAGCAAAGACCTGCAAATGGCCCTGAAACAGGTGATGCCAAGGAAGCAAGCCCAGCATGCCTACACTCCTGTGGGCAGAAAGACCCAAAGCAGTGAGCCCTGCCCCACACAGATCCCACCTCCCCAGCAGAAAGCAGTGAGGAAGCCATGCTCCATCTGCACAACTGCCAGCCGCAAGACCCAAGGCCAGAGGCAGTCCACCAATAAAGAGATCTACCACCAGACGGCCACCCTCTCAGGCCACCGAGCCACCCAGCAGCAGGCGATGGTGAGGAAAGGTGCTGGATTCTCGGATACCATGGGCTGAGACACCCTCCTCCCCTTCTCCCTGGAAGGCTGGTATGAGAATGAGAACAAAAGGAGAGAAGGGAGAAACGCCAACACCAGTCCGAGACATACTCTTAACACCTGCTGGAAAGACCAAACTTTGCCAAAAAACTATTGCCCGAGAGTCTATCTCCCCCCCCCCCCCCCCCTGAGCAATCCTGTCTGCCAGATGTTCCTCTCCTGTGGCTGGGAGGTGATACCCCCTTCAGGAGACCATCATCACCCATGGGAATGAAACAACCACCAGTGACAAGAGAGAGAGACCAGAGAGGCTGAGAGATTTGCCATCGCTTGAGACGAAGGGATTGTATCAGGTTTATTCCTAAGGGAGATAAAGTCACCATCTTGGAATTCTAATAAAACGAGATCTGCAGTGGCATACTTAGTGTGTTGTGTGTGCTTCCTCATGTTGGGAAAAGTGATAGGGCGGGTTTAATTGTAATAGCTAATATTTATATCGTGCCAGCAATGTGCCTGGCATCGAAAAGTCATGAATTCAGGCAGATCCTGGCCCTTAGGGGTTTACAATCTAGGATGGACACGGAAGGGGAGACAAAGAAGAGGGGAGCATAAATAGTCTGGGAAGCATTCATAAATTTGAAAAGTTTCAGGTACATAGGCTTAGCTTAATTACAAAGGGGGAAAGGGGATCTGGATGCATAAGCCGGTATAGGGCAGAGTTGCCACCTATTGCAAGTTGTTAAGGAACACTTATGAAAAATACATGTTGCAGGCCCTGAGACATGGTGGGGTTTTTTCATAAGTGTTTGTTAAAAATCTGCATAACTGGCATCCCTAGATAGGGGGAAACAATTGTTCTTCCTCCGAATGTGCTGTTTCGAAAGCAGAGTCTCCTCGCTGTGTGACACAGAGCTTTTACTGCAGGGAGAGGGAAATGATCTTAGGAGTAATTTCCAGAAGAGTAGTGTAGTGTGTAGTCTACAGCTCTAAAACAGCAAAAAATAATATTAAAATAAATTAATCTTGTGGCACCTTAAAGACTAATGAAAATCTGGGACTGAGGATAGAAAGAACTGGAGCATACAAATATTGGAATTTTTTATTATTTAAAGTGTGTGGCACTCTTAAAATGCTGATATTCCCCACAGGTCTGGGATTTGGTCTCTCAGTGGAGACGTGGGTTCAAACGCCACTCTTGACAACATGGAATTTTGCTTTCTACAGAAAACCCCCCAAACAGTTGCCATTCAAAGCATTTTGTCCTAGCTCTGTGCAGTGTTGTGGCAAAGGATCGGTTCAATGGGGGGGGCTGGCACATCAGTCATCTCAGCACGTGCCTGGTTCACCCCAGTGCAGCATCATGCAGACCATAAAGAGTTTAAAAGGTCAGAAAGGACAGAGTCACAATCTAGCTCGCTGCGCCCCCTAGAGGCTGCATCGCCTTCAGCTCCTGGAGACCCGGACGTTTGCCACCCAGGAAAAAAATCCGCGTTCCAGAGTAAAATGGTGCGTGCAGATAGTATAGCTTTGCACTGGTCATTTCAAACACCCTACCTGGAAATAAACCGCGGTGTTTATCCTAGATTGTCAAGTGACAACGGATTAAGATGGACTTAACCAAGGCTTTTTGTTGTCGTTTTTCTCATTTGATCTGCTCACAGTCGTTGTGATATTGTTTTCATCGTTCTTTGAAAAGCCAGAGCGTGTCTCGGAAATGTTGCTCTTTGTAGAAAGGAGCAAGTGACAATAAAAACCCCAGTTGTCAGGATGGCCGAGTGGTCTAAGGCGCCAGACTCAAGATGCGTTCTTTCCCTTCGCTGGGTGTTCTGGTCTCCGATTGGAGGAGTGGGTTCAAATCCCACTTCTGACAGTATGTTTTGATCACATGTCCTTGCTGTGGAGGATTTCCACTCCTCTTCCTTTAACAACTGTTTGTGAATTTTTGCATGGAAACTTTTTGCGCTAGGGACCGCTGACTCTTTAGCTGGGATCAAGGATGGAGGTTGAAGATTCTCAGTGTAGTCAATGAACCGGAGAGGCGTGAGGGTGCCTTGAATGTACCGGAAAGTCTCAGCTACTCTGTTTTGTATGTGCTCCTTATGAAAGCTGTGTTAAAGCCTCTTTGGTGGTCTGCAATCTTAAAACCCAATCAGTAGAAAAACCTACCCGACTTGAATAGTTGAGGATCCAACACAATAACTGGCATATGCCACCAGGGGGCGCTGCACAGCTGGGAAACTTTTGATGAGGAACACAGAATCAAAAATTCTGTCCAATAAATTAAAGCGCCTGTAGGAGCCCACATAGCTCCCACCCACCCACAATTCTGGGCAATCAAGATTCCATGATTGGAATCCCCCAGCAGGAGACGGACACAGCGGGCGGGTTGACCCCTTGGAGTTGATATGCAAAAGACCCTGATGAGATTACTGGAAGTCAAGTCCTCTGTGTGATGGAAGGACTTTTGATCAGCCATCAGGAACTGCAGAAAACCCAGCAAAACACAAACAAACAATAATCCCTGAATTAATATTGAAATAGATCAAAGAGTGTTTTAACTTCAAAAACGAATAAAACCCAAGTAGACCCCCCCTGCTCTTTACCAACTAAGAATAGTTTTGAATCTAACCTTCGAATTTGCTTAGCCCAATGGGATATACTTGATCTTAACTCATAGAGCCGAAAAGACAAACCAATTCATATAGGTTGAATCTAACAAATCCCCCCCCCCCATTTTTTTTTGTGTTCAAATATTAGGTTCGCTGCTATTGTGTTGTTTGGGTAGGGAATTTCATTTCCTAGGGGAAAAGTAGGACAAACTGAAAATACTGAAAATATTAAGGAGGGAAAACAACAGAACAATACTCCAATACTGTTTCAGTATCCACGTTTCCCAATAGCCTGTTGGGGAATCGCTGTTTCCAGTAAAAGAAGAGGAAAAGAATTCGTGGCTATTACTGAAGGGATTTTTCTTTAACCAAGTGTTGTCCCTGTAGGATGGACTCGGTATAAATCACTTTTAAACCAGCACATCTCCCTGTCCCACACTGCAAGTATTTGATTCTGAGAATGAATTTGAAAAAGTGTTGGCTTGGTGACAGAAGTTGGGGGAGAGCTTCTCCATAATTATTTCTTAAGGAAAAGAAGCTATAGGTTCCTTTATTAAATCCAAATTCCGCCTTGCACCCAACAGTAGGATTTAGTATAGGTTTGAATGAAAGTAATTCGTTTAATCCTGTAAATGTAGTGCACAAAAGCTATTGGACACAAAAAAACATACAAACCCAAGGTGGGGCTTGAAAAAATGACTTTGATACTAATAGTTTCATGTGCTACTGACTGAGCTAGTCAAGGTACGAAAAAGTGCAATGATGCCTTTGCTGAAGTAGCTTGATCTTGAGATATTCTACTTAGAACATTAATATTAGAAGACTTGGTCTAGTGCTTTGCTGTAAAACCAAACTCAGAAAACTGCAGTGTTGTTATGAGAAGTCTTTCCTTGGGCAGACTAGAAAAGCCACAAAGTTTGAAGCCTGGACAATCTGTAAGTTTTCATATGTGTGTGTTTTTGGGGTTTTTAAAAAAATCACATTTCCATTGGCAGCTGCATTTAAACAACAGTCAGAGAGTGTCATTCCTGCCAAGTCACCCCCTTAAAAAGAACAATCCAGCCCCGCTATATTCCTGTAAAGCACAGACCTTAGATTTCCGATGTAAGTGGGAAGTAAAGGGGGCTGCACTACAGCTGGGCTCTGGGTTTGTCTAAAGTCACACGGTTTTGTGCATAAAACTGAACACGGTTTAGATCCATAAACTTCCGGTATATACCTCAAATTTAGCACTCATCCTCATTCAGACATGCTGGAGGCCCCGATAAATTAAAACTGCTTGGGAAGGGCCCTTCCTCAGGCATACAAAAAGTCAGAACTCTTTGTCTTTGCCCCATTCCCTTCTCACTGAATCCAAGACCCAAGCGTCTTCCTGAATCCAGAAAAGTCGACTATAACCGATCCGATGCTTATTAGAAATGATGCAACTGGATTGTCTCCATCCTCTCACTCAAGTCCCATGTGCTTCTGCTTGCTGGGGCAAGGGAGGGACGGGGTCTTTGTGAAGGAAAATCACCCAAACTCTGACAGTGAGAATCCTTTTACCCGCTCGGCAAACTGACCCACTGGCCTGCTGTTCTTTGCTTTCTCTTGGTTCTGGAGGCTGACCACGCTTTTAGATGTGCGCAGCAAACATGCTGCATAAAATGTCCTTCCTGCACATCATCAACCTCTCCCTCTCTACTGGCTCTTTCCCTTCTGCCTTCAAACATGCCACAGTCTCTCTCTCCTATTCTCAAAAAGTCCACTCTTGACCCCTCTGACCCTTCTAGCTATCGTCCTGTCTCACTCCTTCCTTTTGCTTCCAAGCTGCTTGAACGTGTTGTCT
>QEPC01004742.1:253890-277903 GCA_003113815.1 Sphenodon punctatus
GGGGGTGTCTGAGCCTTCCTCCAGGATCAGTGTTTGATAAAGAGAAATGGTCCTTGTTCTCCTTCAAAGGTTATTTAAAGGCTTTGACCTGACTTTGTCTATTGAAAAAGAAAGAAAGGAGAAATCCGGTCCTCTCTGTCTGTGGTGTAGGTGGAGACAGAGCTTGCCTTCTTTCAGTCTTCATTTTAATAACAACCTGACTCCCCTGCATTTAAAACAGAAATCAGTAACTGAGTTCTCACTTCAGCTGGCTATTTGAACTGGAATGTCTCCGGGAAGGGGCATAGCTGCTAGGGGCATAGCTGCCACTGACAGCCTCTTTTTCTACCTTGCTCTGCAGAGATTGTTTCATTCTATGGGATTTGACGCCGGTTCCTTTTTCTTTTTCTTCTAATCAGGAACTAAACTCCAAAAAAATGTGAGATGTTTCTGCCTGGTTCTGAACTGGGGACTTTTTGCCTATTCAATAAATGTGATACCCAACACACTACAGAAACCACCGTTTGCTGCTTTGGTACCCTTAGCATCTCTGAGTGATGTTGAGGCTGGATTATAAAGTAGTCTTTTGGTTTCCTTCCTCCATCTGTTCTGGTTTTTAATGGGGAAGCTGGTGTGCACACTGCTTCCTTTGTCACCAGATGTTGTGGGCACCTGGGGTCTGAAAGTGAAGGAGACTCCAGTTTTCCCCATTCCCGGGAAGGAGGATTGTCTAGAATCAATCCAGGGGGAAACTTCAGAGAAAGAGGTTTTGACTCAGACTCCAAGAGAAAGCAAAAAGCTGTGGGTGGGTTTGCAGGGGGAGTGAAAAGGCTTTCACTGGTAAAGTTTGTGCTAGGGGCGATTTTCTTGCACAAAGACCTCCAGGCAGTAGAAGCACATATGGGGCTTGATCCAAATGATAGGGATCCAATTGCATCATGTCTAATAAGCGTTGGATGGGTTACAATAGACTTTACTGGATTCAGAAAGGTGCTTGGACCTCGGATTCAGTGAGGAGGGAAAGAGAATGGGGCAAGACAAAGAGTTCTGACTTTTTATATGCCTGAAGAAGGGTCCCTTCCACGGTATTATAACTGAATTTGCACTTTAACGATTTACATCATAATGAGGTTCCACTTGACTAAACATGTCCTGTATTTCTCAGCATATAGTTCTCTGATTTTTTACATGTCTGAGGAAGGGCCCTGCTTTGCTGAAAAATAGTATATGCTCACCAAGAGAAGTGAAGGTCTGATGGACATTCAGTGCACTTTGTGTGGTTTTGGTTGCTGTCTTGGGCTGTGGGATTCTGTTTATTTAAGTCTTCAAATGGGGTGACCTAGATAACAATTTTGGAAGTGCTAAGAACATAAGAACAGCCATACTGAGTCAGACCAATGGCCCATCAAGCCCAGCATCCTTTCTCTGACAGTGACCAATCTCAATCGCATGGGAGAAGAACCAACAGTCACAAAGGGCAATCCATTCCCCGTTGTTCACTCCCAGCTCCCGACAGTAAGAAGTTCATCCTGTAAGCTGCTTGGTTAATAGCCATTAATGGACCTATTCTCCAAGAACTTATTCAGGCCTTTTTTAAACCCAGCTATACTACTGGCCTTGACAACATCCTCTGGCAACAAATTATTTGCTGAATTAGTGTTATTTCTCCACAGGCAGTTCAAGCTCCTAGGAACGCAGAAAATCTGTTAGCAAGGGAGTTGCTTTCCTTGAGCCTGAAGGGAAAAGATCTCTCAGTGATTTAAAAGCACTTGCTGTTTGACATAGATTTCTTTTGCAGGAACAATTGAGCCAAACTCTGATTTTAGAGATTTGTCTATTCTGCCTGTTGAAACCTTCTGAAAAATCACAGTGCAGCCTCTGAAGTCAGTTACAGATTGTTTCCTGCTGCTGTGAACTGATTTGTGGATAAACCCTACTTACCTTGTTAACAAATTAGTGTTTCCCAATCAGCTACTTTAGCCAAGGAATGTGCAGGCTCTTTAACAGCCTGACTAACTTGGTTGGTAGACCATGAGACTCTTAATCTCAAGGTCACGGGTTCAAGCCCCATTTTGGGCAAAACGTGCTTTTTAAGTTTTACTAATGATCAACTTTCAACGTGGTTTTTAAAATTATATAGACCAGTTTCTTTCTGTAGAACAAAGGATCTGTCCCCATGTTTCTTTCTGCGTTCTGTTGGATGCAGACAGAATTTGCATTTAATTAAGGAACCTAGGACTTTGTCCTGAGAAATGATTACATAGAAGCCTCACTTGTCTGTCACCAAAGCTAGCATTTCCACAATTCATTATTGGAATCAAATGTTTTAGTAGACAGGGGGAAAGGGGGATGCTGATTTATAGTGATTTTAACATGCTGCTGTAATGGACGAGCGATTCTTCTGTCTCGTCTTTTTCTGGAAACAGGGATCCCAATTAATAGAGATGTAAATGTTGGTATTGAAGTGTTAGTCTGCCTCCCCCATCAGTATTTGAATATAAGTAACATTTCTCATTATTCTTTGTGAGGAAGTAAAACAATTTCCATTTCTGCCTCCAATTTTTCTGTATACTGATTTCAGGAGATTTACAATTTCAGATCAAGATTCATAAACCCAATATCAACCAAACTTCCCATTTCCTCCCCCTGTGAAAACAGGACCTTTAGTGTCAGAGATTATTCTATTCAGGACAATCCAATAGGATCTCGGGGGCTATTATCCTATATGATCTTGGGGGCTTAAGTCTAGAAGAGAAAATGTAAAAGGGCTTCTCTCGCTGTCAATGTGTATGTGTGGAGGGGAGGTAAAGGTTGAAGTTGGATTTGGGTGTGGGCGGAGAATTATCATTCTTAGTATAGAAGAGGGAGGGGAAAAAACAAATGTATATTGAAATGACAAAAAATTTAATCTGACCTCAAAGCAGACCCTGATCATAATACAGAGTCAACTAGGGTACAGCATTAGTTTCTGTAGCGTAGTTGTTATCATGTTCACCTCACATGCAAAAAGTCCCCAGTTTGTAGGGATGGGACGATCGGTATCAGATTAATCCGATAAAGCCTATAGTTGGCGATATCAGATTCATCCAATAATACCGATAATATCGGTATTGGTAAATCGGTTTTTTAACATTGCCAATTTTTCAGATCTTTAACATTGCAGCCAAATGGCCACAATGTTAAAGATCCAAAAAATCGGCACTGTTAAAAAACCGATATACCGATCCCGATAAATCCGATATCGGATTAATCCAATACCGATAAAACCGGTAACCGATAATTCGCCGATAGTCCCATCCCTACCAATCTGGAACTGGGCAGAAACGACTTATTTCCTGTCATTGATCCCTGTGCCAAATAACAAATCCTGACTGCTTTAGAAATGGAAATGCAACCGGCTTTCCCTTGTAGAGATGTGCTGCCTGTGGATAGGAGAGTCCCTCAAGCGAAATGCCAGGCAAAAAGACATTTTTAAAGACCTTCCCATTTAAATTCAGATAGGGTATTTTCAGAAGGGACGATGCCACACTTTACCACGCTTAAATCCCACGCCCCCTGGAGCCAAAACCACGGTCACATCTGTTCAGCGTCCGCTGGATGTTCACCACGCTTTGCCCCAAACCGTGGCAGCAGTGACAACTGGTTCTGATTCTCGAAAATCGCAGGGAACAGATTTTTGCGGGGAACAGAGAAGAGAAAATTGTGGGGAACAGAGTAAGCACTGCCACGGTTTTGAGCAAAGCATGGTAAAGTGCACTGTCATGTATGCTCTGCGTATCGGCCTGGCCCTGGGGCGGGGTGGTGGCCGATACCCCAGACTGAATCTAAGTGTTGCAGCATCACGGCTGAAAATACCTATAGACTCTGGGTAAAAGGCAATATATATGCTCTACATTTCCATAGAAAGGAGCTCATTTCTAGCGCAATCAGTGTTTGGCGTGTTCGCTAGCAGAGGGTGCTGGTGTCCCCTGGGGTTTTCCTTCCCTGCAGTGTTCGGTGTCTTGGTGATGTACCCAACTGGCAAGGTTCCCATTGAGTGCACTTTTCCATGCTCCAGAAATGTTTCCATCCTTGTCTTGTGACCACTGTGGCCAAGGAACAGGAGAAACTAGGACTCTAGGCAAAGTTTTGGATGCAGCAGAATTTCGAGTAGGGGATAGGACCTAAATGAGGGATGGGGAACCTCAGGCCTGGCGGCCAAATGCAGCCCACAGCAAAATTTTATGTGGTCCCTTTCCACTTCCTGGATCTGGCCCCTGAATCCAGTTCTTACCGCCAATCACTGAAACACTGAGCTCAAGGGAAGAGAGCAGAGATGAGGTCATGCAAACAAGGACAGGGGACAGTTCCATGGCAGAGATGCATGGTACAGGCCCTCCTTTCCTTGAGTGCATCCCTTAAGCACTCCGCCCCAACCTCTATGGGGCCCTCGGAGCTTGTGCAAGCTTTCAAAGGGACCCCCGGGTGGGAAAAGGTTCCCCGCCCCTGACCTAGATGAATGGATGTATCTGCTTGGTAAGCATCTCAGGAAAAAGATTGTCCATCATCTTTTCTAGTGGTTGTAGACTGGGTTTGATTAGGGTTACGGTTAAGAAAGCAGACTTTTCTCGTACACTCTTCCATCTTGAACTTGGAATTAGTGAAGAAATGCACGAGTTCCTAGAACAGGTTCCTGTTTTGAAAACTCCTTAAATGCAAACTTTCCTTCCTCTCTTTTCATCATTGCCTCATTTTCATTGTCAGTGAAGATAAGGATGCCTTCTAAAGCGGAACTATAACCTTGCACGTTTATGGTCATTGTAGGTAATTTTACGGACTTAAATGATGTTTAGCTTTATGCACAAAACTGTGTGAACTCAGATCAAAAGTCCACCCTCTGCACTGACCCCCTTGCTCCCCACTTACAGCTGGGTAGAGGTGTGGTTGCAAGGATGTGACTGGGTAGAGGTTGCAAGGATGTGGTGGGATCGGATTATTTTTCTAAGGGGGCAATTTGGCTGGAATCTGAATGTAAAACAAATCTCCATTGTTTAGATGCAGTTGCTGGTGGAAATGTGATATTATTTTTTTTAATATACAGTTGGGCCAGGCTCTAATTGTAGTGGCTCGTTGATTCTGCTTATTGAAAAACTTCTAAAATCCTAACTACAGGCTTTCAGTTTTCTGGCCACCCAGAGTTGGTTTTGTGAGAAAGGTTTTGTGCCAGAGGTCTTGCAACATTAAAGTTTAAAGGAGAATGTTACAGTTTCAGGATCAGCTACTTGTACAAGGAAGTTGAAGCTGCTTATAATGTCCTGGCTAGTTCAGTTGGTAGAGCATGAGACTCTTAGTTTCAACATTGTGAGTTTGAACCCCATGTTGTGTGTGTGATACTTTTAGTGTCACATAACAACGACTTTGTGCTCAATACTTCAACAGGATTTCGCTTTGTGCTCAATTAAATATTTCAACAGGGTTTTTAGGGACAGATTTCATTCTGTAGAAACCTATATTCAGGCTGGAATCAAACGAATAGCCTTCAGCAGGTGCATTCCCAGGTGCCTATTAGGTGTCTCTCACATGGTCACCACAGAGCCGCCACTCACCGACAGGCCCACTGTCTGGGCTAATCAGGGCGAATGAGTGCCCGTGTGTCTGCGTCTTATCAATTAGGTTCTTCTGCAGCCTCACCGGCATCCAGGTCCGCCAGCGCATAGAGTCCACCTAGCGTGCTCAGCCAGCTGAGAGGCAGGAGCAGTAGCAATCTTCCTCCCCCACTGTGGCCACCTCTCAGCTGAGAGGCAGGTGGGAGACTGCGGGGGAGTGAGATCTCTAGTGTGCCTCTCAGCTGAGAGGTGTCCAGGTGGAGGGAGATCACTAGGCCATTGACAGAAGCTGCCACAAGCACATGAAATATGGGCAGGAACTGCCTGTTTATTAGGCTGGGCATGCTAAACACATGATTGGGGGATGCGTGGGGGTTGCACGGACAGAAAACAGACCCTAGCGGGCTATTGTCTTGTTTGATTCCATCCACCGTGAACACGGGTCCGTGCCTATTTTAAATCCTACTGCTGGGTGCCGACAGACTTTGCATTTAATAAAGCACTTCTTTTGCTTAAGTAATAGTTTTGGAGAAGCTCGCCACAGTTCTGCCATCATCAGAGGCAACACATTTTCAAAGTCATTCTCAGAATCAATTATTTTTAGCAGAGGGCAGGGCAGGAAGAGACTGGTTTAAAGTTGACCATTTTCCTGAGCCATTCCCACATGGGCAACACTTAGTTAAGGAGAAATCTTGTGAGCAACAGTCATTAATTAATTTCCTCCTTTTCTTCTTCTGGAAACAATGGGTGATTTCAGACGTGACGAGATCACGCTGAACCACAGTGAACCACGCTCAACCCCCCCGCGGGGCCAAAGGCCCCTGAACGTCTGCACGGCGTGCGCCAGATGTTGGCCACGCTCAATTGCCACATGGGGTCAATTTGAACCACGCTTCCCGGACTAGCCGGGGGAAGGTCCCGGGAAGCGTGGTCAAATGGACCGCGGGCCGTGGCCAACAAAAAGTAACGTCTGGCCGCGTGCCACGGCCCGGGATCCCCGGCGGGATCCCGGGCCGTGGCACGATCGGCCAGACGCGGCGGCCGCATTGGCCCCGCCGCCCGCCCGTCTCCTCGGAGGGCGGGCGACGGGGTGCGTGGAGGGGGCGGGGCCGTGCGGCCGCATGTTGCGCCGCGCGGCCCTGGCCCCTCCCACTTTCCCCGCCGGGATCCCCCCGGCACGTCTGTTGGGCCGTGCAGGGGTGACCCCGGCGGGGAACGAAGACGTTGCTTCCGGTACGGGGCCAAAGGGCCCCGTATCGTCTGAAAGTACCCAATGATCCCAAAAGGCTATCAGAAAATGTGGATAACAGTAT
This sequence comes from Sphenodon punctatus, assembly GCA_003113815.1. Lineage (NCBI taxonomy): Eukaryota > Metazoa > Chordata > Lepidosauria > Sphenodontia > Sphenodontidae > Sphenodon > Sphenodon punctatus. The sequence continues at coordinate 260,768 of QEPC01004742.1, forward strand.
TGAAGTATTGTCCTGGGTTCCCCCTCCTCCTCAATTAATATTTGTATTTTCGATATAAAGAACATTTCTCCTATTTCTGTGTTAGGAAATAACATTCCCTCCCTGATCACACACATTGGAAGTGAAACTATTATTATTATTATTATTATTATTATTATTATTATTCAAATTCAAATTCAACCTATTTGTGCTAAGTAAATTCAGTAGCTGGGTTCAAAACTATTTTCAGCTGGTCAAGAACAGGAAAAAATTACTTTGGCTTCTTCCTTTCTAAAGACAAAAGACTCTTTGATCCCCATTTTAATATTATTTGTTTCTCTTGCTATTTTGTCTACAGTTCCCGTTGGCTGATCAAAAATGCTTCTAGCACACGGGACTTCTAGTAGTTCCATAAGGGGTCCTTTTTGGCATATCAGCTCCCATTGTTTACAGGCTGGGAGTCACCAGTTTTGTCCTATTGATACAGATTTGTTTAGTTTATGTGGCTGTACCCCAGGGAACCTCTACTAAGTTTTCAGTGCTCTCTGTTCATGGATGGAGTGGGGGAGACAGGGAGGGGGGGGAAGGGAGGAGAGCACTAGGTATTTGATCTCTCTCCTCTGGAAAGAAAGACTCCCTCTGCCTTTAGAGCTAGGAATCTCTTGGCAGGGGATTCATCAGGAGACAGGAGCTGGCACCAAGGGTCAAAGGGCAGCAGCAGGGCAAGCTTCGTTAATTTAAGTGCTTTTGAGCCCGAACGACACAATGGAGTATGAGAAACAATGGTCTAAAATACAGGCCTAGAGCCTTGATTGTCAGCATTGCAGCTTGGGGGGGGGGGGGGGGGGGGGGGGGGGGGGAGCGGGGTTTGGCAATTCAGGAGGTGTCCCCCCAACATATGTGGTCTAAAAATAAACTGGAAATAACAGCATACGGGTAACGTATGGGGCTGCAAGAGCTGAAATGCAGGGAACCCTAGTCTTTGAAAGGGATCTTATGTTTAATTGAACATTAAAATAATAATAATAATAATAATAATAATAATAATAATAATAATAATAATAATGTTGCTACTATTTTACCTTTCCTAACAGGGGAGTCAGGGTGTGTCTATCATACATTCCTATGTTAGGACTGAGGGCCCATGCTATCATATATTCGAGATCTGCTCCTGGAGCCTCACCCTGATAGTTATCTGTGCTCAGAAACCACCCACTGTTTGGGGATCCCACCATCCTGCCTTAAGTCAACGGGTGATCAGCCCTTTCCTGTGGCAGGCCCCTCCATTTGGAGCTGACTTCCTCCAGCTGGACATCTCAGTTCCTCCCTTCTCACCTTTAAAAAGCAGGTGAAAATTTATTTATTCCCCTAGTGCTTTCAGGAGCTGCTGCTGCTGGTGTCCCCTTAATGGGATTTCTCCTCCCTCTTTACCTTCCCCTTTTAAATAGATTTTATATTGTTTGATATATGTTTTATATTGTGAAGCACTCCAAGTACCATCTGAGCTCTGGGGAAGGGACAGGGCACCTGTCAAAGTTTAAAGAGTAAAAGAAGGCTATACAACAAGGCTACTGGCAGTATAGACTTATTTGATGATGATGATGATTGATGATTGATGCCTAACTTCCCTGAGTCCATCACTACAAAGAGGGTACAGGATTTGAATGTAGAGCTCTGGGGTCGATGCCCAAGTGAACAGTAGAGACTGCCCATAAAAAGAGTTGAAGGCTGAGAGCAAAATTCTGGCCTTATTGGAATAGATTACAAAACTCTTTAGAGTTCCTACACCTCTGGGTGTTAACACATGAGATGGGGCTGGGAGCGTGGGCTTGTTCCTGTGGAGCCCCTACAAAGCCCCCCACTCACAGCTGCTCCACGACAGATTGCACAGAAAGGCTGATGTTCTGTCTCCCACCCGCACAGTCCGTTGCGTGGCGCACCCCACCCCAAGCTGCAGTCACTCTAGCATTACTCTAGGCTGTTTGCCTGTGACTCCATGGTGCAGAAGACGCACGGAGGCGGCGCATATCCTAGCACACAGGGGCGGCGACGTGGACGCACTGCGGCCCACCCCAACAGAAGGGCAGAAGTGTCGTGGGTGCCTGTTAGTTCCCTGGGGTTGCTCAGATTGGTCCGCACGGTGGGCTCCACATTTCCTGGGGTGACGTCATGAATAGCGGCCCCCAGGGTGAACATCTGGCGGTCACCTGACAGATGATGAGCAGGTGAATTCCAGGCAGATGTGGTGCAAGGTCTCCTACGTTAACACCCTGTTTCTTAGGTGGTGCAACAATTAAGACATCGGTGACATCTAGTGGCTCAACTGAAAATAACAAGCAAAAGCCTTGAACGTTGCATGAAAGGGATAATTAATGGCATACAATCGTTCTTCCCATCCCAGAATGATGCCATCCCTGCTCTCGGTGCTGGAAGCCAGAGCCCCTCGTGAAACGGTGGGGATGTGGGCTCCATCCTAACATAGAAATACCAAATGCCCAAAGAGCAGGCTTGTAAGCCGGGGTGTAACTAGGTTGGAACCGGCCCTGGTGCTAGGGCGGCCAGATAGGCAAATTTTATTTATTTATTTATTTTTAATTTATTCTTATATCCCGCACTCTCCTGCTCACACGGCAGCTCGAGGTGGCTTACAATAAAAAAAAATATAAATATAAAAATATATATAAAACATATAATATAAAATGGACATATAACAATTAAGTAAAAGGGCAGAAATAAGAAACCCCCTCCCCCATACCCAGCTCCCCTCACCAAAGGCCTGGTGGAACAGCCAGGTTTTACACTGTTTTCAGAAAGAAGGGAGCTCTGGGGCTTGGCGGGCCTCTGTCGGGAGGGAATTCCGCAGCTTGGAGCAGCTGCCGAGAACGCCCTGGGATACCCCGGGGGACCTTGAGCTGCGCGTTCCCGGTTGACCACAGGGGCCAGGGCCAAGGGCATGAGGCGGTCCTGCAGGTAGGCAGGGCTCAGGCCATATAAGGTTTTATAGGTCAAAACCAACAAGTAGAGGACACTTATGAGAAATACAGGTTGCAGGGCTCTATTGGAGCCAAAGTAGCCCTGCAACCTGTATTTCTCATGAGTGTCCTCTAAAATTTGCATATCTGGCCAGGTGGGGATCTGGTGCAGAAGATGGAATAGGCTCCCAGCTGGGGCACTCCAGTGTGCATAAGTACTCTATTCATGTGGGGCCCCCAGATGCATGGGACTTGGTGCAGCTGCACGCGTGGGTGTTTTTAAACGAGCAGGGCTTGAGGGGTCTCTGGGTGACACAGCCGCAGAGCACTGATGTATGTGGACAGGGCTGGCCCTACTGCGGGGGCCGCCTCTCCCTCATTCCCTCTGGCCGAGACACCCCAAGTCCCACCCAACTTCCCACTCTCTGCCATGACAAACAACCACAGACACCACAGAAACAGGCGGCTACAGCAGCCAGTAAACCCTCCCTGTCCAAGAACTGGTGCAGCCACTGCAGCTGCTTTCAGTCCCAGGCAACAATGGAGGCGCATATTGGGGGGACATGCAGGAAGCTGCTGTCCGAGATGCTGTCCTCCATGGTGTTGGCTCTTCTCTCATGCATTGCGAGAGGCTTTTGTTATACTTTGAGGCTGAGCCTCTGTGGTGTAATATTTTGCACACGTGTCCTTTAATAGCTCTCCACAGAGCTCCCAGCAGGGCTGTGGGTGGGACCAGGGAGGCAATGAACCACAGACCTATCTGCTGGTGTGGGTGGGTGTCCTGGTTCATGGCGCCTGTCCCCACACACTGTTTTGGCTTGCCCCTCATGGCGTACGCCAGATTTTTCAGCAATGCCCTGTGAGTGGCCATGAGTGGGTGCTGTAGGGTGGCCAGAGATGCAAATGTTAGAGGACACTTATGAGAAATACAGGTTGCAGGCTGCACTGGAGCCAATGTGGCCCTGCAACCTGTATTTCTCATGTGTCCTCTAAAACGTGCATATCTGACCACCCTAGGGTGCTGTGTGGTTCACAGGAGCATGCACACAACACCTTCAAACGAGCATCTGGATGCGGGGTTAATGGGTGCCCATGCATGGTAGCATCTTGGTTAAAAACACCCTATCATAGCTATGCCCCTGATTGTAGGTGACACGTGCAGTTGTGGTGCCACAAAATTGAGGGGGGATTCTACTCATGAGAAAACTGAGGGGGGAAGAGTCTTCACCCTCCACACTCATGGATAATAATAATAATAATAATTATAATAATAATAATAATAATAATAATAATTATTATTATTAATAATAATGTTAATAATAACAATAATAATAATAAGTATTGTTATTCCATGTACTTAACAAGCAATCAGAACTGCAACATTGGTCCTCCTCCACAACGTGTGCCTGACCAGGCTCAGCCCTGGCAATTCAATTCAAGGGGGTGGGTGGGTGAACTGAGCCCCAGGAAATGTTCCCAGTAGAGCTGTGCATCCTAAAATGTAAAAGGCCAGGAAAAGACTAATATTGGTGAGTTCAGATTTGGAAATTAAACTTTGGATGGTTTATTTGGCTTTTATTAATGACTTTCCTGCCCCACTCCCTGTGCTGGTGATTATACAGCTTAAATCACAAAACCTGTTCTATATTCAGCTGTAGAGAGGCAGGCTGGTCGAGTGATGGAAGATGATCTTGGCAGGGTGGAAAACTGGGCTGAGACTAACAAAATGAAGTTCAACAGAGATAAATGTAAAGTTCTGCATTTGGGTAAGAAAAATCAAATGTAGGGATGTGTGAACAGAACACGGTTCAGATGTTCGGCCGTTCGGTTCGAAAACCAAGTTCGGGTTTGGTTGTTCAGTTCGGCAGAGTTCGGTTCAGCCAAACATGGCCAAACATTTGAAATAGCGCTATCGGTACCGATATCGATACCGAATTTGAAGATTTTTTTCAGTATCGGTATCATTTGGCCCTGAGACCACCCCTGGTCTCCACCCCTGGTGCCAGGAAATCTGCTTCTCAGCTGCCTCCCCCTTCCAGTCACGTTTTTCCTACCCAAATGGGCCTTCCAGTCACGTTTTTCCTGCCCGAACGGGCCTTCCAGTCATGTTTTCCCCGCCCCCGAACTCATCCGAACTCACCCGAACGTGACCGAACTGTTTGGTCGTTTCCGAGTTCGGTTCAGATGTTCGGTTTGGTCGTCCGAACAGACCGAGTTTGGTCCCAACTCCGAACATCCGGACCGCATTCACACATCCCTAATCAAATGCACAAAGACCGGACGGGGGATACCTGGCTTGGCAGCAGTCCATGTGAGAAGGATCTTGGGGATTGTAGTTGATCACAAACTGAACACGAGTCAGCAGTGTGATGCAGCCGCAAAAAAGGCTAATGCCGTTTGAGGCTGCGTTAACAGAAGCATCATTTGAAAGTGATGAGAAGTCATAGTTCCACTCTATTCTGCGCTGGTCAGACCTCATCTGGAGTACTGCGTTCAGTTCTGGGCACCACACTTTAATAAGGACACTGACAAATTGGAACGGGTTCAGAGGAGGGCAACAAGGGGTCTGGAAACCAAGTTCTATAAGGAAAGGTTGAAGGAGCTGAGTGTGTTTAGCCTAGAGAAGAGAAGACTAAGCTGTCTTTCACTAAGTGAAGGTTTGTCATAAAGAGAGGATGGCAAAGACTTGTTCTCTCTTGCCTTGAAGGCAAGACTAGAAATAACGGGCTCAAATTACAAGAGAGCAGATTTTTGTTCAACATTAGGAACAACTTCCTAATGGTGAGAGCTGTTCAACTGTGGGACAAATTACCTAGAGAGGTGGTGGGCTCTCCTTCAGTGGAAGTTTTCAAACAGAGACTAGACAGTCATCTGTCGGGGATGCTGTAGCTACAGATTTCCTGCATTAAGCAAGGGGTTGGACTAGATGACCTTCGAAGTCCCTTCCAACTCTTTGATTCTATGATTAGTGGCTGGGTTGCTAGCTGGAGTCTATGGTTCAGTTCACTGCTCTGATAAGCTCTGGGGTGGGGTGGGGTGGGGTGGGGCGTGGCTTCTGGGGCGTGGCTTGGGCCCCGAAAATGTAATTCATTCATTAATTATTTTTATAACTTAAGCACTGGCCCCTATGTGTTGGGGGACCCCAGAGGAGTCCCCATTACATGGGGGGGTCCATGAATAAACTTGATATGACAGCATCGGCATAATGTAACGTGCAGCAACGCACGGAACCCTGGTTCTCGAGAGGGATGCTATGTTTAACCGAACGTCAAAAATGGTGGCAACATTTTCCCTTTTCCAATAAGTATCTGTTATTTATTTATTTTCTAAATTTACACCCCGCCCCTCCTGAAAACAGCTCGGGGCGGCTTCCGACAGTAAAAAATATACATATAAAAATGTATAAAACAATTTAAAAAATACTTCAAAAGACAGTTCAATATTAAAACAGGGCCCGGGAAACAATTAAACATAAACAATAAATAGGGCAGGGGAGATAAAAAAAACTCTCTAACCCACCCCACACACCCCTCCCCAAAGGCCTGGGAGAACAGTCAGGTTTTACAGTTTCGTCCAGTGTCTCCCATCTCTCCCTAATTAAGAGGGACAGTCCCGCTTTGGGTGCTGAATCCCACTGTTCCCCTTTCAGGGGAGGCAAGAGACAAAATTACTGGTACTCAAGCCTCAGGCACCTCTTTCCTCGTTGCCTCCCAGGAAAAGCACTTGAGCGGACAATGGAATGAAAAGCCATTAAGTGGAATGATAAATGAGAGAGCGTCTGGCCCTCTTTATGCACTTGGAACGTTGGGAGGTGTGCGCGCGTGCATGTGAGTACATGAATGGGTGGAGCTTGTTTGCTAAGGGGAGGAGCTTATTGGTTGAGGGGGCGGGGCTTGCTCCTCTTTGGCTGCTGGAAATGTTGGCAGGTAATGCAATGGAAGACTGAATGTGTGTCCATATTAGTAGGGGGTCCACCCCACCATTTTGGAAAGAGACCTCAACTTTCCTGCATCTGGCACGGTGTGGTAATAATTAAAATCTCCATATATTTTTTTTTTAAAAAGAATCAGAGCTGCAACATTAGGGCCTTTTTGAAAACATGAGCTTGGAGTTTATGAGATAGGGCCTCTGCCTTTCTATTAGACTGAGAATGTTTCCACTTTAAGAAGCCAGGCTGTGGAGTAATGAGGCAGGGTTTCTGGAAAGGGAACACCTTCCCGGAGTTCAGTGCCAAACATTCATTCCTCTGCACAGTTTGAGGGAGATTAGCTTCTGCTCGGATTGACGGATCCATGGCTGCCGTGTTCCTTCCCGGGAACCTGCAGGACGAAGCCACTTGCTCGGTCTGCCTGGAGTATTTCAAAGACCCGGTGTCCATCGACTGCGGGCACAACTTCTGCCGAGGCTGCATCGCCAAGAGTTGGAGGGGGCTGGAGTCGAATTATCCGTGCCCGCAGTGCAGGGAGATTTTCCAGCACAAGAACTTCAGGCCCAACAGACAGCTGGCCAATATGTCCGAGATCATCAGCCAGTTCATGCTGCATGGGATGAAAAGCCTGGAGGAGGAAGTGCTCTGTGAGAAACACAAAGAGTCGCTTAAGCTCTACTGCAAAGACGACCTAAGGACCATCTGTGTGGTGTGTGACCGGTCCCGGGAACACCGACCGCACACCGTGGTGCCCATTGAGGAGGCTGCCCAAGAATACAAGGTATCTGTCTGTCTGTCTGTCCGTCCATTCCTATACACACTCTCAATCTAAACTATCTGTCCTTGTGTACATCCACCTACTGCTTCCATTTCCATGCACACCCTCTATCTCTTTGCATTACACACAGCACATCACTCTAGGTTAACACAACTGTTTCCATTCCCATGGGCCACCTACGGTCTTTAAAAAAAACACCTCATTGGATGGTTTCTTGGGGGAGAACTGATTGGTCATTTGATCCTTCCTTTCAGCTGCCAGTTTAGATTAAGAGAAACTCCTAAGATTGCCTTTCCCTGTAAGCAATTGCTCTGGCCACAGCAAGGTTGGCATGTGATTGCTGATGGGATGGGGAGGTAGCATGCGGGGTCATAGCAGGCAGGAGAGGAAACCGTGGGATTGGATAATCTGGTTTGCACTCTAGAAAAAATTGGGTACCTCTTGTCCAGTGGATCCCCTTTCATTTAGAGTGGAGGCTCCCCAGCTGTGGGGTCAAGACCCCAAGTGAGGTCACACACTAGGCAAATAGGGGTCACAATCATGATTGATATTTGATACCCTCTGCATGCGTTTGTTGTTGTCTGGGGCCACGGAATTATTTTGGGGTCTTACCCTAAAAATGTCAGAAATGCTATACTTGGTCATATCTAGAGATGTGAGGATCTGTAAAAAAAAAAAAGAAGAAAAAGAAAAAAGTAAAGTTTAGAAAGAAAATGGATTCTTTTTACCCCATTTTTCTTGTAAGGAAAATTTTGAGAAAAAAAGTAAACTGTTCCACACATACTATGGCCCTTTTCACACAGACACTCTAACACTGGTAAAATGGGTGTTACATTTTTATTATACATGTTGCAGGGCACCCATAGAGCACACCTGCAGCCCTGCAACATGTATAATAAAATGTAACACCCATTTTATCAGCGTTAGGGTGTCTGTGTGAAAAGGGCCTATGAATGAACAGTAATAATAGAATTACTGTTATTGTTGCTAGTTATTACTATGGATATAACCAAGTTTGTTTTGATAGTCAAGTAAACACTGCAAATAATTTCAGTCCCCCCCCCCCCAAATATGTTTTCTTTCCTGAAAAAGGGGAGGGGGGGGAGCATTTTTTTTTCTCATGCCATCAGAATTTCTGAAACGTTTACATTTCGAGTCATATCAATAGTCCAGCCTTCTGTCTCTGACATGGATTGATTGCTTCAGCTGCTTCAGCAAAGTGCACAACAGGTCATAATAGCTGGATCCATTTCCTGCTTTTCACACGCCTAGTCCTTGATGGTTAGAAGTCTAATATCATCCTTGGCCAACTTGACTAATAGCCATTAATGGAACTAGCCTAGTCTAAAGTGCTTATCCAATCCTATATTGAACCACATTGTGCCTTGGCCTTCATGTCATCTGCCCACAATGAGTTCCAGAAGTTGTTAGGTAACGGTTGGAGACAAGGAAATTCAGGTGATATCCTATTGGACTGACTCTTACACAACCCTGCTTTCTCTCTATTGCATTGTGATGCCATACTCTAGCTGGGGAAGCATTACAACCACCTCCTTTTAATTGCAGCCAACAGGCACAAGCCGAGTGTGGCCTTTAAAAAAAATAATTGCCATTGGACATGGCTTTTATTCGGAGAAATACGGTATTTGCTATTGGGAATAAACAGTGGTGTGGTGGTAATTTTAAAAGTGCAGGAGCTCTTCATGAGAGCCCCCCCCCCAACCCCCAAGGCTGCTAAGAGGGGGGGCCGCTGGAAAAGTGCCAGTGCTCCGTTCCCCTGCGTTCCTGCTCCACTACACCACTGGGAATAAATACGGCTGGATTCACAAATTCAAAAAGGCATCTGAGCTTTCTACATATAGGAACAGAAGAAAAACACACAAGTTGTCCTGACGAGAAAGCAAAGGGTTAAATAAGTGCGGGGAAATTGTGATCTATTTTGAGGCGAGAAGAATCCCCAAGGTCCCTTGTGGGCATGGATTCTCTTGCTACTGCTGTTTATAGCATCCGTGCAAACAGTCAAATAGAATCTTCTACAGTAGGTCAAAGCAACGGGGCTGCAGGTAGATGGGTGTGGAATTTGTGTTTCTTTTCATAAACACTGATACGTTCACACACACTTGCATGGGTGTGCATGAGTTTGTGGGCATGTCTTCCTCTGTCTTTGTAATTGTAGGTGTGTTTTCTCCTCTGTGCATGTGTGTGAGTGCAGGGGAGTAGCTATAAGACAGGTAAGTGGGGCCACCACTGGCCCTTTTCACACAGACACTCTAACCCTGATAAAATGGGGGTTTACATTTTATTATACATGTTGCAGGGATGCAGGGGTGCTCTATGGGTGCCCTGCAACATGTATAATAAAATGTAACCCCCATTTTATCAGGGTTAGAGTGGAAAAGGGCCACTGTCTCTGGCTTTCAGGGGGGCCTACCTGGAAGGGCCCAGCCTCATCTGGACATCAAAATATCCTGCTCAGAGCTGAAATGAGTACCTGCAAAAATGAGTCAACCTGTCGAAATTACCGTTCCTGACCTGACCCAGCAACATCGAGTACTAATCGACCGACAGGCTGCCTGATTTTAGGGTAAAATCAAACGAGATGATAGCCCGCCCCAAGTGGTGATTTAGGAGGTGATGACTGCCCATTTATTAGGTGTTCGCCAGATGTTTGCCCCTACAGGCCAAGTGGCCACCACCCTACTCACGCTGTCGTCCGGGGCGTTGTGCAGGTGAATCTGGGCTATCCGGGGCTAATGTGCGCCCAAGTGTCCGCATGTCAGTTAGGTTGTGTGCAGCAGCGCACTCAACACCATGAGTCACAGGCAGCCACCTAGAGCATCTGAGGAGCGACCGCTTCTCAGTGATGGGGAGGGGAGCGTGGCGCGGAAAGACACCTGCCCTGTCTAATGAGGTTCATCAGCTAAAGACCGTGAGTGGGGGCTGCACAAACTGAACGCGGACTCCAGGGGGCTGTCGTCTCATTTGATCTCACCCTTATTCGATTTTACTGATTTCTGTACCAAAGTTCCGATTTCTCGTTCCAGTTTTCTGTTTTTCCTATTACTAAAACAGGTCAGTAAAACAGAGAATGGATAACTCAATAATGGTAATCCCGGGTATTTCAGGTACCCGAGTATCTGACTCGATATTCGGGTCCTGATCAGGTCTGATTGGTATCGGGAGTCCAACTCGGTATTCGAGTACCAACTGGGCACCCGACAGACTTCCCAAAGGAAGACCAAAGGGTGGCTGCCGTCGGAGACAGGATGCTGGGCTGGATGGACCATTGGTCTACCCCAGTACGGCACTTCTTAGGTTCTCTTCAGTTTAGGAAGGTGATGCCTGGTAGCAAGGCCACCAGTAGAATTATGATTGGTGGGCAGAGGAGCAGGGGGTGGGAGAGGCACTTTGCCCTGCCCCTTTCTGACATGACCACGCCCACTTCTGAGCATTGTGATGTCATGATGCTCGGAAAAGAGAGATCATGTCAGAAAGGTGGAGCGAAGGGCTCCCTTTCTGATCTAACCATGCCCCTCATGTCAGCACAATGCTTGGAAGGGCCAGGGCCAGGGAGCAGCTGGTGGGGGGGGCGACGACACAGGCATATCCACTTGCACCTTCCTCACGGCGCTCATGATTATTGCTGGGCTTATCGCAGGGCAACCTGAGGCAAGAGTCCCGGCCCCCACTATTTTATCTACGTCCCCTCTTGCAATGGGTCCTGTTTTCACCAGAGCAGGGTGTAGGGGCCCACTCCTTCCCAGTGGGGCCCCAAGCATGACCATATCTAGCACCCTAAGGGGGTGAGGCTGCTTTGGTGTCTCTCTTTCCCCCTCCTACTCCAGTGCCCCTCAGGCTCACCCATCGCCCCAGCCTCCCGCTGCCCTGACATTTTATCTTTGCTCTGCGTCCCACCGATTCTAAAGCTGACCTTGCTGGCTCTGGTAGTTTTATCGCTCTCATCTGTATTGGCTTGTATGCCTGCTGCTTGCCTCTTGCATGGGCCATGTTTCGGTGGGTTTGTCTTGTATCTCGGTATGTTCACATGAAACTGTGCAAGATGCAACCCCTCCCCCCCCCCGCACACAGTTAAAGTTGTCTCTGTACACACCCAAGACAACGCTAAAGCAATAGAAGACTTTAGAAGAGAGTAAAGTAAAGTAACACAACCCCATTCTTCTTTATTTATTCCTAGGATCAAATTCAGAACCGTTTGGATTTCTTGAAAAAGGAAAGGCAAGAGCTTCTGGAATTTAAATCAAGCGATGACAAGAAGAGCCAGGAGCTATTGGTGGGTGCTAGTCGCGCGAGTCGGCAATTGGGCATTAGCTGGGGTGACCCTGAAATGGGATGAAATGGCTGGAAGTCTCAAAGCAGAGGGTTGCATTTTAACAGCAAGCATGAGACATCCAGCTTCTCACTCTGATCCAGGCCAACTTCCCGTCACCTGAACCTCCACTTCATTTGCCTGTTGGCTCTGTTGCCAACATGCAAGGTGGCAAACCGCGATCTCACGTCTGAGAACCCTGCTGAAATCGCAGCGTGGCATCATGAGTGTTGGGAGGAAAAGGTACAATAGGTTCAGTCAGCTGCACCCCGCTGGTTCCTGACTGCCCCTGCCCCTGCCCTTCAGAGCGTCATGGTGCTCAGAAAAAGGACATGGTTGGTCACCTCAGAAAAGGGACAGAGCAAAGCAGCTTTCCTGTTCCCTCCCTCTGAAAATAATTCTGCCAGAGTCCTTGCAATTTATTCATTTTTACAATTTATATGCTGCCTCCTCCTGCCTCAGGCATCTCGGGACGGCTCACAATATATTAAAACATTTCAAAACATTAAAATAAACCATAATAATTTTAATTTAAAAAATGTAAAACCCTATTCCCCCTCCCCCCCAACCCACCCCATCTCCCTCGGGAAAGACCTGGCGGAACAGCCAGGTCTTACATTGTCTGCGGAAAGCGATGGGTCATGGGAAGAGAGGGAGCAAGATATACATATGGGGTGGGGCCTCAGCTGCCACAGACAAGTGGAAATGGGGACGTGCTTCAAGACCCATTGGTATAAGGCATCGTGCCTTCAGAGCAAGGGCTTGGGCGAGATGGCCCTTGAGGTCCCTTTCAACCCTACTATTATTTGTATATATAGTGCCAGCAATATGCAGTCATGATTTTTTGGGGGGACAGTACCCTGTGGGATTACAATCTAGAGAGTAAACTGGGGGGGGGGGCATAGGGAGAGACAGAATTACATACATTCCCATTTTACAGATGGGAACAGAGGCTGATTTGCCCCAAGGTCACCAGTAAGTTCATGGCTAAAACAGGATTTGAACCCTTGTCTTGCAAGTTCAAATCCAGCACCCTGTCAACTAGGCTATATAAGTCAAGCAACAGCAACTGCTTCTTTAATTATTAATTATTATTATTATTTATATATTTTTTAAAAATTAAAAAAATACTGGACTAGTTAAACCAAGCTCTGCCGGTAGCTCTCCAGCAAGCAATGCAGAGAGTTATTTGATTGAGTCAGCACCTCCCAGCTCTGCTGCCTGTGACCTGCCAGGGAGGGAGGGTCAATGGCAGTTGTCTCTTGCTGTGGAGGGGGAGGGGAGCTGTCAGCATCTCTCAGCCTGGCCCTGCTTGTGTACGAACACGGGAAAGGAAGTGCTGAGCACTTGAAGACCGAGTTTTTACCAGCAACAAAAATTCAGGATCACCCAGCCCGGCTGCTCCTTGAAGACCCAATTTGTACCAGCAACAAAGGGTAATTTTAGACGTGACGGGCCCAGAGGCCCGCCATACTCAATCACACACCGGGGGTCCGTTGCGGATCCTGTTGAGGAATCAGGCTGTCCGTCCTTTAGACGTGCTGGCCTGATTCTCTCTGGGGATTGGGGAGTGGGCGGGGTTGCGTGGTGCAACGTGCGACCGCACAGCCCAGGCCCCCCATGCTCCCCCGGCCGTCCGCCCCTTGTGTGATGGGTGCGCGCAGTGGCCAATTCGGCCGCTGCACCCGATCACGGATCGTGGCCGGGACCACAATCCGGGATGGGCCAAACAAAATAGACATTACATTTGGTCCATCATGGATCGTGGTCAAGCTAACCACGATTCCGGGGATGGTGCCGGCACCATCCCCGGAATCGTGGTTATTTGGATTCCCGGCAGAGGTTCACTATGGTGAACCTCTGGCAGGAACCCAACAGACGTTACGGGACTTTTGGTCACCACAGGGGGTTCACTGTGTTGACCGTGGTCCCGTAACGTCTGAAATTACCCAGAGTTCAGGATTTGAAATTGACTCTAATAAACTTATCTATCTGGTTGATTAAGCAAGCCTCTTTCCTGAAAGTGTAACACCTGCTCAGGCCAGAAATTAGGGCCAGATCCTGAGACTGCATTAGGCCTGACCTGAGTCCAGTGCAGCTAGACTCTCCTGATCCCAGCAGGCCTGATGTGCAGGAGTGACCCACTTCCTCCACGTAGTGCCTGCCATGACATCACAGTGCTCTGTAAGGGGCAGAGCTAAGGTGTTCCCTCTCCCCTTTGCAAGAGGGACTGCGGCGTGCATGATGGCACAGTGCTTAGAACGGGTAGGGTCTCCTTTAGCTGGGGAACCCAACCCTGACCAAACCTGGGGCAAAGAAACCCTCCCTCTTGCGGATGTGGTGGCCCCACCCTCTGTGACATCACCATGCTCCAATGGGGGTGTGGCTACATGATCAGAAAGGGGATGGGAACGTCCCGTTGACCTGCCTCCTTCCTGCCTGGTCCCGCCTCTTTTCAGTCAAAGCTGCAGGGAAGGTGGCAACTAGAGTTGAAATGGGTAGCACCTCTGCTACCCACGAGTAATACTCTCTCTGCTTCTTGTGGGACCGGCTGCTGACAGGGAGGGGTGAACTGAATAGATGCCTGTGAGCTTCCCAGGGTGGGAGCAGCACCTCCACCGGGGCAACTATGGCAATGTTCACACGTACAGCTCAATCAGTTTAATAAGTCCGTAGCTCACTTGTACCTCCGTATTGTTCACACATCAATGGACGGTATTCAGGTGTAGGAGGAGAGGTACGTACTACAGAAAAACCAGGAGCAGATACTCCCCTTCACTTTCTAAAGCAACCGTACCTGTAATGTCTTGTACCCGAGCTGCTTTGGCAGGAGGGGGGCGGGATAGTAGATCTTTGAATTAATAAACAAACAAACAAACAATGTGAACTCTTTCCACGTTTGGGTTGAACGCGATATACAAATCATTCCCAGGCAAGCAATGTTTCCCTCCGGCTGAGAACTAGAACTCTATGGAATTCATCCCAGAATGCTTTGCGTGCAAGGCAGGAAGGGAGAGGTGTCATCCTGAGCACTACCCTGGCATGGCCACTGGGGGAAGATGGTGGTGGTACTCAATCAGTTTAAGAGCGTAGTGTGAACAATACTGAAATGACTTGCTAAAACCTGAATAATTGCTTCCACTTTGGTTTAGCTCATGCTACGTTAGTGGCACCTTTTCCTCCCCCTCTCTTGCAGTGGAGTGATGGCACTAGGAATCATCCACCCTGTTGCCTTGCTGGACCCACTACTAAGGTGGAGAATGAGAGAAGCTAGTGAGGCATCTGTCCATCTGTGCAGGCAGAGAGAAGGTGTGGTGTTAGGGGCATGGTTTTCATGAGTGCTGTTTCAGCCCTCTCTGCAGATCCCTCCCCCCCCCATACCAATTTCCTAATTGTACCCTTGTCCTCACCTGACCTACATGACATGGACACTGGACAGAATGATACTTGTAGACCTTGAAGCAACATCCCACCCTATCACGCAGATGACAACAGGGAAGCAGGACCCGCCAAACCAGTTACGCAGACACAGCAGAGTAGGGTTGGCACGAAACTCCTTTCTGGTTCTGTGGAACTTTGCCACAAAAACAGAATACCGATCGGCATTTCACTGCGGATTAAATCCGTGGCAAAGTTCCAATAGAAAAATCCGCCTCCACGATTTCTGCGTTACCACGCATGCACAAAATGGCGGCCACTGTACAACAAAATGGCGGTGGCTGCACTGCAGTGATAGCTAATTGCGCGTGCCTGGTAAGGCCAAAATAACAGAAGCAGATTTTTGATTGATCTGGAGAAACAATCGTTTCTTTGATCGTTTGTCGGATTGATCAAAATGACCAGATTCCAATCTGTCGGAAACGATATCCTCCGGTCAGAGGCAGAGTTTCAGCGCTACAGCAGAGCAGGCCGATTCAAAGTGTTGGTTTTGACCTATAAAGCCCTATACGGCGTTGGTCCGACTTATCTGCAGGACCGCCTCGCCCTCCGCTCTCTGGAGGGACCTCTGCAGTCCACTGGGCGCGCCCACCTCGAGGTCCCTCGCATGGCCTGGGGGGCCACTACGGAGAAGGCGTTCTCGGTGGGCGCACCTAGGCTGTGGCACTCCCTCCTGGTGGAGGCCCGGATCTCCCCTCTTTCTGTCGTATGTGTAAAACCTGGCTGTTCCGCCTGGCTTTTGGAGAGGGAGATGGGGTGTAGGGTGGGATGGGGGGAGTGGGGCGGTTTGGTTGGTGCTTTCCCTTTTATTGTATTTTATTGTTTTATGTGTTTTGATATTGTAAGCCGCCCCGGGCTGCTTGGAGCAAGAGGGGTGGGGTATTAAATGATTTTATAAATAAATAAATTAAACAATTTATCCATCATTGCACCAGTTGTAACATGAGAGAGGGTGAACAGACTTGTGGCTCCCAAATATTTTCGACCAATGAGTCACCCACCCTCAATTGTCTGTGGTCATTGAGGCCTCTCCCCTCACCACACAGACATAGGGTGCTTTTAGACATAGTGCATTTTTTACCCGGACTTAAAAGTCCAGGTTCTGCAAACTCCTGTTAGGTACTCCATCCCCCACACCTTACCAGAAGTCGCCAGGGCGCCATTGCAAACAGTAGCACTGGCGACTCCCGCATGTTTGGAGGAGCAGACTTGGTAAGTCCGCTAATATCGGGGACTTACCAAGTCTACGTCTCCAAACATGTGAGAATCAGTGGTGTGCCCGTTTGCAATGGCACATAGGCAACTTCTGGTGTGGAGCATCTAAAGTCCCTGTGCGGGAGTTTGCAGAACCCGGACTCTTAAGTCTGGGTAAAAAATATGCTATGTCTAAAAATGCTCATATACACACCTTGCTATTGCTCTTCTTCTCCCCCCTCCATCTTCCCACCATTCGATTGCTTCCACTTCTCTTTCTCCCCCTTGTTCTCCGACTCTTGGAAATACACTATTTGCCACCTTCCACGTGATGCGAAAATGTACCACTTTCTCACTGCTTTCCTCAGTTTCCATTCAGGGATGTCTTTGTTGGGTACTTGTGGTACTTCATTTGGTACTTCTGGTACTTTGGTACCTTTTCTGCTGCTTTGGTTGACCAAACAGATGCGGGAAAGTGACGGAAATAGCCAAAAAGGGACAAAGAATGACAAAAGTGAGG
>QEPC01004742.1:286097-304452 GCA_003113815.1 Sphenodon punctatus
GGGGGGGGGGGGGGGGGGGGCACGCCAGGACATAAGAGGATGAGCCTGTCAGCCCACAGCAGTGCTAAGCAGGTGGGGGGGATTGACTAGCCCCCACCTCTGCTCATTTGCAGAGTACTCAGGGGAGCCTAACAGACCCCATCTTCCTGTCCCAGGACGTGCCTTCTCACTGGGCTCAGGTTAACCCTGCCACCCAGCCAGTGACCCCACTCCCCCTGCCTCGAGGGCCCTTGCTTCCCCCAACAGCCCTGCCATTCCATGACCATCACTTCCTGCTCACTGCTGCAGTGACCCCAGGGGCCTCCTTCCTTCCCCTGCAACTGTCACTCTCCCCTACACTGGACTCCCTGGTTTCCATACTCCCCTGCTCCCCCTACCCCAGTGCCCTCCACCTCTCCACTCTCCCCTTGTCCTGGTGACTCCCTGACCTACCATCCCTGCCCCCCCTCCCCCCGCGCTCCTGTTCTGGTGACCCCGGCCTCCTTCCCTGGCTGCTCTCTGCTCCCTCCTGAGCTGAGGGTGAAGTCGTGGTGGTGGTGGTGGTAGGGGGGAGGGATATTCCATAGTTTGCACCAGTGCTCATCCCCAGCCTAAATTAAAGTTACACTCCTGGGAGAGGGGAGAGGCGTAACCAATTGTAAGCCCATTCGGGGTAGGGACTTATCTCTGACTGTGGATTGTACAGTGTCAGGTACATTGCTGGCACTATATAAATAATAAAAATAATAACCCTACAAATCCTAGTCCAGCTTTCCTCATTGACCTAAACAACCACCACCACCTCTCTTTTGAGAGAGGGGTGGTATCGAAATAAATAAATAAATAAATACCACTAAGAGCTCTACATTTTACATGCACAAGGACTGGCAGCTCCATGAGTCATGCTGTACCGCACTCCCCAGAGTGAAATACAGCAGTCCTTAAAATAGGACAGTGAAAGACAACACTTGATCCCACTGAAATTTCAGGAGGAAATTCTGGGATGAGGGAGCAGAGGGAAGTGAAAAGGTTCCCCCCCCTGTCCTAATGGACCCTCGCTCCTGGTGTCCTGATTTGGGGTGCAGGAATGGCTGTGTGCTAACAGCACTCCCTCCCCCCAGGTTTTACACCCTTTGCTCCCTTTTCACTTTCCTTTTGTCCTCGCTCACATCTCAAAGTCAAATGACACTCATGGGTTAGGTATCGCTATGTTGAAGAAGGCCATTTTGCATTGTCAGGAGGCTGATTCATAAATACTTAGGGGTGTAATTCCATGCCCTCGGTGTAATTCAGCCCTCTGCAA
Organism: Sphenodon punctatus; assembly: GCA_003113815.1. Taxonomy (NCBI): domain Eukaryota; kingdom Metazoa; phylum Chordata; class Lepidosauria; order Sphenodontia; family Sphenodontidae; genus Sphenodon; species Sphenodon punctatus. The sequence goes on from QEPC01004742.1 coordinate 287,380, forward strand.
ACACAGCCAGCCAGACCTACATGCCACTTCAATCAAGACAAATATTTGGAGGGCTCAGCTGGAACTTGACTGGTGCACACAGTCAGGGCTGTGCAGGAAAGTGCAGACTATGAAGCACACAGGGCACTATGTGTTGTGAGGGTAGGGGCCTGCAATGCCCATCAATGCACGGATGGACACTTAACCCTAAGAAACTTGGAATGATTTTCATTTAATTTATTTATTTATTTAATCTTATATGCCGCCCCTTCCTGCTCACAGCATCTCGGGACGGCTCACAAGATTTTCAAACATATAAAATCATTAAAATCAACATTACTAATTTAAAAACACGATAACAGGAGTGTGAGAAGCACTGGCATAAAATACAGCCAGACCCCCCTCAAGTGTCCTGGATTTTGCAGGACGACTTTCAGTAGATTTGTTTTGCATGACTTTCTTTTGTCTTTAAAGAAGGTAGCGGAGAGGAACCACAAAGAGCACCTCTCAAGTGTGCCAGATTTTACAAGACTTTCACCAACCCCTCAGCGTTCAGGAGGGACAGTCCCTCTTTGGTTCCTGAATCCAACTCGCCCTGTTGCAGGGGTCAAAAATTCCAGAGAGAGAGCAGTATTCATGCCTCAGGTACCTCTTTCCTGGTTGCCTCCCAGGAAAAGCACTTGAGAAGGACAGTGGGGTGATGATGATGATGATGATTGATGATGGAATGACAAGAGACTAAGGCCATTTTTAGCTTGTTTTCCAAAAGACCCGGCAGTCCGTTCTACACGTGCCGCCGCCGCCGCATACGCGCATGCGCGGGCGATGCGCATCCATTTCCGGCCGCGTATGACCGGCCTCGCTCGCCGACCCGGTCAGTACGCGGCCGGAAATGGATGCGCATCGTCCGCGCATGCGCGTATTTGGCGTCGTCGTCACGTATAAAGCGGACTGCCGGGTCTTTTGGAAAACAAGCGTGGGCGCCACCGCGCACGTCTATAAACGGCCTGAGTAGAATGATAAACAGGAAAACTTCTGTCCTTCTTTATGCACTTGGAATGTTGGGAGGTGTATGTGCGAGGGGGTGGAGCTTATTGGCTAAGGGGGAGGGGCTTGTCCTTCCCTGCCTGCTCCAATTGTTGACAGGGATGCTTTCCGAGGCTTTGGGCCATTTCACACGAGACGCCCCCCACGCCATGCCCACACGAATGGGTGGGTGGGTGCCTGTGTGATCGCCACGGTGGGTAGATGGGTGCATGCTCCCGTGCTCCACCCATTGCCCATGCACAGAGCCATCGGCCAAAAGCGTGATGGCTCCATGTGTGGAGGTGGGTGGAGATGGGTGTGCCTCCGTTTAACGGCCGCCCACGCACACACACCCCGCCGCGGTACACACCCATTTGAAAAGGGCCTTCGTTGGAGTGTCCTGGGCTCTGCAGAACTTTCAGCAGTGGTGTGTACGGGCCCACAGCCTCCAACATGAGAAGCCTCTGGGGGCCCCACAGTGATTCAGAAGGGCAGAGGAATAAGTTAGCAGTAACAACGTATGTGTAGGATATGGGCCAGGGGGAACAGATCCTGAGCTGGTGTCCAAGCCTCATTCTGTTGGCATCAGATCCTGAAGTGGTGTAAACAAGCATAGCTATTTGTGCCAACAGGGACAGATTCACAGATGGGGTAAATCTCCATGTCCCTCCATTTAAGTCAATGGAGCCCTGCTGAGGATCCGGCCCCTTGGTTCCTATAAATGGTAAACTTTCAGAGGAAAACTTTCTGTCTCCTCATTTTTATCGTTGTTTTTAATATTGAATGTTTTATGTCTTTTATTTTTATGGATGATTTTGTTAGCCGCCCAGGGCTTCCAGTGGCAGGAGGGGCAAGGTAAAAATGTTCTAACTAAATAAAATAAATAAATCAAAAAAGCCCTCAGGGTCTCTGTGCACCCAAACAATGCTCCATGGAAATTAAGGGGATATTTTTGGCTACAGATCCGGTCCTCTGCAGGGGAAAAGTTCCCTAGACCTGATGTATGCCATCCATTCCCTATCCTTGAGTGCATGTCCTCAGCTCCACACCCTTCCCCTGCGCTCACTCTTTCAGTGCTTGAGGGAGCCGTAAGTCAGATCTGGGAATGGGAAGGGGCCAAATGATAAAGAGCTTCAGGCAGGATTTTGCATTTGTGGGGTCAGGAGTTCTCCACCCCTGGCATACGCTGGGGGGGGCAGGCTGGTGAGGGGGGTAATAGAAGAGGAGCAAGACGCCCTGGTGGGAATGTAGCAGGAAACAAATGGAGAAATTATAGAGGACATTGGCTCCAATGCAACCCTGCCACCTGTATTTCTCATAAGTGTCCTCTATAATTTGCATATCTGGCCACCCTAACGTGAAAGGTGAGAGGGAGTCTGTGGAAGGAGGGGTGGCGGTGGGACTGAACATGATCAAAGTGGTGGGCGAGAAGGATGACCCTGGCTGAGGCGTGTTGAACGAAAGTGAGAGGGTCAAAGTCAGAGCAGGGGAAGGACAATAAGAAGGAGGATGCAGTCGTCCAGGTGAGAGATGACTAGGATTTTTTTTAGCAGTGGGAGCATTTTGATTATGCAGAGAAAAGCGACAGGCTTTAGCAAGAGACTTGGTCGGAGGTGTAATGGACAGGGCCGGCCTTGGAATTTGTGGACCAGGACAAAGATAAAATGTGAGCTCCCTGGTGTCCTCACCTCTTCATGGGCCACCTTCTGCAGGGCCGTAGAAGTGGTCATGCTTGGGGCCCTGCTGGGAGGGCATAGGGGCCAGGCCTTGAACCCTGCCCTAATGGAAATAGGGGCCCCTGTGGGGCTCCCAGAAGAAGAGAAAACAATGGGGCCCAGGGCAGTCATCCTGTGGTAAGGTTGGCCATGGCAACCAAAAGGGAAGAGTCTAAGGGTAAAACCACACGTGACAGTGGTGCGCCGCCGCCATCAGCCAGGCTGGGTCGGGAACCCGCTGCTCACACGGCCAGGGATGACTCAGGCCACTGGCCACACATGAGTAAGGTCGGGAGAGTCGTCCCACCGCCCGCCCTAGGCAGCTGCCACATCAGACATGGCTGGCCCGGGCCCTGCATCACTCCCAGCGCCCCTCACCCACCATAATGGAGAGCCATGCTGGCCAATAATGGCCGCCGTGGTGGACCCTATCTGGACCTGGTCAGGGTGGACCAAAACACATGTTCTAACCCGCTGTGGCCTGCTTTATCCCGGTCGGGCAGGCCCTAGCCTGGGCCGTTAATTTGGCTAGCTGCCAACATGATCCCAGGCTATCCCAGGTTAATATCCGGTGGCTCTAAGCTACACGTGACAGTGGCCTGCAAGCCAAAGTGGGCCACAGCGGGTCTAAGCAGGCCACTGTCACATCTGGTTTTACTCAGAGATGAAGCCCTGTCTTCCCCTATGTCCCCTATCCATTGCCTCTCCTCCCTTGTCTCTTCTAGATAGCAGGGCAGAGATCTGCCTCTAATTAATGACTGTACAGAGCCAGGTACACTGCTGATGCTATATCAATACTCAAAAATATTAAGGATTTGGAATTATCAGTGGAGAATGTAAACAGAGAGGTCTTCTTCCTTCTTCCCTCCCCTCGCCCTTCCCCTTTCCTTCTAGGATGTGACAAGCGCCATAATCAGGTACTGAGCTGCATTTTCACCCTCTCGCTTTGCTCATGATCCTGCCAAAAGGTCAGTGGTCGCCATTCAGATAAACATGGGCCCTGAGGCACCTCCGAGTAGACGTTTACACCCACTGGTCAGCCCAAACCCTGGGCTCTTCCTGTGGAAACTGATTTCCCTCTGAAAAGCTTCGAGTTCTTTCTCCAACGGAAGGGCATCTGTGTTGGCAACACAGGGGCCAGATTGAAATCCCTACGAGTCCTTGCTTAGTTTATTTATGGGACATGAAATTTAGCTGTTTCAAGGGCTTCTTTGGCACAACATAAGCAGCATTGAAGCCCTTTGGCTGAAATTCAGTCTGCTCCATCAGACATGGTGCTATGTCCCACGGTGGAATCTCAAGCCAAAGTCCTTGGAGGTTAGTGGGAGTTTTTAAAAGGATTGGATTTTAAGTAGGACTGTTGCTTTATATTGGTGAACCAAACAAATATCCAAATTTGTCTTTGCTGCTATTTGCATCTTATATCTCCATATTTGCAATTTTGGTTCAAGGCCAGCCTTAGAATTCATGTGTGTGTGTGTTGCCAGGGGGCCTGGGTCTCCAAGGGAAAACCCAAGTCTCTGTTGTCTGGGGTTACAGGACTATGGCTGCTTTTACACAGACTGGGGTGGAAGGTGTGTGTGTGTGTGTGGGGGGGGTTGGTGCGACGGGTATAGGTGGGTGTGTGCCCGTTTACACGGACACCCACCCACCTACCTCCACCCACGGAGCATCCCCTGTTCTGTCGGAGGGCTCCATGGGTGGCGGTGGGTGGAGATGGGTGTGCGGCGGCGGGTGTTGGTGTGTGTGTGGCAGGAGTGCGCACACAGAAACACTCGCCGCCCGTGGTATTTACACGGTCACACACCCGTCGCGCACCCATCCCCCACCCACTGGCAGCCGTATACATGGACTGCCCCCCCCCGCTGTACACCTGCCTGAACACCAAACGGTTGGGGGGGGGGGAATCCGTGTAAAAACGGCCTATATTTTAAATCTAAAAATGGAGTCACACAGGCAAAATGCTTGGGTACCACTGGCTTCGGATTTAAATAATGACTAGCCAATAGATCTGAAGCATTAATTGATTAATATGGGGTATAAATTTAGATAAATAAATAAAATGAACCACAGATTTTTTTTTAAAATGAGTAATTTTTTAAAAAAAATCCAAATTACTTTTGATCCATAAGAATATAAAAATGAAATAGTAAACATTTTAAAAATAAAAATCTACATTTATTTTAAAAAATGAATTTTCTTTTTTCAAAAATTAAAAATATTTAAAATTGATTTTTTTGGGTGGCAGCAACAGCAACAAAAATGACCTCAAACCCTCGGTGCATCATATTGCACAAAGCTGTCGTGTGATTTTAAATTTTCTTTTACTTAATTGAGTCACTGGTTAAAAGAAACACAGTAAATCAAGTAAAAAAAAAAGCATTGGCTGACAATGGTAAAGCTGGTCTCTGGAATTTTTTTTAAATGAAATTAGTATTTTTAGTGCTCATTTTTGTTTTATTATCCAGGCCACATACATATAAAATTTGCCTCCACTGAGGTTGTCCCACTCCTTCCGTGCCTCAGGGCTCATTTAAGCATCACCCTCTTGCAAACTCACCATGTGTTCCTTAACCTGTGTGTCATGTTCAGTAGCAATGTGTTCACACAACTACCTACGTTCCCTGTTTTTCATTGGCCCTTGTATTTCCCACAATGCCAAGCACATGGCAGAACATCTTTCTGATATTCCTCTATGCAATGTTCTGGAAGTAGCCAATGGGTGTTTTCCAATTTGACGACACCACAGGTGGCCACACCTTAATCCGTGTGGGCCACTGGTGGGGCTGTCACGTTTGATCCCGCCTGCCGGATGCTTTTGCAGGTGTGATCGGCTCTCCCCGGACCGTGGCAGGATTAAGCCCAGGCTGTGGACTTGGGATCCTTGCCAAGTCACAGTGTGGGCTGAACGTTTCCACGGTCTGGGGGGGAAGCTATCCCCAGACCAGGGTAGAGCAAACCGTCCCGTGTGATGAGCTAGTCTACCTGACTCTGGTCCAGGGCCGGAGCTTTTCAGGGCAGGTGCGGAGGCCTCATAGGCCACCGCGCCCGCCCTTCAGGGAGGTGGCACAATCAGGCAGGATCAAAGCGTAGCGGCACATGGCACCATCACGTTTAAAAGCACCCAGTGTGGTGTAAGGACTAAGTGTGCAGTACTTGGAAGGGGAATCCCAGTTCAAGTCCTGCCTTAGCCAGAAACTCACTGGGTGACCTTCATCCAGTCATAATATTCTCTCAGCCTAACCTACCTCACAGGGTTCTTGTGAGGATTAAACGTTGTGTTAGATGTGAAGCACTCCAAGTGCCATGGCAGTAGGGCAATATATAAAGATTATTATTATTTTGGAGTGAGTGGGGGCAGGCAGTCCCTGCTCTAGGAAGAGCTCTGTTCTGTCTGGAACGTTTAGTCTGAGATAGGCTTCAGCTGGACTGGATTGGACCTAACTCAAGTTTAGACTCTTCTGAGTCTGGGCCCAAAGTATCTCAGTGTCGGAACACTGTGATGTCATCATAGTGCTCCATAAGGGGGTGTGGCTGTGTCAGAAAAGGGGCTGGACTAGGTCATTCCCCACTCCTTTCTGGCATGGCCACGCCCCTCTGGCGTGCCATGACATCACAACTCATTGTATGGATAGGGCCTCCTGCAGCTAGTGAGCCAGCCCAGCCTGAGCCTGAAGGACCTGGGTCTGTCAGGACCATCTGGGTTTTGTTGGTCTCAGGTTGAGACACAGGCTTCTAACTCCAGGACACTCTCTTGCCACAGCTCTATGGCCACTTGGAGGTAGAAAGTGACAATCAGAATGTCTTGGGTGGGTGGAATCTAAAGTTAATCAAATTTGAGTTCATCCAATAACACAGCAGCAATGCCACTGGACAGAGTCAAAACCTTGCAAGCAAACCCTTCACACGGTGTGGCAGAGAACGATGCATAATTGAGAAACAAAGATAAGGATTCCACCCAACACTTGAGAATGTGGGTTTGCACAATTCAACTGTCAGGGGGTGTCTTTAGACACAACGCTGTTCAGTGTTCTGTAACACAGTGTCCTACCATTACAGAGTTTAGACAGACCGTCAACACAGTGTTCACCCCAAACACTGGAAGTGAACAACTGCCAGGTCTTGACAGTTTAATCCATGTTAGGGGTGAACACTGTGTTGATGGTATGTCTAAACACTGTAACGGTAGGACACTGTGGGTGATTTCAGACAAGACGGGGCAGCATTCACCCCGTCCCGGAATCACCCAAATGATTCCCCGCCGGGGTGACTCCGGCACATCCAACAGATGTGCCGGCTGATCCCGGCGGGGAATTGGGGAGGGGCCGGGGCCATGCGGCGCAACGTGTGGCAGCACGGCCCCGCCCCCCCACGCTCCCCCACCGCCCGCCCTCTGGGGAGACGGGCGGGCGCCGTGGCCAATGCGGCCACAGCGCACACCCGAATTGACCATGGCCCGGAATCCCGCTGGGGATTCCGGGCCGTGATTTCCGTCCAGACGAGAAGGGCCCCTTCATCGTGGCAGGGAATCGCATTCACCATGCGACCGGCGTCGACCCCACCAGTTCTTCCGATCGCGTGGTGAATGTGATTCCCCGCCACGATTGACCGTGGCAAACATCTGGGGGGGAACTTCCGGTTCCCGAACAGTTGTTACGGGACCATTCCCCCCCACAGGGTATTGACTGTGGTTGAGCATGATCTCGTAACGTCTGAAAATACCCAGTGTTACAGAACACTGAACAGCGTTGTGTCTAAAAACACCCAGGGTTGCACTCAATGCAGCAAACAAACCCCTTTCAGACAGCACCCTTGAATGGCCATCTCTATAACTCTCTGGTTCCCAACACATTTTGCCTGTGTGACCATGGGTGCTGAGAGGCGAGCTGCAGCTACACCCACCCCCTTCCAAGTGTTATGTGGTGGCATAACCAAGACCTCGCCATCTGCCTGTGATTGGCCACCAGGGCTGCCTGTCATGGCGGGGTGCGGGGCTCTGGGGGTGCACTGGGAGCGGGGCTGCTTGGCCATGTATTTGTTCTGTTCCCTCCCTAGGAGTGTGGGAGGGGTCACCAGCCGACCCGGTCAAACGCATGTGTGTTGTGTGCCTCGACCCTGTTCTAAGGATGGTGGCCGCCATCTTTCTACACCCCCACACCCTGGGTGGGGGAGTGGTCATGGCGGCCACATGTCTATTTTCATCCAATATCATGATGCTCAGAAAGGGGAGTGGTCATATTAGAAAGGAGTGGGGATAAGTGGCTCTTCTGCCCCCCGGCCCTCCTGCTGCACATAATTCTGCTGGCACCTCACTTAAATAGAATCCTGACCCTACAGAAACAAGGACATGGAAAATCTATCCGATATTAGTTCAGATCACGGCCCCATTCACATATGACATGGTTTCATTTGAGATCCCAACCCACCCACTTCAATAGCCTCTGCTATAGCTGCTGTGTAAAAGAGCCACGGTCCCTTCGATTGCTTTCTTTCAGGAGCGATGAGGTGAAATGTCCGAGGCCGATGACTGTGTCTGCTGATATGAAGGGCCACATCTGCAACTTCTCACTGAAGACTGTCGTCCTAAAGGGAGTGCTGAAGAAATTCAAAGGTAAATGAAAGCGAAGCTGCTTGTCTTGGATCAGTTTTATTCCTGGACAACAGAAGAATTGAGGTTAGCAAGTATCAAAAGTCCCCCTCAAGGGTATCAAGTTGACAATTTCCCAGGGAGTGGCGGGAGTAGGGAGCATAGGTGCTACCATGGAGCAAGGAGGGTCAGATGAGCCCAGATCCTGGATTCTAGAAGGATCCTCTGCAAATGGGCTCAGCATTGCTAGGAAATTTTCAGACTGTGAAGGGATGGGTGCAGGGCAAACACTCTTCCCCCACCCACTCTGAATTTTTTTTTTAGAGGCACTCAAGCCACTTGAAAAGGGCCTTGCCAAGACTGAAGTCTTCAGGGGCAGGGGTGGAGCGCTGGCCCCACCGACTCTTAAACATCCTTCTTGGTGCGGTCACTGCCACTCCATTAGGGGCGGTCTTAGGGGCTCCATTGGGGGCGGTCTTAATGGATGAGGATTGATCCGTAAGTGCTCGTAAGGAGCTGTTATGGATCAATCCGTACCCTACCGAAACTGTTCCAAAAAAGCCAGTTGCGTTGCGGTTTGGTTTAAAATCCATTACAAATCAATCAGTCCATCAATCATTGTGTATGTGCAAAATGGCTGCGGGACTATTTTCACACGCGTGTCCTCTTCCAAAACGGCAGCAGCCGTGTCTCTGCCCTTTTGGGGAAGGGCAGCTGCTTTCTGCATGCGCAAAATGGCCGCTGCGTGTGCGCAGTCCGGCTGCCCCTTTCCAAACTGGTGGCGATGCTGCTGTCGCCGTTTTGGAAGCAGGGCACGCATTCGCAAAATGAGCCGGCGGCCATTTTGCACGTGCGCAGTGATTATTTATTTGTTTCGAAAGGATTTAAAAGGTTTTAATTGATTTAAAGATGGATTCTTAATACAGATCTGTATTTAAATCCAGAACCGCGTGCAGAACTGAAGTGCAATTTCATCTCTAAGAGCACCCCTAACTCCCCATGCAACACCCCCCTGTCCCCTCATGAAAGCATCAGGGAGGGGCAGGGTCCCTTGCACCCCTATGCAGAGTGAATGAGCACCCCCTGAATGAAGAGGCACACTAAGGAGAAAGGATCCTTCCAGTCCCACTCACACCCACTCCTGGTCCCCATTGCAACAGCAGCATCAACTCTGCCTATCTGACTGTCTCACTAGTTCTACAGGGCTATCACTTATCCACCTGACCCTCACAAATACAAATTGGTCAGAGAAATAAATGACACCACACACACACACCCGCGCTATTAAAAATGAATTATTTGTTTTTTGCTGAGAAAAAAATTGCACCATTAAAGGAAAGCCAGTAGATGGAGCTAAAGTATTTCAAAAATGGTGAAGGAAGGCCTTGAAAGAGGATTTTCTCAGACAAAACCGCATTGTTTTGTGAAATGGGCAGGAAGAGCACAAGGCCTGAGAGACAGCAGCGTTCCCCCTAAGATCTGTTCTTAGGACTCGCCTCGCTTAGCCCCTGTACTGTCCTCCCCGCCACCCCGCTGTATAAAAAAATGATTTGACCTGATTTGCGACCTCACTGACTTTCTTCTCATTTCAGACAATCTGCAGGATGAACTGGGGAAAGGTGAAAAAGGTAAAAAGAACTTTTTAAAAAATAAAATAAATGTTGTCAATTGGGGCAAAGAACTTAGCTAAATTGTGGTTGTAATTAGCAAAAGAAAGAAAGAAACATATGAAAGAGACCCTGTGGGATTTTGAAATCTCTTCTTCTCTCGATGATTTCCAGATCCCGAGGGCTCAGGCCAAGAGTCAAAAGCCGATTTTTGGTAGCTGACGGCGTGGATCTGAAAGCCAAGAAGCCGAGTTTCCTTTCTGCCTGTTGCATTAAAAATAAATAAATCTGCATTTCTACAGGACGAAATGGAAAGATCAGAGATGTTTTCTTAGTGCTGACAATGTTTTTTCCCCTCTGAGTCTTCTGCCATTCCAGACTATGACAAATCAAGGGTCTGACCCTATCTGTCAATTTCACTCCCATTTTGTTTTATGAGTTAATAATAGCTGAGAAAATCACTTGTATGGAGAGAGAAAACACTGAGGGTAAAAACAGATGTGATTTTGGCCCGCTGTGACCCACTGTGGCCTGGGACCCGGCGGTTCGTGTAAACACGTGCCGCCAGATATTGGCCCAGGATGGCTCCGGGGCGTGTTGGTGGCTAGCCCAGGTTGTGACCTCGGCAAATCTCTGAAGTCACAGCCCAGGCTAAGGACCAACCATGTGGTCCAAAGCAGGCCACAGTGGGCTTAGCACATCTGTTGCTGTGCGCCATACCCGGCCCGGGCTGGCGGCTGCCATGGCTGTGCTTCACTGGCCGCCATTGCTGTCCATCATGGGGTGAGATGGGGTGCTGGGAGTAGAGCCGCCCATCCATCTTTTGCGCCCCCCCCCCCACCTGGGCTGTGCGGGTGGCAGGATGACTCTCCAGCTGCGGGCATGTCAGTTCGATGCCCATCATGTCGCCCGCGATTTTCTGCACTGGGGAGCTCGGGGAGCAGTCCTGCTGGCTTCACGTCTGTTTTTACCCCAGACCAGGCCACCATAGAAGGTCGGGCCTCCCCCAGATGTGGAAGCAAGCCTGGCTTGAAGGGCTCAGGCAGACAGAACACGGAAGCTGTTCCAGATGTGATGGGTGTGGTTGGGCCAGGCTTCTAGTAGGGAACTCCATGGCTCCAAGGTACAGCTCCCTTTCCACCAGTGAGTGCAGTAACACCACCACTTCATGAATAGGAGTTCCATGCAACTCATGAAATGGTGAATTACACAGAGAACCTGTTGATTATGAGTCAACACTGTTGAAGGCCTTGTCCAAAATCTTTTGAAGTCAATGAAAATCTTTTGACTGACTTTCTTGGTCTTTGGAAGAAGTCCTCAGGCACATCTCAGTTGGTGAAATCCATGCGTAACCCAACACCTCCGGGACGGCCATTGACAGGAGTGAATGAACTGGCGATCTCCTTTACTCTCTCAGCTGAAAGATCCGGATCTATTAGTTCTGAGAGTAACAGGCTAATGAATTACTGGGTAATTTCAGACGTGCTGGGCCTCCAGGTCCAACACCCTGAAACCCGGACCGGGAGCTGTCTCGGAACCGTCTCCGTCTCGAATCCCGGTCAGTGATGAAGCCGGCCGTCCTTTAGATGTGCCAGTTTCATCACACAGGGGAATCCTGGAGGGGGCGGGGCTATGTGGCACGACGTGCGGCTGCACAGCCCCACCCCCCCGTGCTCCCACATCCGCCTGCCCTCAGGGAGACGGGCAGGCACAGCGGACAGTGAGGCCGCTGCGCCCGATCCCATACCACAATCCGGACCACGCTCAGGAACGGGGCAAGATAACATATGTTACTTTTGCCCCTTTCCTGATCGTGGATCAGCTAACCACGGTTCTGGGGTTGAGGCCAGCCTCAACCCCAGAACCGTGGTTATCTTTGAACCCCACCAGGAATTCACTGTGGTGAACATCTGGCGGGACTCAAACAGACGTGTCACCCATCACAGCCACCACACTGGATCCACTGTGATCCAGTGTGGCTGACTGTGGTGGCGTCACATTTGAAATTACCCACTGTTTAAGAGGACTTCCAAAAACCTACTTTTTCAGGCAATGAATTAGCTTCAAATCCAAATTAAAATCCAATTCAAATTAAAATCCAAATTCATGGGGAATCTGAAGTTTGCTTTGAATATTTGCTTCAGCACTGTTAGAAATGCTGCCTCTCAGTTTCCAAAATAAGGCTTATGTCAAATCGCTGACCTTGTTTTGTCTCTCTGCCCAGGCATATGTAGCATAGAGGGGTGTGGCACGCTGGCCCCCTCTAGTGGTGTGGTGGTGCCGGACCACCCATAGATTCATTAGCCTGTTACTCTCAGAACTAATAGATCCGGATCTTTCAGCTGAGAGAGTAAAGGAGATCGCCAGTTCATGATTGGTTAACCCGTGCCATGGGATGCACTGTACCTGAGTAACAAACAGGAAGAAATGTCAAGTAACTGAAACTTTAAAATGAAGTAATGAATTAGAGTTTGTGGGTTTGTTGGAGCACACAAATAAAAATACCCCAATTCTATTTGTGAATTCAAAAAGCACTATTCTTTTCAGCTTTCATTTCTAGAGTGGTCCTAACCCCAGCTGGATTCTTCTTGCAGAGAAGTGCAGACATGTCTTCCTGCCTTCATAGTTGAGTGAAGCTGCCCCCTTTCAACACATCTCTCCAGCAGAACCCGTCAGAATCCTTGGCTAGGAGACTCGGATTCTGCCCTGCTTCTGGGCAGAATGGGAATCAGATTGGCGCCAGAATGGATTCACTGAAAGTAAAACTTCAGGCCCTTGATTGTGTCATTACTAAAAGCAGACATGACAACATGCAGAGGGACAAAAATGTTGATCGAGAAGGCGCCACTTTTATGGAGTGACTTTGCTAACTACAACCACAATTGGAGATTGCTGTGTGTTCTCTAATAACGTTGATTCTGAATTTGCAAAGACTATCACTGTATGTACGTATATGTATGTATTAGGGCTGAAGGTATTATTAATTGATTAATTAGCCAGGCTAATAGAGCAATTGGTCAGATGAATCAACTCATATGTTGACTTCAGGTGAAAAGAGAGGTTTCTAAAAGAAAAAAACACACCAAAGTTTTAAAAATTAGTTTTATATATAAAACGAGAAAAAATTAAATATTTTTAGAAGAAATATTTAAAAAACTAAAAATTCAAAAGTAATTGAGCAACAACCAAAACAAAAAATAATTAATAGCATTCTATCATTTTAAAAAGGGTTCTGTAGGTTTTAATGGTTGTTCTTAATTGATTGGTTAAATAAATGCAATACAATTAATCAACTGAAAATGTTAGTTGGTCAACAGCCCTAATGTATATAGATATATCATATTTTATACACAGACACTCTAACACTGATAAAATGGGTGTTACATTTTATTATACATGATACAGGGCACCCACAGAGCACACCTGCAGCCCTGCAACATGTATAATAAAATGTAACACCCATTTTATCAGTGTTAGAGTGTCTGTGTGAAAAGGGCCATAGTATATAGATATGTCAGTGTATCAGTGGTTCCCAAACTTTATGTGCCCCCATTTGAGACATTGGGTATTTTCAGATGTTACGAGATCACAGTGAACCACACTGAATCACAATGGATTCGGTGTGGTGACTGTGATCATGTGGATGTCTGTTTGAGCCCTGCCAGATGTTCACCACAGTGAACACCCAGCAGGGTTCAAAACTAACCACGGTTCCAGCTCTGAGGCCGGCCTCAGGGCCGGGACCGTGGTTAGATTGGCCATGATCCGGGATGGGGCAGGAAATGGCCGCGGTAATGACTGTTACCCAGCCTCATCCCAGAATCTTGCCCCAACCATGGGATGGGATTGAGCACGGTGGCCTCATCGTCTCCCCAGGGGTGGTCGGCCGTGGGAGCAAGGGGGATGGGGCTGAGCGGCTGCACGTTGCACCACTCAGCCCCGCCCCCTCCCAGATCCCGTACAGTGATGGGTCCGGCACGTCTAAAGGACGGCTGGCCTCATCACGTAACCGAGACGGATCCTGGTCCAGGTTTCAGCGTGGTGGGCCGAAAGGCCCAGCACGTCTGAAAATACCCATTGGTTCCAATCCAAATCTTACGTCTAGGGCTGCTGTGGCAGATGCAGGTGGTAGCAGGTGAGGGACTTTACCCTGGGACGTCATGCGTACGCACAGTTTGTGTGCACACAAGGGTAGAGTTAGTCCACGTGCATGACGTGGCCATAGGGTGTAATCCTCCACCATTAATGTCAATGCGAGCTGAACTATTGACTTCAATGGATAGCGGTATGTGCCCCTAAAAACAATTCCATGACCACAGATGGCAAAACAGACATGTAAAAGATATCAGATGCTAAATCAGGATCATGACCCCATCTTCAGACAGTAAAACCCACTGGGGGTCTTGACTCATCATTAGGGAATAACTGAAATATATTATATAAATAATTTATTATATATATTTATTTTATATGTATGTTATATCGTTTGTACTGGTACATTTGCCATTAATATGAATTTTTTTGCTCTGTAAATATACATTTTGGCCTTGATTTCCTTTCTTCTATGGCTGGTTGAATTTTTTTCTGCAGTTTTTCATTGACATTTGAACCATTATTTTTGTTTCATGGCACACCCAATTAAAGAAATATTGCTTTTCACTATTTTTGAAGGGCCCTGAAACTTCTTTTCATTTTTACGAAAGGTTTTCCTTTATTTCACCAGAATTTTGAGCCAGTTGAACAAAATTTACCCTCCAAAAAGGGGGCGGGTAAAGATTTCTGGGTTTGGAAACCAAAAATATTTTACATTTTTGATAACAAAATATTTTCTATTAACAGAGATATAGCACCACCAAAAAATAAAAATATAAATAAATAAAATTTAAAAAAGTTTATGCCTTCTGCCAAATGGGATGAAATTTACTAGGGAGCACAAATAAATAAAATAATTAAATGTGAATGCATATTATGCACACTCTCTCACACACAGAGTGTATTAGGGCTTGGGTCATGATCACAGCCAAAGCTTTATAGAGCCAGAGTGTGAGTCGGTGCTGAGGGACAAACCAAGTTCACAGAACCTGATGAACAAAGCTAATTCAGTAACTATAAAGTCAGGAGCTAGGACATCACAGCTGAGCCAGGACTCAGGAGCTGGGTAGCCTGGGATGATCAGGAGGCAGAGGGGATGCTAACCATCGCATCCTGACACCTGCTTCCTGTTAAGGGGTGATTTCAGACGAGACGGGGCGCCATTCGTCCCGTCCCGGAATCACCCAAATGATTCCCCGCCGGGATCACTCCAGCACGTCCAACAGACGTGCCGGCTGCACCCTTTGGGGAGATGGGCGGGCGCCGTGGCCAATGCGGCCGCAGCGCTCGCCCGAATTGACGACGGCCCGGAATCCTGCCGGGGATTCCGGGCCGTGGTTTCCGTCCAGACGAGACGGACCCCTTCATCGCGGTGGGGAATCGCATTCTCCACGCGATCGGCGCCGGCCCCACCGGTTCTGCAGATCGTGTGGTGAATGTGATTCCCCGCCGCGATTGACCGTGGCAAACATCTGGGGGGGAACTTCCAGTTCCCCAACAGACGTTACGGGACCATTCCCCACCACAGGGTATTGACTGTGGTTGAGCGTGATCTCGTAACATCTGAAAATACCCAAGGTTTTAAGTAACTGGGAGCAGCCAATGAGGAGATCATGCTGGCCTCAATTAGAGGCTGTGGCTGCCAGGTACCTGCAGCAACACAGTGCTAAGGCTGCAGTAGACAAGACATCTCCTTGGTGGTCGTGCTGTCAAAGCAACTGTCTGGAGTCCTCCTGCAGGCCGGACTCTTGACTCAGCTCATTGTTGACAGTGTTGTCAAGGCAAGTGCCTGGATTCTTGTACACATTGCACCTAACTCATGTTCTTGGTAACAGTGTTGTCAACTGCCTAAGTCCTACTGGCCTGGCTCCTGACACAACTCATTGGTGGCAGTGTTGTCGGCAACTGTCTGGAGTCCTGTAGGCCCAACTCCTGACTCAGCTTGTCAGTCGCACTGTTGTCAAGGCAACAGTCTATAAAGTCCTCAGCTTGTTGGTGGCAGTGTTGTTAGGCAGCTGCCTGGAATTCCACAGGCCCTGGGTTCAAAAACAGTGGGGTTCTGATTTTATCATGGGAAACCAGGAAAAATGTGGTTAGATAAACCCCTCAGGGGGATGGTCCAGGCCTTGGAATAGATGATCTTTGAAAGTACCTTTGAGCCCTAAATTCTATTATTGTTATCCCCCCAGAGGACCTGACTCTGGATCCAGATACAGCCAACCACCTCCTCATCCTCTCCGCAGACCTGAAGAGCGTGAGGATGGGCTGCAGGAAGCAGGATCTCCCCGATAACCCCAAACGTTTTGACACTAACTCCCGAGTCTTGGCTGCTGTGGGATTCAAGACGGGGAGACATTACTGGGAGGTGGAGGTGGGCTCTGCGGATGGTTGGGCCTTTGGGGTGGCTAGGGAGTCAGTGAGGAGGAAAGGGCTAACTCAGTTTTCTCCTGAAGAGGGGATTTGGGCTGTACAGCAGAATGGGGGTCGGTATTGGGCTGTCACTATCCCTCAGCGAACCCCACTTTTCCTGAATGAGAAGCTCAGCAAGATCAGGGTTTACCTAGACTATGAAGGGGAGGAGGTGTCCTTCTACAATGCTGAGAACATGCAACACATCTTTACCTTCAACGTCTCCTTCAACGAGAGAATTTTCCCCCTCTTTTCCGTCTGCTCCACCGTAACTTATGTCAGATTGTGCTCCTGAAGTTGCACTAAAACCTGATAGCATGATCCTCCCGACGGGCTAGCTTTGGTGCTAACTCAGTTCTGCCATAAATCCCATGGTTCATGCCAGTGCTGAGGATCAGCACTAGGGCTTACCAGCCAGAGGATCATGCTGTAAGGCTGCAGCCGCACAAAATGCTTGCGTTATCCTGGGGGTGGGGGGTAAATTCCTCTGGAACTCTTGCTCAGGCTTACTTGAGGTTTGTTCTCACGAGGAAGAGTAAGTACTCCAGAACTCCATCTTTGTTCCCACGAGCAGGAAAAACCAGGGGTTAAATAGCTCTTTCCCCCTCCCCTGAACTTGCTTGGGAACTTATTTTATTTATTTGTTTATATTTATTAG